>JAJTWR010000446.1:0-130000 GCA_021613335.1 Whitmania pigra | reverse complement strand
TTCCCGTTCCATCTTTGATGACATATGTTTTAAAAGTTTGCGAGTATTTCAATCCCTTGCTTGAAATATTTGGTAACCAAACTTTATACAATTCGAATGAGCTATATTAATATTGTATTATGTTTATTGCATAATTATTCTCTTTGTATTACTCCGCAATTATCGGAACTGTAGATAGGACCTATTAAAAGCTATTAAATATGTTTATTAATTAACCTAATAGATGATCGACCTTAAAAGTAATTAACTTTAACAATGAAAAAGTAGTCGAACGACTTGATAGAGATAAATAGCCTCTCATCGGAAGGTCTGCGTGGATGTTCGTATTTTATTGGGGACCAAGAAGATGACTTGATGAGGATGTTGAATGATATCATCCCCTTACTAGGTACAACCTCTTCAAAGAACCCCTGTGGGAAACATGTGTTTTTAAGAACTTCTCAGCCTCTTTAGTCAGAAGGGAATCAATCATGGAAGCATTTTTATGCAGTCTTTGAAAGCTGTTTAATATTCATGCTTAATGATGAATATTCGCATATCCGTGCTTACACATGTGGCAATGAATAAAAAATGTTTAAAAATAAATTCTCAGCAGATGATGATCCTCTTCGATCAACTCCACGAACGATTTCCACCTTTGCCGTTAAACAAATGGAACTCGATCAGCCAATCAAATCCAGTCCTTCCACTATTGGGCCCACCCCTTCACAGCTCCATAGATATGCCCCTCTGGTCCGTACCCTGGTTCGGTCGACCCCCACTTGCCTCTGTACCTCTTGTGCCGCGGATGTTCGAAGATGGCGAAGTGGTGAAGTTGTTGCAGAAGAAATCCTACCCGAGGAATGGTTACGATTTCATGGAAAATAAGGACAACCAAGATGCCTCTTTGTACGTTCTTCATCTTCTTTTATGTGAATGCTATTTGCCTGAAGATAATTATCATGATAATGATGACGATGATGATGATGATGATGATGATGATGATGATGATGACATTGACGAAGATGACGATTTGATCTGAATGGCCGCTACTTGTCTGCAAACTCCTATTTTCAACAAAATTTTTATGGTTAAAAATTGTAATAAGCTTTACTCCATTGTTTAAATGTGTAATTTAACATTATGAAGAATATTTCGTTTTTCAATTATTACTTCTTAAATAATCGTAAGCAAATTAAAAAAAAAGTATTTCGTAAAAAATATTCGAATCTTTCGTTATGACGGAGTATTGAAATGAGATCCAAGTGCAATTTGTAAACCTTTGTAAAAATTTGCCTCAACATTTTCGATGCAGTTCCTTCACAATCACACCAATCAGCTTAATGGAGCTTTTAAAAAGATACTCATAATGTAATAAGTAAGACCAGACCTAGTTAAGTACTCGTACTTCAGTACTGCTCATTAAAAGTGCGTTTCATGTACTCGTACTGAGGACGCTAGTCTGAGTACAAGCACCCAAATATAACATTACAACTATAAGAATATAATAGTACTTATAATATTACAACCATAATAATACAATAATACTTACAAAGACGTTACAAAATAGCACATCTATGGCATATCTGTACATTCATTAATATTTGTACGAGATCATTAATTAAGCATAAATTATGCAGATCAGATGAATACGTAATGAAAACATCGGTGGGGTTGGCGGCTTATTCATCATTTGATTTGCTTGTTAAGAAACAAAGATAGGCAAATGATTTTTTGGGATAAAAAGTGAAAGGTGAACGAGGGAACGAACGCGTGTGTGCAATTTGCAGGATCTCTGGCTGCTTTGATCCGAGGATGGCTGAGTGTTTTGATCAACATCTCCACACAACAACATCTCCACACAACGACATCTCCACACAACGACATCTCCACACAACGACATCTCCACACAACAACATCTCCACAAAACAAGCCTCTCAGAACCCTAAATAATCCGCAAACTCATTTGAAATGCACACGAAACAGTATGAAACACCTACTTCGTTTGTGCAGAGTTTGCACCGGGTTTTCCGAATTTAAATGAGTTCAACAACGTTTTTTAATCGGGGGAGGAGACACTGCGAATGTTTAATGAATTTCACGCTTTCTTTGTACCGCTAATCATCACTTCCGAAGCATCACGTGCATATCATCACATACGCATCCATGCATCACGTGGCTATCAAATTCATGCACCACATGAATCCATGCAACCTAATTCGTCTTCAAACTCTCAGTCCAAAGTATTTTATTTTCATCATTCCCAAAAATTCCAACGTCTCATTAACATTTTATGAATGTGGATGAGTGGGGCGTGGCCTTTTCCGTCTCCAGCCAATGAACTCGTTTTTACGATTTCGAGATGCTCCGTGCACGGAAGTTGGTTCCAATTAGCGGGATTTGTGGATGAGAGATAAGCGGGAATTTGGAGAGACTAGCGATGATAACGATCACTTATGATAAGCCCTCACATGTTCCCTAAAATTACCTGTGATGTCGTCTGCTTTTATGTGTCACATCTGTCTATAAGGGAGTTCAAAACCAAAAAGAATGTTCTCGTATTTGATCTGTAAAGACGAAAGAACTCGGTCGCTTAGTGTTCCTCATTTGTGAAACTCACCCACGACTGGCCGTGAAATCCTACCCCAAACGAGAGATGGTCTGAGAATCACCGCTTTGAGTGATGGAGTGTCAGAAAGGGTTCGAAAGCGCATATGGAATCGCTAAAAAAGGATTTGTGGGTGGATGCTTTCTTCCCTTCCCCGACGTTTTCCGACTTTTTACAAGTGCGATTGAAGTTAACCGGGAATAATTGATGACTCGATTTTTTTCATTTTCCAGCAGACGAGCGTTGAACGCCTCCCTCCTCCATTCCAGTCTTCCCGCATTCAACCAAGAAATTCCTCCGTTCGACATCAACGATCCTTGTGGCTTCAAGAAGCAGTCAGAAAAAGATGCATTGAAAAGTCCAACATCTCTTCGCCATTCTCCTCCAAACTCGTCTTTCGTCCACAAGAAATCAGTCTCCGAGGACAGCGGTCAGAACTTTAAAGACGCTTGGTTGAGGCAGAAGCATTTCAATCATTTCACGTCACCAGCCTTCCTGACCGAGTCTTACACATGGCCTCAGGAATCCATCAGTCAGGACAACAATTCTTGGTTTTCCATGAAATTCAATCAACCCAACGTGGAGGTGGAAAAGCTTCGTGGAGGACTCCTGACGTCGAGAAAGTGCAGAAGGTGTCGATGTCCGAACTGCTTGAAAGCCGCAGTTTCATCTCCCGACCGAGTATCTTCCACAACTTCGACGACAAACGATCAGAAACCCTCTCCAAACTTCGAACCAAAACCTCCGAAACGACAGCACATCTGCCACCTTCCCGGCTGCGGAAAGGTTTACGGAAAAACTTCTCACTTGAAGGCGCACCTGAGGTGGCATGCCGGTGAGCGACCTTTTGCTTGCAGTTGGCTCTTTTGCGGAAAGAGTTTTACGAGGTCGGACGAGTTGCAGAGGCACGTAAAAACTCATACAGGTGAGAAGCGCTTCATCTGCCAGGTGTGCGGAAAGAAATTCACTAGGAGCGATCACCTGAGCAAACACGTGAAGACCCACGAAGCCCGAAACGCTGCCGCCAGGAGAAACAAAATGGAGCTTCAGCATCTCATCTCCATCAACGTCTCCAGGAAGAAAAGCATTTCAACCTCCTTCAAACATTCTAAAATATTCGACGTCGTCTTCAAATCAAAACCTGGAAACTCTCCTGTGGAAAGCGAAGAATCAGAACTCGTCACATCATCGGGACTCGTATCTCCCTCTCAGTCGACTTGCGCCGAATTTGCCAGAATCGATCCTCCGGCAGTAGGGAGTGTTGATACTAACAGTGATGACGAACTGATAGACGTGGAAAGGGAGTGAGAAAAAGTGGTGGAATAAGTTCCAACTTATTATCAGTATTCAGTTGAGTTCCTGTCGTTGTATTACCTGATGTTTCTGAGTGATTTTAGACCGATTATTATTCAACTTATCATTATTATTTGCCCATTAATGAATTTTGTACATCTTGAAATTCTGTAGAATTTTATGCATTTTCATTTATTTTCTCTTGAAACCCATGTAATTTGAAATATTATAACGTTAGACAATAAAATAATCTCACGTGCTCTCAAATCTTAATAAATTGGCTTTTAAGCGTAATGACAGAACAAAGCTCAATCCACGAGCAACGCGTGTGAGATACAAAAGCGATTAAAATTGTTTTGTTGCATAAACATTAACTATCATAAATGTTCGATTTAAATTCAGTCATCGCTGTTGTTATTGTTGTTAGAGACAAGCATATCGAGAAGTGTTTCCTGTTGGGCCTCTCATAAGTTTGGCGGGTTCAACAGACTTTGGAGCAGAAGTGGGTATGATGACGAACATGATGAGACAGGCTATGATGTCGATGACGATGTAGATGATGAAGAAAAACCTATCGAATATGTTGACGATATTAGACCACATGAGTTTAATATGCCTTTCTTCTTCGCATTCCTCGTTGGATTCACTCAGCATCCTGGCGAAGATCTCCGAGTTAAGTTTCATCAGTTTGTCGTTCTTCAATTCAGCCAGTTTGGCTAAGACGAGACCGATACATTTCTTCCAAAGGTTTCGAACTCTCAGCCTTCTCAGAGTTGCCTCGTCATCGCTTGTGAGACGTTTGCTGAACTTGGACAGAAACTCCTTCTTCTTTTCTTCAATCATTGTTTTCCTCGCGTTCAGCAGATAAATGCTTTTTCTCTCGAACATTTCGCTCGATCCTTCCACGGACTTGCACGAATATTTGACGCTTGAATTCTTTCCTGGAATGTCACTGGAACATTTAACCAGTCTTCCGATTACGTTAAAAGCGACCTTCTGAAGTAGTCTCGAAGGTGCTCTGATGTTGTGGTCATCATTGAGCGACAGGATGAAGATGCTCGTGATGAGTGAAAGAGCCGCGAAGAGCTGAACAAAGAGGATGTAAATGGCTGTGGATAAATATATCTTTGAAAGAATTATTACGTTTAAAAATAATTAATTAACGCGATTAATATTTATTTCCCAGCATAAAGAGCACGTATTTGGATAAGTCAAGCTTCCTTTGATGTAAAATTGCTGGATTTATCTTCGTTGTTGTTGATGTTGAAGCATTTCTTCGTAACATTTAAACGAGAATTAAACTTAATTCCTCTCACAATGAACAGCATGAATCGCCTTTAATTTTATGATCGTTAATACACAATTGTCAAGATCATTTCGCAAAGTCAGACATTTATTGAATAATATCGCAACCACCTCTCCAGCGGCAATTTTTAAAACGACCAACCCATCACTGGAATGTATTGAGAAGTCTTTGGAGTGTTGTTTGAAACATTGAGCTGAAAAACGGAGAAAGTCAACAAAGTGGTGATGCTGAGGCAGATTTTTTCTGTTGAATCCGAAGGAAGAAGGTAGACGAAGATGACGAGGAAGGATGCAATGGTACACGGGATGAGGAGACCGATGATGAAGTACAGGGGCTTGCGTCTCAAGTAAAAGGTGAACCTCAGGACTGAAATTTTGTCGCATCTTACGTTGATTTCGTCCTTCGCCACCTGTTGATGACATTCGACGCACAGTTGTTATTATGAATTTTCAAGTTATTTATGAAGTAACTACAACATACAAATTTTAAAATAATAGTAAAATTAACTACTCTTAGTATTATCAACAATAAATGTTAAATAATATCATCAAAAATTTCTTATTTAATGGGTTTGTTTCTTTTATAAAATACTGAGAGTGTTTTACAAATAAATTTGATAACCTTTTTAATTTACAATAAATAAATTTTCGATAATAATAATCATTATATTGAGCCATTAAAGACTTGATACATAACAATTTCAATTCAAATTTATCACATGGGTTCCGGTGAGCATCCACTGTCCAACGGAGTGGAACCGTCTCACATCCACGTCAGTCCTTTGGTTGGCGAGTTTCATCTTCTTCTCCGAATAACTCAGAGGCGACAAACTAACGTAGCATGCCTGAGCATCAAAAGGAAAGTAGGTGAGGTCCAACTGACAGAAAGTTGATGTTACTCCCCGTGTCATGTAAACCGCGATACCATGGTGGTGTAGTTGAACTCTGACATTCTCGTGGTCCAAGAGGCCTCCGAACATGCTATCGGCACTAAATTGTTTTATTTGTTATTCATTATTTATTAATAACAATAAATAATAATTAATAACAATAATCACAGTAATTTACTGACATTAAATGTATTGTTGCTGTGTTTGTATACAAGAATTATTGTTATTAAGTTCAAGACGTCAATTAATTGAATTAATTGAACGATTGAATTGTTATTCAATTTAATAAATAATTAAATAACTTTATTAATTAGCTGCATTAATAAATAAATAAATTACTTACCTGTTGGAGATGAAAAGTTTTGGATGCCAAATCTCCTCAGCTTTTATGATCAAATATTTTACGTTGTGCTGGGTGAGGCTCCATGTGATATTTTTATTCGACCATTCCTTACGTTATTAAGTAATATTAAATATTATTAATATTATTGTTATTAATTATTAGTTAATTAATTGTTAGTATTGTAAACTCATCTAACATGATTCCTTCATATGTTTTTCACTTACTCAAAATTCTAAAATTGGTATAAATGTCAGAAAAAATTAATTCGCATTAACTCCTTTACTAACCATGACTAAAAGTCCATTGAGGGAAAGAATCTGATCTCTTTGGTTCTAATGGATGAGATAAAATAATGCGAGAGTATTGAAAGTATTGAGAGTATTTCACAATTGGTGAAATGCGTAGAAGACTATTTTTAAATGGAAAAGCCGACTTTGTTGAAAAGGTAATTGGGTTATAATTTGCTAATTTGAATTACTAATTAAATTAATTGAACGAGCAACACAATATCGAAGAAGCTATATAACATTCCAATATAGTGTGTAATGTGTAATATTCAACACAAAATGAACTCACAACACTTATCATGGAGACCAAAACGTAATTAATCTCAACCACAACTGGTTGACGATTAATTGCAGGTAGAATCCTAGTATCAATTTTGTTCTTAAAAAATTTGTTCATTAAATACTTTTCACTTGTCATATTCGCTCCAGCTTCTCCTATATCAATCATTCATAAAATCATTGAGTTAAAGTCATTTCTTAGATAAAGTCACTAGTTGTTCGAACATTGGAAAGACTTACTTTGAACGAAGGTCTGAATAAAGCAGAAAAGGGCAAAACATCTGAACATGGCGAAAGTTTTCTCAAACTCGACAAGAGGTGAATGCCACGTACCGAGTCCACGAAACAAAGCCTCCATGCATCGACGGGCAAACAAAAACTGGATTTTCCACCCAAGATCGATGGAGGCTTGTGGGAATCGAGTTGCACCCAAACAGACGACGAAATAAAAATATTCTTCAAGCGTTTCTTTTTTTTTTGTCGTGAGATTTAGTGATTTTTTTTATTTGATTCATTTTACCTGAATGTTTTACCTCGTGCAGGTGTGCATCACAAGTGAATTAACAAAACAGGTTTTCAAAAGGAAACGTTTCAATATTTAAGAGTGTAACGTTTTGGAAAGGTGTTCAAGAAAACAAATACGTAAATTATATCGTTCAGAAGGTAAAGCAATGTACAACACGCAAATGTTTTCAGAGTTCATGGTCACCATTCTCCACTGACAGGTGGCGCCGCGTAAGGTAGGATGACAAAGGTGAGCAGACAAGCGGCGAGGTTTATAGAAGTGAAAATGATGAAAAACAATCTGTCGAGAGTTTCAACGATTTCAATCCACTGCTGATTTATTTTTTCCTCCTTTGATGAAGTAAATTCAGAATTAAAAAGGTTTTCAATGCCTTCCTCTTCCTTGATCCTGGCAATCTTCCTGGTCAACATGGTGAAACTGTTTTTCCACCTCGACGATGCAATGGACCTTCCGCTAGTTCGTGATCTCAGATCGAAATTGTTTCTGCAATCCAGGTCCAGTTTGCCACTTGAAATGACATTCAACTTTGGAGTACCCGGGGGAGAATTGGTGCGCCTTTTAAAGACGCTTTTTCGAAATTTGGCGCACTGGTCGAGTTCGACATGCGTGCCCAGAAACTTTGACAGACCACTGGAAACCAAGTTGAAGAGCCAACGAGGAGGTTTTTCCATGAGCACGTGGTGGTGGAGGATGAGGACGAAAATGGTGGTGAGAAGGGATAAAGTGGAGAAGAATAAGACGAAAGAGATGTACACAGCTGAAAATATAATTAATTCAAGTAAACAAATTAGAATAACCGTTCAATTTTTAAATTTATTCTTTTATAACATATAATGTGAAACAATACGGATTGAATTAAGCATTGAATACTTTATGTTACATTCTTTGACATTGAAGGATCTAAAAAGTGATTCCTGTAAAAGGATTCAAAGTGGTTCTTACGTGCCCAGGTATCACGAGTGATGAAGCAGGAGTTTCACCGTTATGATAATTATGATTATATTTTTATTATTTTATAATTTCAAAACAATTATATTATGTATGTTGTTATTGCCTATTGTTATGTATGTACTCGGGTGAATAGATTAAAAACTCGATTCACCAGGTGGAATTTTCCATTAAAAACTTAATTGGTTAACAGTTCCACTAAAAACTTAATTGGTTAAAAATTCCATTAAAAACTTAATTGGTTAAAAATTCTATTAAAAATTTAATTGGTTAAAAAATCCATTAAAAACTTAATTGGTTAACAATTGCATTAAAAACTTAATTGGTTAACAATTGCATTAAAAACTTAATTGGTTAAAAATTCCATTAATAACTTAATTGGTTAAAAAATCCATTAAAAACTTAATTGGTTAACAATTGCATTAAAAACTTAATTGGTTAACAATTGCATTAAAAACTTAATTGGTTAAAAATTCCATTAATAACTTAATTGGTTAAAAATTCCATTAATAACTTAATTGGTTAAAAATTCTTTTGAAAAATGAAGCATTCTTTATAATAAAGAGTCGATAATCTCCGTACTTATCAGAGGAATGTAACTCGATGTCTTGGGCATATTGTCTGACACTGTGAGTTGGAAAACCGAGTAAGCCAGGAGACTGTTGATGCTGAGGGAGATCTTCTCAGTTGATTCTGCTGGAAGGAGGTAAACGAAGACAACGAGAAAGGACATGACTACGCATGGAATGACAAGAATTATGACGAAGTAACGAGGCTTCCTTTTGAATTGGAACATGAACCTCGCCACCGAATATATCTCTTGGCTGATGTTTAGAGACAGGATTCGAACCTGGAGCGTTTGGGTTACAAATGATTTTAATGACTTTGTGAATTAAAATGCTAGCCAATATTAACCTACCTGTGATTTCTCCAGAGTCCACTGTCCATTAGGATTGAAGTGATCAGAATCGATTTTTTTTCCGAATGTCGCGAGAGTCAACTGATCTTCTACATAAGTCCAACTGAATATTTCCAGGTAGCAGACTTGAGTGTCGAATGGAAAATAAGTGAGATCCAATCTGCAGAATGTAGTTGTCTTCCCTGCTGTCGAATAAGCAATCTCGCCTGTTGAATAGACCTGAGCCCTGTACTTTTCATGGTCAAATATGTCCCCGAAGACTTTCTCTGCGCTGTGATGTGGGGGATGATTCTTCTAATTCATTGTTAATTGTTTTGCGCTATTATTATTTTTATTAATATCAATATTATTATTATTAATTAAGAGGCAGTTTTAATCTGTTTAGGAATGAAATAAATAAATAAATAACGTTATGCATGTTTTCATTTAATAAATATTTAATTATAATTATATAGTATAAATGATAATTAAATTTAATAAAAATCAACTGCAATAAGTAATTAAAATAAATAAGTAAATATTGATAATTAAATATAATCTGATGAACCTATTTCGAATGGCGAAGTTAGGAAACCAGATTTTAGCGCTTTCAATTATGAGGAGCTTGACGTCATATTCTGTTAGGTTCCACGTTACCTCGTAGTTGTACCACCTCTGAAGGGATTAAGAATTTCAATCTTTTGAATTTATAATTTATTAAAAATTAAATTACTTTTACAGGCAGTTCTCAAATCTTATGTAAATTATTGTTGTTATAATATTTAATTATTATTATAATTACGTACGGCTTTATTTTCGTGAGATCGATATTTTTATCTTTTGAATGACTGTTGTATTACCACTTGATGTTTTTTTTTTTTAAGTTCAACTTTAAATAACATCTAATCGACGTAATTTATGATGAATAAATTAGATATTGAATGATGTTGCTGCCTGAATAGTCTGCCGAATTAAAACGATGATAATGTAAACCACGAGGTCTAAATTTATTGCTTGTATTTGTTATCTGTTAGAATCCTTTCATTCAATTATAGGTTAATTAAATATAAAAAGCAAACAAATGAAAGTATTCGTGTGTATTAATGTTAGACAATAAATGCTTCTATTTTACAATATCAAAATATGAACAAATTCCAACCATGTTGATCCATCCGAACAAAACCATCTGCTGTTCTCTCTGATCCTGCATTCGAATTGAACAACATTTTGTTGAATTTTAATTATTTATTAATTATTTGTCATGATTTATTTGTAAATATAAACAAATATTTATTTATGCATACTACGCAAATAGCATTGAAATACCTGATTTTTATTAATAAATTAGAATAAATTATAATAACAAATGAATATCCAAGTGAGCTGACAATGTTAATGAGTGACAGGATGACGTATTCGACGCTGACGAGAATTGAACCTCCATTTTCCCGGAAAGGTCTGACTCTGGGGTCAGGTAACTCCTCAAAGAACCTCTTTATCAGGATTTGTTCTGAGGTCAAATTTGAAGTATCATTACTGCCATCTGTAACGCAATGAATATTTATTCATTTATAATTCAATTTAATTTAAGTATTAGCTAAATCTCTTGTTAGTTTTATTTATTACGTCTTTTTTTTTTTGTTATTATAGATTATATTGAATAAAATGGCGAGTACATAAAAAAGAAAAGTACACCTTAAAATCCTGAACATTCTTACCTGCTAAATAGTTGTATAGAATGAAAATAACTATGAATAGAAATTCGCTTTTCATTATTATTGTCAAAATAAAACTTTATCGTCACAACCAATCATTTCTTGAATAGAAATTCCCGCGCGCAAAAAGCAGACGTCAACATGGCTGGTAGGACTCAAATATTCTCCATTTCCATTCTAAGGCTGCAAAACAAACGCAGATCGATCCAGGTGCGTGCGTGAGAATTCATTCAATGGAGACTGAATCGCTTGATCGTTCTTAACCATGAATATTCCTTTATAATCAACATTTCATAATTTTTATTAGACGTTTCCTGAAATAATGAAACTGTTATAATAAGGGAGTGAATGCTGAATTTATATTTGGATTTGTTTTGTAGAATTTCATTTTAAATCCTTGTTCTTATTGAATTCAAATAAAAACATAAATGGTTTAAAACCAACTGCTAAAAACTAATGTGCTTAATTTACGTGTTTAATAAAAAATAATACATATAATTATCATATAATTATAATTATGATACTTTAGTGAAATAGTTGAAAATTAAACTTTGTGAAATGAGTTGAGATCGTATTACTCTGCCATGCAGAGAACTTCGTGCAATAATTACTTCTGAGGGAAACAGGGTTCTGCATTAGGACATTCCTCTGGTAATCTATTTAGTTTCTAGTAGTTGGTTTATTTACAAGGAAATGGTCAGGAACGTAATTTGGGGGGAGCAATGTTAGACTAGACTCAAAAAGAGGTCATCTCCTCATATTTTATGAGAGTTTGCCATGAATTTTGGCTAAAAGCGAAAAAGGTCGTCATCTCAAGTTGTGCGAGAGTTTATGAGAGATATGAAGGAAGGCAACAGATACTCTGAAGAGCAATTAATTCAGCACGACTATCAATGCTGTGGGCCAGTCTTAATGAGGAAACATTACGGTATAATTGCCCTATGTCGGGCAAACTAACAGCTGAAATAAAGAATAAATAAATCCCAAGTAACGTAAAGTTGAAAAAATAGGGTTAAAGTCAATGAAAATATCAAACAATGTGATCACGAATATGATTTTGCAAATTGCATCATTAAAAAGATGAGTCCTAAGCTAAGTATCAAAGAGATCAGCCATGGCTGCAGTTCGATCATGAAGGAGGCGGGCATTCCATTTCTAGGGAGGTATCTCTAAAGTAAGTAGGGGTTACCGAACCTGGCGTTGTAGGATCTCGGAATCAGATGACGCAGGCCCGCCCTAGCTGCTATTGATGTTTTGACAAACAGAAAGTGAAATATTTTGGAGTGTTTAGGATATGACTAATAAACTAGTAAAAATTATAAGGTATGGTTCTGATTTTGTATTCCAACAAGATAATGCCTCAATCCAAACATCCAAACTGACAAAGAGCTTTTTCCAAGAAAGAAACATGAAAGTTTTGAGCTGGTTATCCCGATCTCCTGACCCTAATCCTATTGAAAATGCTTGGGGATACGTTGTCCAGACTTGTTTACAAATATGGAAGACAATTTAACTTTAAATCAGAGTCGGAAAATGTCATCAGGACTGCCTGGAATCAGCTGGAATCATACTTTATAAAAAAAATAATTTTGTCGATGGACAAAAGGTGTTTTGAAATACTAGAAAAGAAAGGAAGCATAATTTCATATTAGATAACTTTTTGTGTTAAAAATATAAATTTGTATTGTTCTTATTGACTTTTGACGTTTACTTCCTATCTTTTTGGGCACCGTATAAACACATTTTTGGGATTTTTACTAAGTTTGAAAATAATATTTTACCAAATTTAAAACATAATTTTGGAAGCACTATTTACATAACATACTAAAATTTTAGAATTTTTCGTGATTTTTTTAGTTGAGATATCATCAAAAATGAGTACTTCCTATATATATTGGGCGGAGTGTAGTATGATCAGAAGCTCTGGACTCAAAGATAGATGTGGTCGATTGAACCTATCTTAGATATTTTTGAAATCAACGTGTCAGCACATTTAATGCACATTATCTTAACAGAAATGCAATTCGTTTAACTATTCTCATTGTCATAAAATAAATTTTGTTGGTTACCTCGATTTTAATTCATTAGAATATTTGCAGTTCTAGAAGACTGAATATCGGAAGATCTGATGCATAACTTTAGCATATGGCACATACTAAATGCAATACAATGTGACTAAAAATAGAATATTTACATTATTAATTACAATTAAAATTAAAACTGTTAATAAGTTTAGTAAATGAAACATTTTGTAGACAAATTAACTAAAGTCCACATTTTACCTTCACCCCTGAGCAAATGCACAGTAGTGAAATTATCGATAGCGTGAGAGTGGTCGTAGTCCGTTTGGTGCGAGGAAATAGTATTCTCTAGAAGATATAAATAATCTAGTGTTGTCTTTGGGGAGATGCACTAAACTTATCACAAATATTCTCGTGAGTAGATTTAAATGAACGTTTAATTAGATTTTCAGGATTAGTTATTAGTTATTTGAGTTATAATTTCATTTATTAATGACTTTGTATGAATGAGAATTATGCTCAACAATTTTACATTGTTTTACAGATCTAACTATAGGAAAATGTTTGGCAGCAAAAGTGCTATCAAATTACTTGTTCACCATAATGTTGTATATTCCACCAAGAACAGTTATGTTAGGAAATTTGTTTTGTCACTGAAATATTTTCATACTTCAAAAGAAAAAAATAGCATATGTAGCAATTGATTTTTATTACCAGAGGTTTGTTCATTCCAACAACCCAGTTAAAGATGCACTTATTTCATCAAAAGATGAAAATTTACTGTTGAACTTGTTAAAGAAAATTGTCCTCAACAAATTTACATTGACAACTGCAGCAATGACTGGATTTGGTTCTCTTTATTATTATTGTTTGGATCAGAGAGGAAAGAGAAAGCTTCTGCTGAACATTTCAGGATTTGGAAGATTTTTAAGGTAATTTATAATCCAACTCTGAGTCATTGTAAAGTAAAAATGTCACTTAGATTGTGTGGTTAAAATTGAAACTCATGGGACTAAGTTTAGATTTATTTTTTAAAATATGATTAATTATTAAAATTATTTGGCTTGGCTAGTGAATTTCTTTGTTAATACTTTTTAAAACTTCAACTATTGCTTAGGGCTGCTATAATTAATGTTAACAATTAATTTATTGGCTTAATTTAAATAAAATATTTTGTATTTTAATAACGAGTTAGGTAATTAAATTGTAATGACAGGTCAGCTTATATTGGCTCTCAAATATCGCTCGATTACAAATGGAACTTGCGAGGATTGAAAGAGGTTTGCCTCAGTTCATTAAGTTTGTCACCATTAAAAATGTAATTGTTATTACATTATTACATTAGTTGATATTGATTATGATAATTATTTTTAAATTAACTTGTTAATAACTTTAATTTAATAACTTTGACATGAAAAGCATTGGTATGACTTAATTGTTATAATGATTAAAACTTCAATCATTTAAAAGTGTTCCAAGGAATATGGTGAAAGAATTAAAGTCATCCACAAACGATCAGCAGAGAAGATCTTAAAAGGATGCCTGGAGAACAGTGGCTTGTACATAAAACTGGGACAGGGTTTGGTCTGTCTCAACCACATTTTACCACAGGAATACATCGAAGCTCTCGAGGTGCTGCAGGATCAGGCACTCGCCCGAAAGAAAGATGAGGTACGCGGAGGTTAGGTTTTATTACCTCAGTTCAAATTCAATGCATTTCTTTATGTTTTGAGATACTGAATCTGTTTAGGCTGTGTCTGCTTGCTTATTTGCTTGATTTGTGTTGCATTGCTTGTGTTTATTTCTATCACTCATTTTTATTATTTCTCTTGTGTTTTCTCTGCTCACAAACTGGTCTAAGCAAGCTTAAAATGGTTTAAAAAGTGGAGATGTTGTTCTTAGGTTGAAACTCACCTTTGTGGTCTGCCTGCAGTTGTTTTTGTTGCAGCAATTGTTTGCTTATGGCTCGTTACATGCTTTTGTTCTAAAGATAAATTGCACTTGGGTTACTTTAAGCAGATGTTGTTTTGAGTAGGAATTTACTAATAAGCAGCTCAAAGCCATGTGTTTATCATGCCTCATTTATAAACAATACAACATCAGGTCAATAACATGTGCCTACAGAAAGTTTAATAAATTAAATATCGTTTTGTTGATTTTCAATAAAAATTAGGAGAGATTTTGTATTGAAATCAGTCAATGGAATATTTATTACACAAAGCAATGTTGTTTGCACAAAATAATTCCAACAGGTGGAACTTCTCTTCAAGGAGGACTTTGGCATGGGTCCTAAGGAGTTGTTCAAGGAATTTGAAGAAACACCAATCGCAGCTGCCAGTTTGGCACAGGTCCACAAGGCGGTGACTCACGATGGCAAGAAGGTTGCAGTTAAAGTAAGTTTTGATGTTATTTTCCTGTGCGGCAGTTTTATTTTTGCAGTGACAATGCCTTCATTGTGTTTCCGTGTTTGTTTAAAGTTATTGCTTGTCTTGTGCTGGTGTAGGTCTTGATATTACATGCTTAACATTCACATTGCTTCCAATAATCTGCTGGTCTGCAGGATTCAAGAAATACCAATCAGTCTCACTCTGAAATGATTCTTATCATTATTAATTTTAATTCAATAAGCAATCTTCTGGAGTTTAATGGTAGCAACAGCTGAGAATTTTAAAATCACATTATAAATTATTATTATTATTATTACTGTTACTCTAATGAACTAATAAAATATATTTTCAAAATTTCTCCATAGGTCCAGTACATTGATCTGCAGGACAGATTCACAGGAGACATCAGAACTTTGGAGGTTTTGCTTAAATTGGTGGAATGGATGCATCCTGACTTTGGCTTTGGATGGGTTCTTCAGGTTTTCATTAAATTCAGCTTTGTATTTCTTTTAAAATTGTTTTCTACTTCTGCTGGTAGTTGTGCTGTTATCACTAATGTTGTGCAGACTCTGAACTAAAAATGAACCTGCTGTTTGTGGGATGTGTGGCATGATGATAATGATCCAGTAATGTCGGAGTTAAGTACAAACTTCATAATAAATTGATTAGTTATTAAATTAACTTCAATAAAAATATTACTTATTACTTTTCATTAGGATCTCAAAACAACTTTGGCAAAGGAGCTTGACTTTGAGAATGAAGGAAGAAATGGTGAAAGGTGCAGGAAGGACTTGGCTGGTCTGAAGTTTGTGCACGTGCCTAAGGTCTATTGGAATAAAACCAGCAAGGTCAGATTTTTAATTTGTACTTCGTTATTATTTCTTAGCTGTAATATTAATTATGTTTTTCATAATTTGGTAAAAAGATTTATAAGTTCTTTAGTGATCTCAACATGCTCGTTTCATGGTCTTGATCTTGAATAATTCATTAATACATTCATATTGCATGTTTTCATGAATTGCAGAGGGTTTTGACTTGCGAGTTCATTGACGGATGTAAAGTCACCAACATTGCCAAGATCAAAGAGATGGGATTCTCAGTGGCTGATGTCAGATAAGTTTTTGGCTTTTAATTAATTTTATTTATTTACTTTTAAATATTTTTAAGAATTTTAATTTTCCTGTATTGTAGCATTTAACTTGATGTTAATTCATTTTTAAACCCATTCCTCTTTTAGGTCAACAGAATGTTGGTGGAATGTTTCTCGTACCAGATTTTCCACACGGGGTTCGTTCATGCGGATCCTCACCCAGGAAATGGTTGGTAACCAGAAACATTTGTTCTTATTTAATTTTTGATGAGGCTAAAGATAAATGATAATTTAGAATTTTTTGTGATGGAATGATTTATGATTACACGCTTTTTGTTGAGTGTTCATATGACATTAATGCTTCATTGTTTAAGTATTAAACTAAGATACTAATAACAATTACTTTAATCATTTTTTTAAGATAATCATTTTTTAATTAAATTTTTTTTAAATAATTTATTCAGAGAATTTTTTATAGAATTCATTCCATTTAAGTTTTTGTGAGGAAAAGTAAAGAAGGCAAGTGCCAATTGGTGCTGCTCGATCACGGATTGTACGACTACCTCTGCCCGAAGGATAGAAAGGCACTCAGCAAGTTGTACACTGCTGTCATGATGAGGAACGAACAAAACATGTACAAGTACTCGAGACATCTCGGTGTTAAAGGTCAAATGAGTATTAATAATAATTGTTATTATAAAATTAATTCCAGTTCATGAACACATATATTCTCATTTATTTGCTATCGGAGCCTTTAAGTGACTTCTCAGACATGTGTACAAACAGACTACAAGATCTTCTGTGAAATTCTGGTCCAAAGACCCATTGTTTACTCATCCATTCACCTTCCTGGACAAATGACTGAAAGGGACCTGGAGTACATGACTGTCATGGCTCAGAAGCACTTCGATCAGATCATGGTTGTTCTCAAACAAATGCCACGATCCATGCTCCTCATCATCAGGTGATGCACACGTTGTTCGTTAATTTGTTAGCATGTGATTATGTTGCTCGTCAATGCTTTGATAATGTCATTTAGTCATTATCAATTAGGATTAAGTTATTTTGATTGTGATGTTTGTTAGAGTGTGAATGTGTTATTAGTTAATTTATGTTATCAAATATTAGTTAATTTATTACTCAACAGGAACCTCAACACCATCAGAGCCATCAGCAATCATTTCAACCACCCTGTAGACAGATACTCCATCATGGCAAGAAGGTTTGCTGACTGAAAATCTCATTTACTCTGATTTTAAAAACCTGTTGTCTTAATCATTATTGTTATCATTACCATGATGGAATGATTTATGAAGTGGATATGTCTAAAGAAGGTCACATTTTGAGTATATAAAATAAAAAAATTTTAATCTCTCTAATTGAATTTCCATGTAACAAATATTTTGAGATATATTTCAAATTCTAATGATAAATTTTATTTTATTATGGTGTTGCATCGAGTAATATTATATTAAATTATAATATGTGTTCTGCAGTGCCATTGCTGGGAGTTTTACAGACACCTCAAATACGTTCACAGGCAGGATTAGGAACAGGATGAGGCACATGTACCAGTTGATATTGTTTGAGTACTACCTCAGGCAAGTTGTCATCATTTAGGCTTTCACTCCATTTCTTGAAATGCACTCATGCACAAAATGTTATAACATTGAATAATTGTTATGCAAATTTATGAGCATCAAGTCTCAAAGCTTTCCTCAAAGAATGCTTTGTCGCAAAATATTAGAATTTTACAATTCATTGGAGGTATTATATTACTTAATTATATTTATGGAGATATTATATTACTATTTAATGTCTGGTTTTATTAACCCTTTTGCTTCCTCTCGCAACTTGTGCAACGATTGCACGTTGATCAACATTTTCATTGTTCATCCTGTTCCTAACGAAACGTTCGTTAACGACTCCAGTCTTCAAACTAAAAACAAAACCAGTGTATGATTTAATGGTGTTCAATTGTTGAATGCAGGATGGACAACATCCACAGGAGGATGTCAGAGTTTACATTGAAGATTTACCTCAGGTTCATGAGTCTGTTCAGGAAGGTGCCAACAATTGATGAGATTCAGAGCATTGTCACTACCCATGAGCAGAGTAAATATTTGTTTTTAAATTGTTTATATTTAATTATTAGTTAATTATTTAAACATATCTAATGTTGTTTGTTTTGTTCTCAAATTATTACATTTATTTTGCATTTTTACCCAGGAATGCTTGCAATATAGTGGAACTCTGCACAGTATTTTTCTCAAATCATTTCATCAGCCTTCATAGAGGAACATTTTAGAACTTTAAACTTTTTAGGTAAATTTGAAGCTAAAATAAAGAGCACTTGGATATTTTATGAATAAATTTTTCTTCCTTTAGAAAGTTTTAAACAATTAAAATTAAATTAATGCAATCAAAATATTCCCCAGAGTTCTAAAAACTGTTTATTGATAAAAGCTACAAGAACAAAATTTGAAACACTTGTAAGAATGTCCAATGGTCAAGCAGATGTTGAGCAGTTGGACAGTGGGCTTCCGTGTGAGGTTGTGCGTGTGCGGTGGAAAGAATATGTTGATCTACAAAACATCTATTACTAAATTCTACTTATATGCTTGGGTGACGTCTCCAACTCATTACAATTTCAAAGTGGTGGATTTTCAATGGATGGCTGAATGCAACAGTTTAGGTCGCTAGAGTGGCAGCGTGCATCACAAACCTGAGTCTGGTTCCTACTGGATCTTTGCAGCCTTCAACCAGCCATTAAAAGCGGGAGGTTATGCGCTCATTAAGAACTTGTAGATTAGGATGGGTGCCTAACTGCGATGGAATTTGAGAATTTGACTTTGTTGGAGATGAAGCTTTCTCTGATCATCTGCTGCAACTCCGTTCTGTTGTGCCTTATGTCTCGTCTGACGAGTTGACCATGCACATCTGAAATCAAATCCAGATCGGTTCGAATGTCAGAGGCTGACTTGACAAAGGTTAACAAGTGAAATTGATCAATTGCATATCATGGAGGATAAGGTTACCTATCGTCAAACATTTTTTGATTCGTTCAAATGTGGGAGGTGCCTTTCACTCCACGATCATTTAAAACTAATTCTGACTAAAATTAAGTAGGCAAGTTACAGTCAATTAAAACTAACTAGTTTAGAATTAACTAATAAAAATTAACGAGATATTTCTTCCCCTCCTCCCGTAATTAGTTTTAAAACGTGACCCACCAAAGATTTTGTTTACTTCTTGATGGCAACGTCCCGTTATTGGTCGCTTTGTACATTGTTTACTTTTAAACAATGGAGCTTTGTGAAAGGATTCAGTCGATGAGGATGTCGAACTGGTCGTTGGACGTCTACTAAAACGCTGCTCAAAACAAGCATCAGAACGTCTGCTGACGAATGTTGAGGCTACATCATCCGATGTTAGGATGGGCGGCACATGGGTTTTCGTCTGTTCGTTACTCTCGTTTTCATGACAACAACAATGATGGCGATGGCGACGATGAGGCTGATAAGCAGTCGAATCCCTGCGAGTTGATAAGCACTTGATAGCATGTTGGTCGTTATCATCATCAGCATGACCGTGCAGTCTGCAACAGTTTGTTTCGCTTTCGTTGGCCATCAACTGAAAGCAGACGTTATTAGATTATCCAATGATGAAATGATTAATTGGGTCATGGTAATCGGGTCATAACATGGATTATTGATGGCCATTACAAAGACGTTCAAGTGAAAGTTTGTTGTCAATTAACGTATACTTCATTTGAGGATTAGATTCGATTAATTAATCAATGGAATTAATAAGAAACTAATAAGGCATTATTAGTAATAATTTATTACTAATATTATCAATAAATTTTGCACCAACAACGATAACAACAATTCTCACATCGTCAGAGTCCGCGTCAATGAAGCCTGAATCTTCTTTCGTTTTCCAATATTTCCTCCAACATCGATGATGATGATGTTGGTTATGATTGTATTGTTGCTGAGGAGGATGGTTGTGATTGTGTTGATGATGATTGCGATGATGATGATGATGATGATGATCTAGGGACCAATCATCGGACCAACGAGAAGCCAGTTTCGGTTGTACGTTGCACTTGTGGTAGGAAAGCACCAATCGCGTCTTGATGAGGAGGGCTTCGTTGCCAACCCTCAGCTCCATTGGAAGGTTTCTGAAGGGAGCCCCGGGCACGAAGTCACGCGATAAGATGTCTGAGCTTCGCTTTTCATCGGAGTACCTCCTCTCTATTCAATTAGGCACAACAACATCATCATCATCATTATGTCAGCACTATTGCAGTTGTAATTAAATTATATCACATGTAAAATAATAATAATAATAATAATAATAATATCATTATTATTGGTAATTATAATGTTTCGTTATTATTGTTGTAATCTGAACGGTTTTAATATATTTTTAAGAACGTCCAGATAAACTATTCACATCATCATCATCATCATCATCATCGTCGTCGTCATCGTCATCATCATCGTCATCATCACAATTACTCCAAGCTTTCCATTGAAATCCTTCATCGTTGCTGTTTACTCACAGAAACAACTCTTTTGAGTCAAAGATGCAGACGATAACAGGTTTTGTGCCGTTTAAACAAACTATTATTTTTCATATTATTTAATTATATTATTCTTCATATTATTTAATTATATTATTCTTCATAATATTTAATTATATTATTCTTCATATTATTTAATTATATTATTCTTCATATTATTTAATTATATTATTCTTCATATTATTTAATTATATTATTCTTCATAATATTTAATTATATTATTCTTCATAATATTTAATTATATTATTCGATCCATGGATCTTTTTTTGAATGAGATGTTCGTTCATTCTTCATTCGTCCAACCTTCATTATTCTCAAGTCAATAAGTCAATTAATTATAAATGATGTTATAATTAAATTAAAATATAAATCATATTATAATTAAATTAGTGTGATATAATTTCATCATTTCATTGCATTTTGTTGTCAGTTATTTCTTATTGTGATGACTCTTTAACTTGTCGATCACAACCTAAAAGTAGTTAGTGCCAATCTAAAAATAAAATTAAATAATTAATTGAATAAATAAATAAATGAATAATTGAGTATTAAAATAAAATGTCGAAAATTCGAGAAAGTGCGAAGAAACTCGTACATGTTTTCCATGCAAAAGTGAATTTAACTTCAACTGCTTCCATGTGGTCTGCATGCAATTCAAATGCTACACAGACTTTGCTATTATTATTGTTATTATTATTGTTATTATTATTATTACTATTATTATTATTATTATTATTATTATTATCGCTGTTGTTATTGTTTTATTATTAAATTTTGTTTGCAGCTGCCAATCTTATTATTTAAAAATGATATTCTAGCAACAAAATCAGTAAAATAATCGGTTAATAAATAATCTCAATGCCAGCTGAAAATGATCAGCTGATACGTTGTCATGACAGCAGACCGATGAGTCAGACATTTAAGTTTTAAAGCGACTTATCGATCCAGCTTCAAAATAAAAATTCTCAAAACATCGAAATGATGGATGGAAGCACGCACGGATGTTTGGATGGATGGATGGATGGATGATGGATGGATGAATGGATGGATGAATGGATGGATGGATAGATGAATGGATGGATGGATGAATGGATGGATGGATGGATGGATGGATGGATGGATGGATGGATGGATGGATGGATGGATGAATGGATGGAGGGATGGGTGGATGGATGTACAGATGGAAGCCAGAAAGAAATCATCTTCAACGTGGCAACACGTGTAACGAGGGAGGAAACAGACGGGGTGTTGGGTTTCGCATTCCTCTTTGTAACTCGTAAACCAATGATCCTTTGATCTTTTAACTGACCTCAAAAGCAATCGAGAATTTCTGCCGCAATAAACGGATTCGAGTTTCATTCGTGTGAACGTCTCGGCAACAACCCTTCACATCAACCAACCCTTCATGTGGTCTCCAGTTATCCACTGGTTACCCAATGCACATGCGCACGAACACACACATAATATACACAACAGTTTTGAATCTGCAAGTTGTAGTGTCGTAGAATATTTGGATATATTACGGGTCTGACATGGTTAATGTTAGCCAATGAATTAATCAAATGACAATAACTTATTAGCGATTTTAGTTAAATATTAATCGAGGCATTCTGACTGCCTCCAAATGTTCGCAGAATTTCGACATTTCAATGGTTTGTTTAGATTTAATTACAAAGCGTTCACCTAATGAATGTTACAATGCATTTTAAATCCTTATGTATGGATATTGTAGAGCCCGCATAAGTAATAAGATGCAAAATCATAGTTCCATTAAATTGGCCTAAATGTTCACGCATGAATGAATCAAAGACTCTGTCGAATGAACACGAACAAAGCGAAAAATCTTCCCCCTAAGCTAAGGAAACGATTATAATTATCATAAAACATTAATAAAAATTCATGGGTTTATCCTGCTCCTTAATATTAAAATGTTGAATATAATTAATGTGGCATTAATGAATATTTCTGTTCAACATGATTTAGGTGTCCAATGCATCATATGCATTATTAATGTTATTATTAATTATAAAATTATAATTTTATTTCTTTATTAAAACGAATATATATATTTTTGAATGACTTAATCTAAGATACAAAATAATAAATATAGGAAAATAAATTTTTAATTTAGTAATTTAATCATTTTATTGTAATTATGTCATAATTATTATCTTGGAATTATGTCATAATTATTATCTTGGAATTATGCCATAATTGTGTCGACATATTAATTAATATTCTTCTGATGCCGAACGACAGACAAAACAAAAGAAGGAGAACAATACAACCACGTCAACCAGGGTTGCATAATTGCTTTTCTTTCTATTCTGCAGTGGTTTGTCATCAATATATCCTGGTGAATATTTTCACGCGACATTAACATGCACGTGTGAATAATTGTACGTGACATTAACATGCACGTGTGAATAATTGTACGTGACATTAACTTGCACGTGTGAATAATTGTACGTGACATTAACTTGCATGTGTGAATAATTGTACGTGACACTAATAAGCACTTGTGAATGTTTTCGTACGTCATTAATACGAATATGTAAATGTTGAAGATTTGGTTGCGCACATACTTTTATTTTTTTGGTTACGCTGATATGTAAACATATCAATTGTTGTCAATTCTTCGGAGTTGTAAGGACCATTAACTACACCTTCATCGTAATAATATTAATTAATTAATTGTTAATTGGTTATCACTTCATAGCTTGATTGCAAGCCAAATAAGTATTTAAAACATGATACATCATGCAATTAATGTTCCTGTGATTAAATCCTTTGTCATAATTTCCTGGTTCAGTAATGACATGGAATATTAAAAATAATAATGATGATGACGATAATAACAACAAAAACAATAATAATAATAATAATAATAACAATAATAATAATAATACAAATAATAATAATAATGATGATGATAATAATAATAATAATAATAATAATAATAATACAATAATAATAATAATAATTATAATAATAATAACACCAGTAACAATTATAATAATGCACTGCATAAACATGCATGAGGCTCAGTTACATCGCCCGAGAACACCTGTTGCATCGTTCGACAAACAAATATTAATCAATTCGCTTTTTATCCGTTATTTTTTGGATTTTGATTTAATTAATTGTAATATAATAATATTTACTATTAGTAATACAGTAGCAATAATTAAAATACCATAATGATGATGATGATCGGGTAAAAGTTTTGTAATGAGTTTTGAATTAATAAGATTGCACGATGATGATGGTTATGTTTTATTAATATTAGCTAATTAAATAAAGTCATTAAAAGCAAAGTAATAGCAGATGCAATATTTATTTACTTAATCAAACTATTGAAATAAATTCAGTTATGATTTACATTTAAGAATCAAATTGTCATTAACTATTCATTTATTCATTTGTTATCGTGTACTAATATTGTTTTTAATGACATCAGATTTTGATAAGAAATAATTTTTATAATAACATCAATTTCATTATTATTATTATTTATTATTATTATTATTATTATTATTATTATTATTATATTATTATTATTATTATTATTATTATTATTATTATTATTATTATTATTATTATTATTATTATTATTATTATTATTATTAAAGCTAATATATTTTGTTTCGATGACATGTGACATTCAAGAGTTTGAATTTCATCTTAGTTTAGAAAGAAAACGTCACTTATTCCGTGGACTGACACGTGATGTGACACGTGACAGATGTGGCGATGTGTGTGTTTGCGTTCGTTTATTCATTCATTCATTCATTCATTCATTCATTCGTTCGTTCATTCATTCATTCATTCGTTCGTTCGTTCATTCATTCATTCATTCATTCATTCATTCATTCATTCATTCATTCATTCATTCATTCATTCATTCGTTCGTTCGTTCGTTCGTTCTTTCATCCATGCTTTCGCCCATTAATTCTAATCAATGATTCTTCCATTGCAGCGATATTTAAAAGTTATTATTTAATTAGACTAATTTATGATTAAGTTAATAATATGAAATTAATGAATTAAATGTGGTTAACTTATTAATCTGATATTCTTTATATTCATTTGCATTCCTGCCACTTCCAATGTTCTTTAGTCAATTCATCATTTCATATTAAAACTTAGACATGCTTGAATATTAAATAATATCGTTAAATATTATTAAGTAATTTAACATTTTATGCTTATAATAAAAATTCTTCTTAATAACAAGATTATTGCAAATGTACTCCGTAAATTCATAACTCCATGCATTCAAATAACTGCGCATGGTGCATTAATGTGTTATAAAAATAAGTTAATTTTAATAAAATAAGCAATAATAAATAAAATATTTAAAAAGATTTCAATGGAAACACGTCAAACCTGTTTTCATGCATTGTTGTCCCATATTCCCAACAATAAGCTCACTCGGCTTCATCTGCTTCCGTTATATAGACTTCTCGATGATGCATCATCGTCGTCGTCGTCGTCGTCATCATTAAAATCATCATCTGGGCCACCGAAAGGCCGCACAGATCAGATTAAACCAAAAAAAATTTGTTAATGAATACATCTAATTTATTAACCTAATTAATTATTATTATTATTAAAGCTAATATATTTTGTTTCGATGACATGTGACATTCAAGAGTTTGAATTTCATCTTAGTTTAGAAAGAAAACGTCACTTATTCCGTGGACTGACACGTGATGTGACACGTGACAGATGTGGCGATGTGTGTGTTTGCGTTCGTTTATTCATTCATTCATTCATTCATTCATTCGTTCGTTCATTCATTCATTCATTCATTCGTTCGTTCGTTCATTCATTCATTCATTCATTCATTCATTCATTCATTCATTCGTTCGTTCGTTCGTTCGTTCTTTCATCCATGCTTTCGCCCATTAATTCTAATCAATGATTCTTCCATTGCAGCGATATTTAAAAGTTATTATTTTATTTAATTAGACTAATTTATGATTAAGTTAATAATATGAAATTAATGAATTAAATGTGGTTAACTTATTAATCTGATATTCTTTATATTCATTTGCATTCCTGCCACTTCCAATGTTCTTTAGTCAATTCATCATTTCATATTAAAACTTAGACATGCTTGAATATTAAATAATATCGTTAAATATTATTAAGTAATTTAACATTTTATGCTTATAATAAAAATTCTTCTTAATAACAAGATTATTGCAAATGTACTCCGTAAATTCATAACTCCATGCATTCAAATAACTGCGCATGGTGCATTAATGTGTTATAAAAATAAGTTAATTTTAATAAAATAAGCAATAATAAATAAAATATTTAAAAAGATTTCAATGGAAACACGTCAAACCTGTTTTCATGCATTGTTGTCCCATATTCCCAACAATAAGCTCACTCGGCTTCATCTGCTTCCGTTATATAGACTTCTCGATGGTGCATCATCGTCGTCGTCGTCGTCGTCATCATTAAAATCATCATCTGGGCCACCGAAAGGCCGAACAGATCAGATTAAACCAAAAAAAATTTGTTAATGAATACATCTAATTTATTAACCTAATTAATTATTATTTATTATTAATTATTGATATTTTGATATTCGACAAATATTATCGGCATAACATTAGAAAATTCATCTCTGAAAAGGTAAAAACATAAAAAGTTCGTAAAAATCTAACCTCACTCCCGCTAAAAATGACAACTTTTATGCTGCTTTTCCATTACTTTTCCATTACTAACTCGTCATCTGTGTCCATCAAAAGCGGTTTTTTTTTAATATTTTAAAAATTGTTAAATTCTAAACGTCCCAGGCGACCCCTGGCAAAAACATCAAGAGACTCCCACGGGGGCGACCCATGTTACCACAGGTTGAGAACCGCTGGGTTAAAAGTTTCTGATTATCATCGTCGTCATCATTATCATCATCAATGACAAACAATGAGTCATATTTGTCGATTTAAACAGCGTTTCAAAAAAATCATTTGAGCAAAATAATTTTATAAATTAAGTTTTATAATATATATTTAAAATAAAAAAAACACGTGAAGGATTGTCGTCTATGAGGAATATCGACTAAAAAGTCGTTGATTGAATCCAGATTAGGATTTTTTGATTTAATTTAAAATATTTTTTTTGTGGATATGTTTTATAAGTGAATGTTGTTGTTATCGAGGCATCGTCATCGCCGTCTTTGTCGTTGTTGGAAATAAGGTGAGCAAATGGAAGAAAGTCAAGCAGTTAAGCTGATCCAACGAATAAACGCGGGCTGAAAATTGATTGTTTGCAAATCAATCAACAATTCATCTGCGCATTCGTGGAGCCACAAGTAAGCTGGTAATTGTTTGAAAGTAAAACATTTACGACCTACCTGCAACAAGTTGATTGCATATTTCGACGACATTTACATCATGTTTAAATGTTTACAAAACATTTACAACAACAGCTGCGAACGCTGGTTGATGCGTCAAACTACCAGTTTGGTTCAATTTTATGGCAAAGAAAGGGGATGAGAAATTGTTAAAAATTAGGCATTTTAGGCGTGTCGCAAGTTCACGCATGAGCGAGTAATAAGGACGAACTTCAAATATATATCGTCCTCATCCATAGTCACTACCACTTATATTTGATTCACTTATTATTGGCATTATTAATTTTACAGAGACGAAATTTCTGATCGAAGATTGCAAGCAACAAGGTCAAACAAAACGATTTGTAAATCCCTACTCCAACATTTCTCAAGCAAACAAATGGCAAACAATACATTTTTATATCTCTCAGATGTTTCGCTTTAAAACCTGATGAATTAATTGTTTTTTCTAAGTTCGAATGAATGAGTCATAAGAATTTTATTGCACCATTTGTGAAGGTAGCACACAACACTGTACACTAGGGAATTGAAAAAAATCGAATTCTAGAATTGCAACCTTCCTATGATATTACACAGAGCGCAAGCTTACCAAATCACAATTATATAATGTATTTTGTAAAGGCTTAACCACGCCCACGTCCGTCAAACATATTAAGCCATTTTAAATTGTTTATATGTTATTGTATTGTTATTTTAATTTATTAATTAATAACGTTGCAGACAGCAGTAAGAAATTATAAAATATAATAAATTTTTTTAATGTTTTAAACAATACTGAATGTTTTACTGCAAAGCCACACCCATGCAACGAAATGGTGTTCGTACATTATTTTTTAAACAAAAATAGAAGTTTTGAATATGTCATAAATATTAGATATTTCTTTTAAATGCACTCGCTCAGGACAGGCGGCAGAAATTTCTGCCCCCACGTTATGTAAATTTGGTACTAGAAAAACAGAAAAAGTTTTGAAATTCAAGCGGGTCTCTTGACACTTGTCTCCCCTCCCAAATATTGTGACAATTTGGAGTCTTGTTTAATTTAAAAGCTGATAATATAAAATCAAAACTACTATACATTTGCGGATGGAAACTGTCGCGATAAATATTCAATTTATTTCAAATTCATCAGTCCAAGTTTATTTAGACCAACGACTGCATAGATCTTAAAAATTAAATATGCAGTTGTTGGTAATTTAATAACGCACAGCTTCGGTTGATTAATTAATTAATGATCAATGTCAAAATAAATATTAATTTATTTGAAATGAATATAAATTATGCGTTTTAGTAAAAATGAATAAACATATTTTAATATTAATTCTTCAAAAGTATTTAATCCTACGGAGATTAGTAAACAAACTCTCGTATCACTGTTTATTAAAGTTTCGACTCCTATCGCACTTGCCTTTGTTTATTTTTAATGGGTTTGTTCGGGAAGCCAAAAGATCCGAAGGATATGGTGTGTTTTGCACGAAAAGATCGCTTGTTTTTTTCGTGAATTTAAATTAAACGTAATCTTCAGGTGAGGGAGTGGCAGGCAGCTCTGCGGAAAGAGGCTCGTCAGTTGGACAGGCAGATTTTAGGTGAGTTTGATGCTTTTACTATCAGGTTAATGGATATAATTTTACTTGTTTATCTGTAAACAGGAATCCAAAGAGAGCAGGAGAAGGCTAAAAGAATGTTGAAAGATTCTGCCAAGAAAGGAGATAAGGACTCCTGTCGTGTGTTGGCAAAAGAAGTCGTGCGATCTAATAAAGCAATATCAAGAATTCATTGTGCCAAGGCCCAGCTGAAGTCTGTTGAAAATCACATGCATCAACAGCTTGGTAAGTTAGCTATTTTCCTATGATGATTATGTTGATTACCTAACTGACAAAGCAGTAAACATCTTAAGTATTGAACTTGCAGAGAGCTTCAAGCTTTAGGTTTACTGGATGTAATTTGATGTATTTTTTATTTTTATGCCTTGTTATGATGTCGGCTCGTGAATTTTGATTTGACTTGTTTTAAATATAATTCTTTTCGAAAGAATGTTACATTATTTCGCATATATACCTTTTTTAATACTTTATATCTGAGCTTTCTGTTAAGAAGCACATAAATTAAGAGCCTTGTCAATATTAAAGCTTTGAACTGATATGTTCTTGCTCAAATAAAAAGAATTATTTTTATAAATTATTTATACAGCCAACCTAAGACTATCAGGTGCCCTGCAGAAAAGTGCAGAGGTGATGAAGAGCATGCAGGCTCTGGTTAAGATCAACGACGTGGCTGCTACGATGAGGGAATTGTCGAAGGAGATGATGAAGGCAGGAATAATTGAAGAAATGATGGACGACACCATAGAATCCGTCATGGACGACTCGGACGAAATGGAGGAAGAGGCTCAGAAGGAGGTGGAAAAGATTCTTTGGGAAGTCACAGCAGGTAAGAATGTTCTCGTGAAGTTCTATCTCGTCGGATTAATTGATGACCTGCTATGAGTGTTACTTCATTAAGAAGGATGGTTGTAAACAAAGGACGCACCAACTTTTTTCAGGTCAACTTGGCAAAGTTCCGGCAATGGCAAAAGAACCGCTTTCCATTCCAACGAAGGAACTGGAAGAAAGTGACGAGGAGGAAGTAACTCAGATGCAGGCGAGACTCCAAGCTCTCAGGAGTTGAAAGCATCTATTTACTTGCAAAAGAGTTCAAACAATGTGATCGAAATACATGGCGTGATTATTTGAGGCCATATTGCTTTGTTAATGATCCTTCTTTGATGATGTTGTTGGCTGTGTTTTTGTATTTGTTGGTGTAAATATTTTATTTATATTAAAGGTTTTCAATAATTTGGACAACAATGTTGGAAATATATTTGATTTGCATTGTTACAACTGATGAAAATTTGGACATCTTAAGTGTTATGGTGTTGGAAATAAAATTGTAGGTGCTCTGCACAATTTTGTCCTTTTATGATACAAAATGATCAGATTTAATGACAAAATGATTTAATGATGTTCTTCTCCTTGAAAGAATTGTTATTATTTTGCTGAGGAATGCATGTTCGTACAAGTTTTATTTTATGAGGCAAGATTTCTCCATATTTAGGTTTTTTCCATATTATTTTTATTATCATCATCATCACCGTCAGTCTTTTGAGGTCATTGTGGCTGCACAACTGGAAATTCTCCCAAACGTCCTGCAAATAATTGTCATTTTAAATGAATTAGCTTGTTAGGGGCTGAAACATTTTATTTGTATTAACATTTATCTCAATTGAATGGGATTTAAATCTTGACAAGGTACCATCCAAAGCATGTGTATGTGATAATGGTTGGATTCTGTTGTTAAGACTTATAATAAACCAATTTATATTTGACAGTTATTTTATTAAATGAGTAGACGTCTTAAATCAGTAAATTACTTTGTTATTTGTAAATTGTTATTATCTCGAATTAGGTAGCCACGGCGAAGAAATCTCAAAAAAATCTTTGCGTTCCAGTCTGACTCGTGATATTCCGCTTACCGTGCGGTCAAAAGTTGGCACAAACATTCGGTGATTTTTTTTAATTTAAAGAAATTAATTCTTAATTCATGTAGATTCTGGTGTTTGAAATACTGCTGCCTTAACTAATTTCTATGATGTTTTGAGACGCTGGTACTTTGATTTTTTGTGAACATATTATTTATTAATGGGGTCACACACAAAATTGTTTAAATGATTGCACAGCGACACAATTTCAAATTATCTTTATTTAAACTTAATTATTTTTAAAAATTAGAAATTTCAGAACAATTTGCAAATTAGATTAGGAGATTTATCTCCGAACACAAGAAAGCTTGCAAAACCAGACTTTATTTTGCTGAATTTATTTTTAATAAAATACCAAATGAACATTTTAAAATCAAAGATTTAGTTACTCAAGTTTGTCAAGTCTGATCTCCGAGATGACATTTTTAATTAAAGTCATCATAGGGTCAATTAAGGTCATCTGCCGAAAGACTGTCATGCTCGACAATTCGACTTCACGCAAGTGTGACACCCAAACCAATCCGGACAGCACGAAAATCCAACTGCACAGTCAATCAAACTGCAGTCCAGGAGGCAACGTTGGCAGATGTTTCCGGTCGACGCAGAACAATTTTTGGGCGGAGTGACTTTTGGACAGCCTTGAAATTAATTATTTTAAATTAGAGTTTCAAGTAATATTAAAATTTATAATATCGACAAATATTTGAAAATTAAATTCTAACAAGTTTCGATAAGAATTCGAATCTTAAATGTACGAATTGTTGACGGTTATGTAAACGCATTCAACAAAAATCCACTACAATATCTAATGAATGCTATGTTAGTCTCGTAATATTTACACAACTTTGTCCAGAATTGTCCAATTAAAAAAATTTCACATGCGTTAATAGCTCTATTTAAATAATTAAACATAAAAAGCTGATACTCACAGACTGTGTTCTCACATCTGTACTTCTGAGGAGCTTGAAGATCAGGGACACAAACCTTAGGAGGCTTGCAGAGGACATTCTGGAAATGAAATGACATGCAGATTATCTTCAATAGAACGCGATAATTGTTAACTCCAGTAAACAATGTTATATTGCTTTATATTTATTGCTTTTTTCTTGCATTACTTAATATTTATAAGGCTTGTATTAGATATATAGAAACATATATTATTATATTCTAGTATTACGTATAAGTAAGATAAATAGAATAGATGGCCAAGGAAAGTGTACCTTGCACGGATCAATGCATTCGCAGGTTCTACAGCCGATTTTGTTGACAACATACCCATATGGACAGGGGAAGCATTTGATCATGGGACACACTTAAGTAATTAATGAAATGAATTTCAAAAATAGGCCATTAAATTTTAAACTGATAACTCTAAGGATGATTATTTTTTTTAATAATGTTAATATAATTAACACTATCTTTTCCAATATGTAAGTTACATTTCATCAATAAAATTTATTATTTTTTGAATGAATTAGAACCAATATTTAATAGTGTAATTTATATTAGTAATAATCATCGAAACCTGGAGCTGGATTACATCGGCACGTTTCACAGCCTTCAACAACCTCTTTTCCATATTCACAATAAATAGCTGGACATATTAGGTCAGGACACGCTGAAATAAGTCATGGAGACTATTTTAGTACTTTCCGTCCACTACATTCATTGCAAAATGTTGCTATAACTCAGTACTTGCTTGAATCCCAAACCAGCTCATTTCATTAAATTTAAGATATATTAAGTTAATAAAATAGCATTTTAGCGCCGAAAGGCAAAAGCTTGAAAACCTGGAAATGGTTTGCAGACACATCTGGTGCAACCATTTTCGTCAATCTCTGCAGTGTTGATGCAGCCATCACCACCACCCAATATGCAGGCTATGTCTGGACAGGTCACTGTAATCGTTCATTGGTTAATGATTATTTATAGTTATTTCTTCAAATTATGTACTGGATTTAGGATTGCAGGATTTACTGGCTTATCCGTTATTAATTGATATTTCATTTTATCTATTCATTTCTACAACAAGTAAGGATTCTCAAAATTTAATTTAATAATCAGGTGCGTATTCGTGGTAATGATCACGATAATGATACGATTTTTAGCTCTGCATGTTCTAATGGATATTGAAAACCACAATATGAGGTATATTTCTTGAGATTCTTGCTCTGACGAAAATAATACCGTTTGCACAAATGTATGTGGAGTCATTTAGTAAAAATAACATTTTAGAATTAATTTTACAAATAAATAGTAAGCTTAAATAAATATAACTGAGAATAGTGAAATTAAATAATTACTTTATTTAAATAATAAATAGCTCATATTACTAATACAATATAATTAAATTAATACGTTCACAATGTTAATAAATATTTCAAATAATAATTTACCCTTGGCCTGAGCAGCCCCTCCGAAGCAGATAAGGACAATAAGAGCAATGTTCATGATGCAACCTAAAACGCTGAACTGAAGAACTGAGCCGATTGCTTCCTATTTAAATTCAAACCTCAATTAATCATCAACAACATCATCATTATCATCACGATTTCAACTTCTCGCACCACCTGATACGAAGGTCGGCATTTGATTGATTCATGCAATCAATTCAATCAACGTGAATGTAACCTTTCAAACTGATGAGTAATGTTGTTCTTAAAAGTATTTTTATTTTATTTTTTACTTTGGAAACACTTAAAGTCAATTGTTAATAGTCTTGATTCAATACGAAGTTCTAAAGCATTATAATGCAATTTATGATGATTAGTACTAAGTCATTTTAAATTTAATTACCATACAATTTTAATAATAATTAACACAACAAATATTAAAAAATTACAGTTTAAATATAATTAATAAATCAACAATTAACTAGTTATTATAAACAAGAGTAATGTGGTTGTTATGTTTTGATGTATACAAGCACAAGTCTAATTTCATTTACCATTGTAACCAATCTTATGATACAATTATTTGCTGATTTCAAGGAATATTTTCACGCGACTTCGTAATATTTTCAAACAATCCGTTCTTCGTCGATGAGGTCTTACGTAGGTGAGAGTTTATTTTACAGGTGTGAACCAATCAGAAAACCCGCTTTTATCTATTTCACACCTGTTCAAAGCAGTCTACCTTGATGTGCTTTTCTAGTTGCAGTGGTTTTGAACGGAAGCAGTTTGAAACAAAAAAATAAACTAAATGATGAGGAGATCATCCAGTTATATGATGACTGACATTAGCAGACTGAATCATCTTTTATGATTTGTTATTTACAATCGTTTAACTGGGTGACCACTGATGCGTTACGGATTTGCACGTTGTTGTTGTTGTAGACTGAATGTAATATTTATCTTAACAATAAACTTTGTTAACCGATGACAAGTTTAACAATGGTGAATAATATTTGAAATCTCCCCATGAGCAATGACGTCCAAACATAATTACAGTTCCAAAATGGGTCGTAATATCATAAATATGTACAATGCCCACGTTATTGACAGAAAGTATGATTGGTAAAATGACGATCACGTAAGACATTTTTAATCACTTTATTTATTATTAACTTACATTTCTAAGTAATGTAATGTTTTAGTAAGCAGCCAAGCTTCAAATAAGTTTCACAGACCTTTTCATTAATATACTAGCACAGAAATTTGTGTCAATTGCAAATGTCACAAATAATTTGTATATTAAAAAAAATTCTGATTTGAAAATCGATTACTTTCAGGGACATAGCTTTTTGAATATTTCAAAGACCTCGATCTGCATCTTTCTCCATAAATTCTCCAAATACGTAAACGAAATTAAATAACAAAGCCTTTATCGACTGAATCTTTGATTTTTTTTATATTTTTGAGGACACTCAAAGCCAGCCTCTTGCCAAAAAAATTCTTGACGATAATGCAGTTTATTTTATATAAAATCACGTAATGAAAATGTTTTTAAAACAATTCATGTTCAATTTTATTAACCATTTCATTAAAGTTATTTAACACAAAATAAAGTCACATCGTGCCACTCAGACAAATCTTTATTTTTATGTTGAATGCATGTGCTTCTCAAAAGCAGTGCACTGACTTCACGCATGAATGACATCCGTCCCAATCCGGACAGCATGAATATCCGGAGGCACATTTCATTGTTGAACAGTCCAAGAAGCAATTCTGACAAACATTTTGAACTGAACAATTCAGAGGTGGTTTGACTTTTGGACAACCTTTGAAATTAAAAAAGGTTGAAAGAGCATAATAAAGTATGGATTATCTCATAAAACCTGCCTACAGATTTTTATTTAAGTGAAAATTTATTTAACTGCAGTTCAAAACAATGAAATAATTAGTTATATTTATAATAAGTAAAATAATTAAATAACTATGTAACTACAACTTGTTGGATTTAAGAATTAACTTTTCTCATTATTCAATTTATAATAGAATTTGCCCACATTGAGTATCTTGTGAAAAACATCTATATTTTTCTGGAGCATTGGAGTCTGGAACGCAGACCTGAGGGGCTAGACACAAGACATCCTGAAAATGTGGAAAACATAAAAATTATTGCAAATATTTAATTAGGACTTCAGTCGGTAATATTTGCAACCATACCTTACAAGGATTGGTACATTCGCATGTCTTGCAGCCCGTTTTGTCAATCACATTGCCATACAAACATGCAGTATTACAATTCAGAAGGGGACATTCTTTAATGAAATTAAATTATTCATATATCATATTGATGTAAATGTTGTTCATACATTATCTTCAAAATTTAGTCGTTCTAATCTAAATAAATTAGTTTTTGTCTAATTTCACATATATAATTATTAGCTAATAATTAATAATTATTAACTATTAATCAATCATTTAAATCAATGAATAATTTGACCATTTGTCCGAAACAATAATAGTAATAAAAAATCATCCTGAGCTGGTTTACATCGGCACGTTTCACAGCCATCAACAACCTCTTTTCCATATTCACAATAAATAGCTGGACATATCAGGTCAGGACACGCTGAAATAAGTCATGGAGACTATTTTAGTGTTGTCCGTCCATTACATTCATTGCGAAATGTTGCTAGAACTTGCTTGAATCCCAAACCATCTCATTTCATTACATTTAAGATATATTAAGTTAATAAAATAGCATTTTAGCGCCGAAAGGCAAAAGCTTGAAAACCTGGAAATGGTTTGCAGACACATCTGGTGCAACCATTTTCGTCAATCTCTGCAGTGTTGATGCAGCCATCACCACCACCCAATATGCAGGCTATGTCTGGACAGGTCACTGTAATCACATTGAGTTTGACTTTTCGATTAAAATTATTTACTTCACTTCTGTGATTTTGAATTTATATTGGCAATATGTGACCTTAATGAAGCAGTTAGGGAAAAATAACTATAGTGAACAATTGCAGTGAGAAAGCGAACAATTTGAGATTTTCTGGTATTAAAAGAACTCCATGACTTTATAAGAGTCACATTGAGTCATGACAATAATTTTGAAAAAATTGGTTTTTTGTTGAATGAATTAAAATGCAAATCTAGCTATTTAAAACCGTTATTTTGCAGTTAAAAAGATTTGTTTAAAAAATTCAATGCATTAAAAATTTCACAATTCTTTTTATCTATTATTTGAATGGAATGATGTTTCATTTCCGAGGGTCATAATACAACTTAACCAACACATTGTCGTCAACACAATATTTGTTGACAGCCTTTCGTCACTGATAGACCCATATTTATTTTGGAATTTATTTATCAGATGAAAATCACAAGTTCAATCTAAAAATATACTTAATGTTTAATATACTTAATCACTCATAGTTTTCTTAAAAAATTACCTTTGGCCTGAGTAAACACTCCAAAAAAGATTAAGACAATGAAAATTACAAAGTTCTTCATAATAGCTGACAACTTTAGAACTCTAGTTGAATTAAATTGCCAACGAAACGACTTTTTAAGTGAATCATTATGTTATCACCGCCCACTGTTACTCCTTAAAGCACCCGGTAATAATAATAATATAATAATAATAATAATAATAATAATAATAATAATAATAATAATAATAATAATAATAATAATAAGAATAATAATAATAATAATAATAATAATAATAATAATAATAATAATAATAATAATAATAATAATAATAATAATAATAATAATAATAATAATATATAATAATAATAATAATAATAATAATAATAATAATAATAATAATAATAATAATAATAATAATAATATAATAATAATAATAATAATAATACTAATAATAATAATAATACTAATAATAATAATAATAATAATATAATAATAATAATAATAATAATAATAATAATAATAATATATAATAATAATAATAATAATATAATAATAATATAATAATAATAATAATAATAATAATAATAATAAATAATAATAATAATTAATAATAATAATAATATAATAATATAATATAATAATAATAATAATAATAATAATAATAATAATAATAATAATAATAATATAATAATAATAATAATAATAATAATAATATAATAATAATAATAATAATAATAATAATAATAATAATAATAATAATAATAATAATAATAATAATAATAATAATATAATAATAATAATAATAATAATAATAATAATAATAATAATAATATAATAATAATAATAATAATAATAATAATAATAATAATAATAATAATAATAATAATAATATAATAATAATAATAATAATAATAATAATAATAATAATAATAATAATAATAATAATAATAATAATAAATAATAATAATATAATAATAATAATAATAATAATATAATAATAATAATAATAATAATAATAATAATAATAATAATAATTAATAATAATAATAATAATAATAATTGAATAACACAATAATTTAAACAACAAGGCTATTCAACATAGTCTGAAACGAAAAATTCAATGAAAAGGTCTGCTTGGTTGCATGTTCTTGATTAAATGTTATCGACTGTTTTGTACACCCTAGCAATATTGTAAACATATACGTGATATTAAGATTTGTCTTAAAATTATCATATGAAATAGTTATTATTAATAATATTATAAGTATTAATGCGCACTATTTACTTAGTAAAAGTTTTTTAATTTGAAATTGAGCAATCTATGAACTCACAATTTTAATGATTCAATGTGGCTGAGATGAACATTCTGCTGTTGTTACATTAATCGTATTGCTTTATGGCAAATTGCGAAAAAGAATTGAATTTACTTTTAAAAAATATTTATTTATTTTTTGAGGTAACCAAAATTATTTTTGTATTTGAACAAGGTGTACTTTAAACGTAACCCTATTTTCCACTCGTCATCTTTACAATCTTTCTAGACTTTTTCTCGAAGTCATCGCCAATCCTATGAACGTTTAATGCATCGCCTTCGATCCAAATTTTGATGTTACCATTTATTTTCTATTAACAAATCTGTTTAAAAACAACTAGCTTTTAATTGTAAATGTAAGAATTCTGAAGTGCTTTACTTGAAATCCATTTTGGTGGTTTAATATGCAAAAAAATGAAAGATTGGTATTAGTTATTACGACTGCAAAGGATAACTGATGAGCAGCTGGAATTATTAAACTGGTCTCTAGAAAACTCGAGATGTAAAGCAAGAAAGGTTCATGTTACTTTCAGCATTTCAGCATTGGTTAAAGTAGAAAATTATACAAACGGAACTCTAACTTGAGAAACAAGAACTCTCAAAACTAGTACTTTTTGGAAAGTCCGTAAAACTTCCTATTAACATCCGCTGGCATTTTTAATTCATTTGCATACGTAATTTCTTTTTAATTTGTTCATTTGTTGTTGCTTTTATTTAATAGCTTTATTTTGTAATAAAACAGATAATAATAATAATTTGTCTAATAAGGTACAGTTGAACCCACTTATATCGACCTAGGTTAACTCGCCAACCTTAATACGACGTTTTTGAAGTGGAACCGCAAAATTCCTTATTTTTCTAATCGTTTTACTTTCGGTGCTTTTATGTCGCCGAACCCTAATATCTCGAGCACAAAAGAGGGCCAAAATTAAAAATGGCCACTTTACATTAGTTATCTCGACCTCCATGACTAATCGCCGACTTTAAATTGGAACCGCCAAATTCCTACTTTGTCGTAACATTTTCTCATCGTGATGTCGATTCATTTATGCCCCCATTTATTTGATAGATGTTTTTTGCTATTATCAAACATTCTTATGTTTATTAATATCAATATCAAATATCAATTGCTGTTGTGTAAAAAAAAACATCTTTATGTGCATTTGCACTTTCACTTATTAAATCACATTATGTGCAAGCACATTTATGTACAAGAAATTGCAAGCACATGTTAATATACAGTCGCCATATTTTTGGTTTTCTCGATCTTCGGTTATCTCGACGCTTTTTGGCAGGCGACATAACCGGTTTCGACTTTCGTATTTAGTTAGTGGCCAATGAACAACGAAAACACATAATTTTTCTAAAACTTATTCTTTCAACAAAAGTTGCAATAGTTTCCAAGATTATTTCTCCTCAGTAAAAACTTTTTCTAACTTCACTTCGCAATTATTTGACCATCTCCCTTCAGATAATCAGCTCTTAAAATATTCAAATGGTTTAAACATATGCGGCTATGGTCCTTAAAAAATAATAATCATCAAAGATGATAGGATACTTACGGGTTTAATTGCAACTTGATTTCTTATGTCTGAGCAGTTGTTCTATTGGTGAAAATCCCCTTTTACAGTCAGCTGTGATAATAGGCAGTGTACATTTTTTTCAATGTAGAAGGTAAAAACCTTGTTACATTAATAGTATTATCCATTACTTTTCTTTGTAGTTTGTCTTTGAAATCTCGAAACTCTTTTTCGATAAGTAATTTGTCCACAAAAAAATTTTCTGATAATTTAAAAAACTTTTCCTCTAAGAACCAATGCTAACATTCAAGCTGGCAACCATTGAACCAAAGATAATAAATTAGTGCCAACCTTAACAAAAAATTTAATAAGACAAAAATTATCCTAGTCATTAGAGTAGAAATTGGACATTGTTACGTTTTAATAATTTTTATAAATCATTTTTGCTTATTTTTACTGTCGGATTTTTCCGGTACGCTACATGCTACTTTAACTTTTTATTTCAAAATTTGATGATCAAGATATATGATGCGTATATTTTGCCAAGCTCTTGCATCTTCCATTAATTCTTGTAAAGGAGATAAGTTAGAACTGAAAATCGCCAAAAGCAAACGAATCGTAACAACCAAGTTGTCTCATAATTCGGTTTTATTATGCTTTTATTCATTCTGTCGAATTAGTAACCATGTGTAACAAATATTAAATAACGGCTTTTATTTATTTCAAATAAGTGTTGCGTAGGTTTTTTAAAATAATTGTTATAAACGTGTGTACAATATTCTTTTGTTAGTGTAGCTTTGCAATATTTTCTTATGACCTCACAGACACTTTGAGAGTCTTTACTTAAATGTCTTTCCGTGGGCAACGTAAGTTCTGAAGCGCTTCCTAAATACACCATGATTTTTGGAGTTTTCTAAAATTATTGGCTTTCTTCGACGTAGTCGATCTGCTGCCTTTTCTACGACTTAAACCGCTTGTGACGGTTGAGTTTTGTATGACTTTTATGATTTACATTTGCAACTTAATTTGTTATGCATTACAACAACATGCCTCGATATCGCATACTTTTCAATATCGGTTGAATTTATTTTTCCTACAATTTTGACCTTACAACTTCTTTTACAACCTTGTTCTATATTTTATTAAATCCATTTTTTGTTATCGCACTTAGATTGGTCTCGGCTCGTCCATTATCGCACTCAAAATTGTTTTGCATTGTTTTAGTGCCATTACATTCTATTAAGTTCATTGTGCACTTTCTATTTAGATAAATAAAATTGATCGCTTGACACCTTTTAAACACATTATAGAAATTTTCATAAATATTGAAATTATTCACTAGATTTTTAATTTAAACACAATAGCATTATCGGAAATCACTTAACATTAACAACAATTTTGTCTTAGCTCTCGTCATGACAGATTACAATCAGTACTACAACTCTGTTAACCTGTCAACTGCATATAATACGATGGCGTTTCAACAAAACCAGTATCAGTTCGATAAAAACGCCAGCGTTTCATCTACTTTTGATGGCAATGTTTGTTTCCAAGCGCCCCAACAACAAGCTTACCTTCCCAACTCTACCATTTTAGAATCTATAGCCTTTCAAGACCTACATAATGGCTGTAAGTTAAGTTTTTGTTCTCATTGGATAATTCATTTAATTTAATAAATCTAAATTTTTATCCAGCTTACGCGCAATCAACAAATTGTTACGGTCCAGAGACTTACACCTCTTATCCGCAACATGTTGCCAATTATTCTGGATTTGATGCCATATCGGGAACCATGCAACCCTTCAGGGATTCTTACACCTCTCATCCTCTTAATAAAGGTAATTAGTTTAACGTTAGTTTAAGAATTGAATAAATGTCCTAGTGATGAATAAACCATTGCTAATGTATTTAATAAGCTAGATAAAATATTATTATCTATCTGTAAAAATTTAATTTCTGAATTTATTATAGTAAATGTAAACAAAGGAAAGAGCATTATGTTAAACATTTCATTTGTTTGTAACCATTTAAAATATTTAAAACCATATATCACAGTTCAAACTTACCAAATATTTGGTGGAAAGCAAGGCTTTAATCAAGGTAATCACCATCAAATCCCCAGCTACCAAACCAACATGTCCTTGTCGGGTATGCAAATGCATACACCAACACAACAGTTCAGCAATCAAATTTCACCATCAAATAAAGGTATTTTGCAACTTTCATATTTTGGTATTTATTTAAAGCTTGACATATTTATTAGATTAAGAATTAACTTTAAACTAAAACATTTGATAGAACTGTGCCCAATGAATAAAGAACTTATCAATTTGTAATTTCAGCACAATTTTATCAAGGCGTTGATAGTAACTTCCAGAAAAATCTTTCCATATCTCCCTCTGAAGACACTCAGTACAGCTTGACTTGTTCAAGTGGGACAGAAACTCCAACAACTGCGACTTCAATATCCAAGTTTTCTTTTAACAGCCCTGAGGATATTGCGTCAACTGGCGGATATGGTAAATTAAAATATTAACTAATAAGTTAATCGTCATCATACTATGCATCAAATACTATATTATATTTACCATTGTAGATTGCGGAAGTAATTTTGAGGTATGCTTTTCCCCACATCTAGCCCTCATTTTTAAGCATTTTTATTTTTTATCAGTTTTATTTTGTTAATACTTTTTGCACTAAATGTTTTTTTTACTTTCAGATTAATAAAGTTGAAAAAATGCTAATAAAGTTAGTCCCAATGCTTCACAGTGAAAATGATGATGAGGCGATAGCGGCTGCAGCCGATTTAAAAACGGCCTCTAAAAATGAAGAAGTGGTAAGCATTTTTAGCATTTTTATTTCTTATTAGTTTTATTTTGTTAATACTTTTTGCACTAAATGTTTTTTTTACTTTCAGATTAATAAATTTGAAAAAATGCTAACAAAGTTAGTCCGAATGCTTCACAGTGAAAATGATAATGAGGCGATGGCGGCTGCAGCCGCGTTAAAAACGGCCTCTAAAAAGGAAGAAGTGGTAAGGCTTTCCATCATCAAAAGTCCCCATTTTGTGGAATCGATCATCCACAAAATTAACATCACATCAGATCCAATTTTGTTGGAAACCCTTTCTGGAACTCTGTACAATCTGACTGATGGCAAGCAGGAAAGACAAGGCGTAAAAGCTTTATTCGAAGCTCGTGTCATACCGACTCTCATAAAGTTATTAAGGTAATTTAAATATTAATTTATTAAATAATTATTTATTACTTATTGGTTAAAACAATCAGTGAATTGTTCCGAAATGAAATATTTATATTGTTTCAGTTCCAATGTTGAAAATGCACGAAATGCTGCGTCTGCTGTCCTTCATTCTATACTGCTACACCAGGCGGGTTCAGAAGCAGAAATTTTGGAGGGAAGAGGTATTAACAAATTTCTAATCCTCCTCCGAGGAGATAACGTCAAATTGTCGGTCTTTATTATGGATTGTCTGAGATCATTACTGATCTCGAGAAGAGAGGAAGTTAAGGTTAATATTTAATAACTTACATCTCTAAAAGGAATATATTGATAAAAAGTAATATTCTAATTTACGTAATTTTCGTTAAAGAATAATATTATATCAAGTGGAGGTCTCGGTGTGTTAATTAGGATCATGAAAACATTTACCAATGTAAAGCTGTTGCGGCTCACCACGTCAGTTATCAGACGCATGTCTCATACATGCAAACAAGCACGGTTGTCAATTGTTGCTGCTGGTAAAACGTTATTTTCTTATATAAAAAGCATAAATGTTAGCAATATTTTATACATGTAACATAAAATCAATTTTTAAACGATTTCTTTCAAGGTGGAATATCAGCCTTGGCACAGCATTTAGGCAGTTCCTGTCAAAAAATAATGCGAAATGTTCTCTGGACATTGAGAAATATTTCAGATTCAACAAGCCAAGCTGTTAGCAAAATTTGGCAAACTTGTACCATATAAAATATATATTCTTAACAAACATACGTTACCATAGCAGGAATCAACGGAACATGTTATAGAATATGTGGTCAAATTCCTAGCCGTAAATGATGAGGGAATTCTGGCATGTGCGGCTGAAATTTTGGCCAATTTTACTGGCAATAACCAAATTAATAAGATATCGGTTTATGAGAATCGCGGAGTTCAGGCTTTGCTAAATGTGATTGCTAAATGTTTTGATAAAGATGTGGTAACGGAGCCAATCGTTAGTCACTTTTTTTTTAATTGGGAGATAAATTGTTCTTTAATATTTAGATATTTTCAAATATTGCAGATACGTACTCTCTGTCATTTGACAAGTCGACATCCAAAAGAAGAATCTGTAAGGAGTGATATTCGAACTAGCAGAGGTCTTCCGTTGGTGATAAGTTTCCTTGAATCATCCAACAGCAGGTCCCTTACAAAAGCTACCTTGGACCTGATAAGAAATCTTTCTATCTGCCCTGGAAATAAAATTTTACTAAGGGAGCATCATGCAGCCCAAGCGATGGTACAAGTCCTCATGAACGTTTATCAAGATGCACAAAAAGTTAGCATTTAGAGATGTTCTTAAAGTTATTATTTAAAGATTCCTAGAAATGTTTATCTGCATTAATAACCACTTTTTGCAATAGTTGTTGTTGCACACGTTTTAATTAATATCGTGGCCATGAACCAGAAATTTGTCTTGTATTCCAAAACAAGACTTAAAGAATTTCTTAGAATAAATTTGTAATATTTGAATTTTTTATTTTTATAACATAAATTCAGCCATACGTTAGAGCTATTCATTTGGAAAATAAAGAAATGGAAAAAGTCATGGAGGCTGGCATTCGTGCCCTTAGCGCAATGTCAAATGATCCCCAAGTTAAAGTAACTCTTTGTGGTTTAAACCAATTTGTTCAGATTTTGAATGATGTAAGAAGTTGATTTGCTGCTATTAAAAATAGAAAAATATCTCATAATAGTTTTTTTTTTTTTTGAATAGCTCCAGCGGCACTCAAATCAAAATATTAGAAGAAATTCCGCTAGATTATTGTCTGAATTGCCTTCAAATTCCTTACTGACCTTTCTCCCTTCTTATGGAATCAGTTCTTCTCAAAAATTCAGCTTTGACTATGACCACTCATATGGAACACAAAGCAGCATTATTTCATCATCGTCTGAAAATTGGTTGACAAATGATTTGCTGCAAAGACCTGTGAAGGTTCAAAAATATTTATTTATCATAAGATAATTAATTTGTGATATCAATATATAATGTAATTTAATACCTACATAATTAATAATAATATTAATAATAACGACAGATTCAGAAAATTGCGCACAATAATCAATACAAAGACCCCATGTCATATTCTTCACCTCTTAACATTGGTCGTCTCACAAAGACGTTTGACAATTTTCAATTATATCCTGGTAACGTCCAATCCGATGTGAATAACATTGCTGGATGTAAGGACTTTAACAATATGAATCTTCATGCCGTGTCTCAGAGCTACTCAACCCTAGATCCATCCGTTGTTCTGGAACACGACATGGCTTGATTTTAGTCAAGTTTTATGCGGGAATCAGAAACGCTTCCAATAGCAATTATAGAGAAACTAACAATACTGACAAATCAATAAAAAACTCAATCTCTTTGAGAATTGGAATTTCATATCGTTATTCAGATAAAGTTTTCATAACAAATAATAATAATAATAATAAGATGATCCTGCACCAAGACACTGACAGTTCATGTAGAATGTGCCACCGACATGTTGAAAGTATCAGCCATGTAATATCTGGATGCAGCACGTTGGCTGCCAAGGAATACTTAGATAGACACAACAGAGTTGCCAGGTACATTCACTGGAAGATCAGCAAAGAATGTGGAAATCCATTGACCAACAAATGGTATGAGCACACACCAAGTAAAGTCACAAATTTAGATCAAAGAGTGTTAATGTGGGATCACTCAGTAATTACAGATAGGACAATACCTGCAAACAGGCCGGATCTCATCTATCATGACAAACATAAAAGAACATGCTTGATAATTGATGTTGCTGTGCCAGACGACTCCAATGTGGCCCAAAAGGAAGTGGAAAAATTGACTAAATACAAGGACTTACAGATAGAAATTCAGAGAATGTGGGGGGTGAGGGCTCAGGTGATACCCGGTGTTATAGGTGCACTTGGAACAATGTCAAAGAAATTTAAAGATTATCTGAATTGCATCCCTGGTAACCCATCGCCTATTGAAACTCAAAATATTGCTTTGTGCGGGACAGCACACATCTTAAGAAAAGTCCTTGAATAAGACTAATCTAATTTTGTTGAATAACCTTCTTGTATATGATTGCTTGTACAGTTGCTTTGCTTATATTTGTCTTATGTTCGTTTATATTGGACCACGACTCTAGAATTGTTGAGCTTGAGTTAACTTTTGTTTGAATTCTGATTTACCATGTATATTTTTATGACTGCCTATGATCCCTTGTTGGGATCTGGAGTCATTGTTTTCCGGCGGAAAGCCGTGATTGTAAATAAATGATAATAATAATAATAATAATAATAATGATGATGATGATGATGATGATGATGATGATGATGATGATTGATGATGATGATGATGATGATGATGATGATGATGATGATGATGATGGATGATGATGATGATGATTGATGATGATGATGATTGATGATGATGATGATGATGATGATGATGATGATGATGATGATGACGACGACGATGATGATGATGATGATAATGATGCCCGGTGGCAGGCCAAGCCACCTTCTGGAAAATCAGAGTCTTTTGGACAACCCTTTTTCTGTTCATAAAAAGGGCGGTGTCATCCGTGAAGGCTTTGACGGAAGGCATGTAAACACTTTTTCCAATATACTCCCCTGGAGCTTGTGCCTCGGATATGTTGAGGATGCACTGTATAGCCCTTACGAAAAGGGATGGAGAGATTGCGCACTCCATGACTCTCCCGACCTGGAGTGGAATCCATGCTTCATCGAGAATCTTATCCGGAACCCGGTGAAGTACTCACTGAGGATTTGAATCACGGGTCTTGGCGTATGGTGCTTCTCTAATGTTTTCCAGATAAGTTGACTGATACATAAGCATTTGCTAAATCTAGCCAGACTATGTAAAGGCTCAGTCCGTTCTTCTTGGCTCTACGGATTCCCTCCCAGACCATGGCTGTGTGATCGATACACCCCGGAACGCCTGGTAAACTACCATTTTGAACTGATGTGTTGACGTAATGATTGTCAAGCATATACTTAGTAAGTCTCGTTGCAAGACATGAAAAAGGATCTTCCCCTCCAAGGTGAGCAGTGAAATCGGACACTTTTTTCGTATATCTACATATGGTATATAAAACTGCTTTAGCTTCTGTAGCTTTTACTAGCAAATAAGATTATATATGAACAGCGAAACCCGACAAAACCCGGACTCCTGGGTTTTAATTCGAAAAAATTCGAAACCCGGATTTTGGAAAAATTACCCAAAATTGAAAACACCATCCGTGGCACAGGAAATAAATAAGATACTTTAAATATCATCTAATTGTAATTGTCATTTAACGCATTACTATTCTGCGTGGGGACGATATAGATTCTTTCTGCGAGAACAAACCCGAACCACTTAATGGATTCAAAGGAGCAAATTTGGAGCAAGACGAGGGAGGGTAGTTGACCAACCGAAGATGAAGAGAGTCATTGGTACAGCTTCTAAGAAGATGGCAAACTTTACGTAATTTGGTTTCAGAATAACATGGTATTGAGCAGTTGAGCTCATGTAAATAAATATGTAATAATGAGCTTTTTAACTTCTTGGCTTATAATAATAGGAGAATTTAGTTGACTTAATGTTCATTACCGACGTAAGACTACATAAGACGTAATAAAATAATCTGTTAGTAATTCTGGTGACCATAAAGAATATATAATCCACACGGCTATAAGAATTCTCCTCCAAAAGACAATGCTGTTTGGAAATCGAAGGAACATGGAAAACATCCTATTTTCTCCCTTTGTGTATATTTCCCTTAGAGCATGTCAGAAGATAATATCTCAACATAAACTTATTCTAAATGCAAATAATTTTAAGACATCTTTGTGTAATCTGCTAAAAAGTTAAAGAATGCTTCCCATCCAGAAATACCAATTGACTTTAAATAATACTCCACCCAGCTCTGTTGGAAAGCATGGATTTGGGCTTTTCTATCCTAGCCATCATCATCAATACTACCACCACCATGATTTGAGTTCCATTCTACTGACAAACGTTTAATGTAAATAAGTTTCTATTTCATGTAAACTGGGTAAATAAAATTGATTAATAAAAGTCGAAATTGAAATAAAAACTATAGCACATGGGACCTACAAAAATAAATTGCAACTTAGAAATTAGGAGATGTTTTCTTTATTTGCCTTTTTTATTTCTTATCAAGAAAACCTTCCACTTTCTTGAAAATTTCATCAACAGAGCCTTCTGCCTCAACCTGAAATTCAGAAATTAAATGGTGGATTAAAGTAGTTAACAATCATTCAAATCCAACAATGCCTCAAATGCTTAAATTTACACCGATGTACCAACCTTAAAAACTTTATGCTGCTTGTCGTAGTGATCTATGACAGGTTGAGTGAGATCATGGAAAGTTTTGAGTCTTTTGACGATGGTTTCCTCATTGTCATCCACTCTGCCACTTGTTTCAGCTCTTTTCAGGAGTCGTTTCTTCATGGTTTCGTCCGACACGTGGAAGTAAATGACTCCGTCTACGTGAGCCACTTCGGCCTCGAATCGCTTTCCTTGATCCAATTCCCTGGGATATCCATCAATGAGGAAACCTTTGCTATCCTTGGCCTTCTTGATCATAGCTTCTCTCAGCAAAGTCAAGACTGTTTCCTATTAAGATTATGCAAATGAGTACAAGCATTAAGATAATTAATTTGTCTTTAGTTAATTTTAAGTTATTTAATTTCAGATGTCAGATGTTTGTGTAGCATTAGCTAAATTAAGTAAATCATGGAATGCAGTTCAACCTGTATGACCTCAATGATTGAATAAAACATACCTGACCACAAATAATCTTATCCTCTAACTATGTTTATTCCTTGACTATAAATGTTCACTCACTAGTACCTCTTATTGATATATATTACTATAATTACTCTTGTATGATTATAATGCTAAGTTTAATGTTTAAGCAGCAAAAATAATTTAATAACACTGCTATTTCAAACAACAAATAAATAATCATTAAACCACAGTAAAATAAATTCAATGGTGGATTAAACAAACTAGTGGCACAAGCTCTCCTTTCTCCATGATGGCAGTCAGTTGCTTTCCTCTTGCCGACCCAGATGCAACTTCATCCCTCAACAAGTCGCCTGTTGAAAGATGAGTGAAGCCATACTTGGCCACTATCTTGTCACATTGCGTGCCTTTGCCACTGCCTGGTCCTCCTGATTCAAATAGGCAAATAATTTTTGTGTGGTTGGTGAATGTTAGTAACAAAGATGATTTTTATTGCTTAATTCATGCCATGTCATTTTGAAATATAAAATTATTTAGGATGATTGTGGAAGATTGGATTATATTTTAGCCATATGATAAAAATGCCTATTTTGAGACGTAATTGACATTAGAAAAAAAAAATAAGATGAAGAAATTAGATAAAGAAATAATGATTTCAATCAATTCACTCACCAAGGACAAAATAGATCTTCACTTTTGCAAGTTCTGACACAGATATTTATAAAAATTTCAATTTGGCAATGGAAATTAATTAATTTTTAATGGTGCCAGTTGAAAGAACAATGTTTAAAACAGAGAAACAGCTTAAATTCTCACCTGGAACAGGCTACAAATTGAAAAAAAAGGAATTTTATTTCGACATTTAACAAATAAAACTACATTAAGTCAATCATCTGAGTAGAACGCTAATAACTCGCTGATTCAATATTAGCTTACTGTTATTACGAAATCCTATCATCATATCCGCAAACCATTCCGTAGCCTTAACCACTCACCGGCATACTGTATCAGTTTGTTATCTCGACAGCAGAAGCAATCGGCCTAAATATTGATTGTCGCTTCGACCTTTAACAGCCTCGCAAGGATGCGTTTGCCTCCTTTTATAGTATTTGCTTTCGTTTCGCTCCAAAGTCAGAACTTAGGTTCCTTCTCAGCAATATCTCAAAAATACTTATCAGCAACTTGAAGCTTGCACTGCTCTGAACGAACTGCTCGCTGATGATGGGTATCACTATATAGAATTAATATTCCTGCAACATATAATCACTGTATTCCCCAAAATTCCCTCATGTATAAGTCCTAGTCTCTGAGATCCTTTCGCGTTAGTTTCCAAAATTGTTTGCAACGTTTCCATGGCGCTGACTTACATCATCTCATTATGACGCCAAAAATATTTAGCAAATAAAGTAAAGCATAGCATTTTGATATTGGAAAATTAAGGTTGAATCCAGCAAGAAAGATGTTGAGGAGAGAGCGCACAGCTGCAAAAGGCGAACACTTGTTTATGCAGCAAATTCAGGAAAACTTGAGTGCGTTTAGGATTGGAGATTGAGTTTTTTCAGCTGTTTATCCATGTGCATTTGCCCGCAAAGAGGATGACGAAGACGACTACTTAGCTTACATTAATTATTACTGAACATTACTTTATCGTTGGACTTGCGATCAATATCTTGATTTGTATCTTTTAAGATGGCGCGTGTTATTCAACTCCTTTTCGTGGCTGAGGCTAATTGAATGGTATGTATGTGTGTATTTTATTAAAGTCCATTTCATAACTGAATGATTAGGACGGAAATCGAATGGCTACGCAAAGCTTATGGCCCAATGAAATAGTCTTGCTTAAATTCTAGCATTCATTAAATTTTCGATTATTTGCATTTGTAATGACTGTGAATACTATTAAATAATGTTCGTGACACCACTTAATGCTTAACATTTTTCTGTAAATATTATTGAGAGTGAAGTTCTAAAAATTTGTCTGTGTCAGCTAATGCGTCTCTCTAACGTAATTAATTGTGCCGAATTTTAAATTATTATTGCAGTCATAAAAATTAACAATTACAGAACAGTAAGGTTTGGTGGAAAATTTCTTAACTGTTGGACCCATCACTCACCTTACGCAAAAATTTGATTTCGTTTTCTTCACATCCTTAACAAAGAATTTATGAGAAAAATGGTGTCACAAAATGATAGTTAACTTCAAAACGTAGATTAACATATAAATTGTTAATGCTACTTGCATAATGAAAACAAATTTTATGTATAAATTATTAAAACTACTTAGTTAAACATTTTGAAAACTTTATCATCACTGTCTACTCCCACCTTGAACTTAATTACAAATTGCTATTTTTATAAGTGTCATTATCATCACCATCAATGATGACTAACTCTTCTTGGGTTGCAGAGAGCATTCAAATATTTTGTGACGGACATCTTGCCACGAACTTTCTCTGACTTTGACATCCACAGGTAGGATAAGTTTACCAGCATTGTCCAGGTAGTCAATAAGTGGCACCACATAAGTTTTGAACTGGTTTATCTTTCTCTCGAGATCATCTGAGTTCTTGTGACCTTCACCATCGTCACCACTTTCTTGATTACCTGCACCATTTTCTAAACATTTTTCTCCATACCTCACTTGACCATCATCTCAACTTACAATCATCAATCATGCCAACGTGAACTCCCTCTCTAACGGCCACTAACAGAACTGCATCAATTTCTCCAACCTGATGATTCAATGAATTTACTGTTTAATAAAATCTCAATCAATCATTTGCTCACGAATCACTGAATAATTTACATGATGACAATACCAAGAAATATAAACTGAGTATCAATTGAATACATATTAGCGCATTAATGAAGCTAATTAAAAGAAATCAAATGAATGGAACCTTTTTTTCAAATGCCTTCAGCATCTTCTTGTCCAATGGAAACCCGTCAATGAAAATAAAATCAACTTCGTCACGTCTGTTCTGGCTCAATGTTTTTGAAAGATGCTCCATGATGTGGAGTATCTGTAAAACGAGGATACATTTCAACATTCTTGAAATCATTTATATAATTAGCATTTGTTGCATCATTTCAAATGTTATTTTAACTAACAACTGTAACATAAATTGTATTTCTACTTTTCTGCTTCAATTGTTTGAAATGTTGTGACATAAGTGCAATTTGAGATGTTTATGTACATAACTTACTTCTGAACCTCAGATTTATCTGCATATCACAAATTGAACAACTTTTAGTTTATTATTAATCATACAACTAAATTACTTATTATCTTCTAGAATAACTCAAGTCAGTAATCATGAAATAAATTATTGGTGTCAAAAGGAAGATAAAATAAAAAATAATATTTTTTACATTCTCTGTTTGTTCCTCAAGGTACTTCCTCAAATTCTCAGATGTCATTAATTCTGATTTTCCGCCAAATATTTTTTTCATTTGATCACAATTTTTGAGAAGCACATTCAAATTAAAATACTGAAAGCGATTTGAAGAACACATAAGCTCTTCAACATAAGCAAGATGGTCAGCGTGAGGTAAGCCTGTTGTAAAATATTAATTATCAATTAATTATTACATAATTTTCACCTTTTCTAAGATTTATTACACAGAAAGTTGAAGGCACTGATGTGGTTGTTATATTACATATCTAGATCATATTGATTTATATAACTGGATTGAGAATATACACATTATAAGTCTCCAAGATTTGCAGAATGTAACTTTAAAATGTTTAACCTAAGATGAGAATCAACACAGGATTTATGGATTTGCTGTTCCAACTTCCGAAGTCTTCTTGTTCAGTTGAAGACAAATATTTATTGTTCAATTTTTTGATTTTGTTAAAATAACTTTCTTCTACAGCATCATCTGCTACATAAGTAAATTCTTTTGCTACAGAAGTCAAATTCAACTTTGGTATTGCGCTCAGTATCAAAATCCCGTCGTATAATAATTCATCAACTCGATTGCTTTCAATTCCATTTAAAACAACTTTTAAGTAAAGCAAGTAATCGTCTGGCTTGTTATACAGGAGTCCAGTCAAGAGATACTGGAATAATTAAATTCAACATTAAATCCAACAGAAGACAGAACTCTGCTATTCATTTAGTAATTCATTTAATAATTCATTTACCAACATTCAAGAGCTTCACAATCTGCTTTCCGTACAAATAATGCTTGGCTTCTTCTGCCATCGCAGTAATATGTAAACTATTCACACGAAGGAGAAATCACACTTGGCTTCCAAAACATTCGTTACTACGGCAACCAGAACAGGTCGTTTCAATTGTACGATTGCAACGACTGAAGAAAAAACAAAATTCAACAATTATATAAAACGACACATTTAGTAGAATTCATAATATTTAAAAATTACCATATTCAGCATTTTTTTTATTATTATTGTTTACATTTTTACTATTATATTGTTGTAAACCTGGCCGGAAGGCATCAACAAATTTTTAAGATTGTATAAATTTATTGGTTAAGTATATTACCATTGAATATTTGCTTTTACGGAATCCGCACTTTCTTAAATAAGTAATTTTTAATTTTTGCAAATTTATTTTGTAACGATTTTATTTCCATTATTTTAATATTCTCTTATTTACTTTTACAAAAATTTGCAAAAACTATGGAACGAGCTCAATAAACATGTGCCTCAAAAAATGCATGAAATTAAGTCAAACATTTTTGTCACAATCTTAGATAGACAGAACTAAATCGTTCACCAACAACAAAGAAAATTTATTATTGGTTACAAATTTTACTGACTAGCTGCGATCGGATTGTTCCTTGAAACAACAAAATTGCTTATTCATTAATATAAATCTATAAGCAACATTTTGCTTGCAAAAATGCTAATGTTCACAAATGGGGCGGGATGGGTAGGGGACAGAGGCGTAGCTAAGGGGGGGGAGCGGGGGTACATATGTCCCCGGGTGCCAAGATAAGGCTTAATGCATCAATGGGACAGGATCGTCTCAGTGATCTTGCTCTTCTTAGTATAGAAAGAGAAACGCTTGATAAAACAGACTTTGATGACGTTATTGATCAGTTTGCAACTGTTAAATCAAGAAAAATAAATCTATTTTAGACAGTATTAGACTACTAAGCATGTAAATCATCTTAGACTGTGACTGATTGGGTGAAGCATGCGTTACTATTTGTAGAACGTTTTTTCACTTTTAAATGGATGCCTTGTGCCATTAAAATTTGATTTTTATTTTAATTTCAAATTTAGTGTAATACAGTAAAATTAAATATATAGACAAGGAAAAGGGCGCCATTTCTATAGTTTGCCCCCGGGCGCAAAATACCCAGGCTACGCCTCTGGTAGGGGATACACCGAAATCGGACAAGGGGGGGAGGGTCAAAAATTGGTAAATTCTTGCGGATGTTTTTATGAATAACTCATTTCTAGTTGACGGAATCTTTGAAACGAAGCTTGTGGCGCTTGATTAGAGCTTAAGAGCGTAGAAGGGTTGAAGAGTTCGACAATGAAGATTAAAGACGCCACAAGCTCAGAGTCTCACCCCGGTTGTTTAGCTCTGATAATTGAATAGTTGCTCAATGAACTCACTCGGAAGCTTTCAAGTTTCAGGGGCCCCAGGTTTATTTCAATGGTTCTAGATTGGAATGATACTTGCATCGCAATTTTGGAGTCGCGATTCCTTTTCCGGCCGACGATGGGTGAAATGACATTTTTGCGGAGAATTAACTATGCGAATGCGTCTACGCGGAGAGAACGATGTGAACAGGTCGAGAGCCCACAGAGAAATGATCCGATTAAGCCGCGGGCGCATAGAGGAAGGTTTTTTTTAGAGCGCAGGTGCATGCGATGCATGCAGGCCGCTTTCGTGCATCTATAATTAGGCCCAATTATTCTAGCGACATCTAGTGCATTTAGAAGGTAATTTTTCAATAATACTAGCAATTAGGCCCAAAGTTCTAGTGACTCGGATCTGAAGTTTAATTGTTTTTAAGATACATAACATAATGACAAAAATAAATATAAATAATAATAGAACACATCTTTATGCTTTTTTCACCATTTTTATATTTAATTTCTACATAATTAAGGATTGTTGAAATTATTATTCATCATGTCATATTTTTTTTACGAAAATTAATTAATTAGTTTAATTAAAAAATAATCAAATATTATATTCAGAATCTTTTGGCGCCTACGTGAGTAGCTCGGTAATTTCAATGACCATCCAGTCTAATAATTAGTGTTTGATTAAATCAGTTCTTTTGGTAATCAAACTATCTAATAATTGTTAGCAGAAAGTTAGATTTCTTTCATCAAAAAATGCCCAAACAATCTCGGAAATTAAGAACGAGAAATCACTCGTCTTCGTCAGAAATCAACTTCAATGTGTTTTTATGTGAAGTTGATTTTCCGAATTACGAGCTAATGAATGAAAATGCAGATCTAAGTGAAGTGCAGACTTCTAAAAATAACCACGATGTCAGTGTAGTATCAATTCAGACTTTGAATGCAGATTCGAATCAATTAGTGGATTCATCAAGTAGTGGAAACGTACCAGATGAAATGGTAGAATTGGGAAATAGTACTTCGGTTGAGGGATACATTTCAGTCGAAGAGAACGTCGAAAAGAAAAGAATCAATTATTTGGATGTGGTCGAAAACGTGCTAAAATCACTCAAGGATGAGGACAAACCATGGATCAATGACAGCAGTCTCACGAATCACCATTTCAACTTCGGATTCAATGAAACTACTTGGTTGAAATACTGTGAAAGGAGGAGAGAGCTGAGCAAGGTTATTAAACTTCCCTATCCAGTTGTCAAAAAGCAAGTTGAATCTGCCAACGCTCAGCTCCTTGCGAGCCATCTTTCCGTTCCTCCTGAGGTGACTTCACAGAAAAATGCTTCATTGGTAATTCTACCCCCTCAAAAGGATATATCAATTGAGAAGCCTCATTGTCAAATGGAGTGTGATTCCAAAGAAAAGGCAAAAGAATCCCTGAAAAATGAAAGCCCTGATAAGAAGCCAAAAGAAAAGAAAATAATGCACAAGAAAAAGATACATCGTACATCTCCATACTCTGCAATCATAAGCAGAGAAAACGAACGAAGAACTGAGAGCTTAAAACTACAGGGTCATTTAAATTCAAAGTACGTTGACTCCAACAGAAGATGTGATTCGCCAGGTAATTCTGGACATGTCAGTAGAAGAGCGGATAACAATGTGCCTGATAAGAATGGACGTTCTCACTATACCTCATCCTTCAACAGCAGAGGCTACGATGATTACAATGATTGGATGGACTACAGTCACTATGAACTGTACCCTGCTGGTAAGGGGAGATTCAATCACGCAAGAGGGGAGGATGATTGGCAGACATCGAATGAGAATAATTCCTGTTCGAGAAATAACAAAAGAAAGAGGAATGACTTCCAACATCCAATCCACAAACGCGCCCGTAACATGTGAATAGTCAAAGCAACAAATAGATTTGAATTTTAAAACATTGCAAGAAAAAAATCTGGTCCTTTTTATAACATAACAAAAATAATTTAATAAAAAACATAACATAAATTATTTAAAAGTTACATTTTTATTTTAAGGTAAATATTCATTATAATTCCTGACTTCATGGCTATTTTAAAAAATCATCATTTTTTTAAACATATGATTTTCATTTGATAAACGCAAATGTTTAAATGTCTCATCTATTAGCCTTAAATTCTATTTTTTCAAGTTATTTTTTAAAAAATATATATTGCATTTAAAATATTTTCATGACATCTTCGAACACTAACAAAACGTTGAAAAAAAGCCTTTTTTATAATAAGAAGAAATTATATGCGTACTCTTTTTAAATCAAAACTAGCCTTTAAAATGGCCAAGAAAAAAGTCGATTCAGAAAACAAAGCCTTTCAAAAGTAGCTGGGAAACTGAATATATGTATAATAATATTGGCGGTAAACATGTCTAAGTGTTTGTCTAATTTGTGGAAATAATGGGGCTGTGGTCAAGGAATAAAATCTGAGACGGCGCTAAGTTAAAAAGCCTGAATGCATAGCAGAAGATAGAAGAATTACAGAGGCATTTAACATAACAGGAAATGTTTTTACCAAAGAAAAATCAGAAGCTGAAGTGAAAGGAAGTTTAATCGTGATGAAGAAGATCGCAAAATCAGGCCGACCATTTACAGACGTGAGTTTCTGAAGTGCTGCATGATGCCATTAAGGATGAGGTTAAAAATGCAGAACTGTACTGGTGAACTTATAGCGTGTCACTTCATCATAAACCAAGGATTGTCGTTTGGTAAAGTCATCAACATGGAAGATGCAATAAACACTATAGTGCAAACCGTCAACTTTTTCAGAGCCAAAGGTTTAGCATCGATTTCAGTCCTTTTTTTTTTACAGGAAATAGACTCAGAGTTCGGCAACATGCCTTATCATGCAGAGGTGAGATGGCTAAGTCGGGCAAAGATTCTCAGAAGATTTTACCAGCTGATCGAGGGAATTTGTCCATTCAAAGGTCAGTAAAGGAAAAGACTCCACAGTTTTTTCGGGATATAAAGTGAAAGTGTGAGTTGGGGTTTTTGTCTGACGGCTTGAAACTGCAGCTCCAGGTTCACTTGAGGTTCAGTGAAGGTACTTCAAGCGAAGCTGCTGTTATGGGAGACACAATTGCACCAATGCAACTTGTCTCGTTTTTCTTATTTTGCCAAACCAAGCATGTTGAACCAAGTCAACGCTGTGGTGTTTCCCAATCCATGCTTTGCTGATAAACGTAGCTTGCTTCGCCGAGTTAGCACGGCACTTTAGTAACTTTGGAGCACATAAAATAATTTCGAGCCGTTTCGTAACCCATTTGCCACAGATGTGGAAACTGCACCTGCAAATTTGCAGATGGAGCTTATAGAACTGCAACGTAGTTGGGTTTTTTGTTTTAGTTTTTTATTGATGGTTTTTATTTTTAAGCGATGAAAACTTTAAAGCGTTTTTTCTTTGTTGGTCTTCCGCGTGTCATTACAATTAGCATGAATGTGCAGGTGATTTTGAACTGTATTATTCTCCAACAGTGTTATTATATGAGTAGTTAGGACAGTCAACAAATTTTCAATAAATGCATAAAAAAATTTAAATTAATGTTTTTAATCATAATGCCAAAAATTAAAATTTGTGTTACGTATACTAACATTTATTGTAATAAAAAATTTATCATTATTTTATGTTTCAAGAATCTTGAATTGGAATGATGTCACATTATTCCTTTCCCCCTCGTCACAAATGTTTGAATGCGTGACATTTAAACAACTGAAGCGCAAAACATACTAAAATCTAGCAAGTAATATGTCAAAGCTACATAGTTTATGATAACTTTAATATCGCTGAGTACTGACATGCACATTACCAAACGTCCCAGGAAAGGAACGTTTATCTAATCTCGATGCGTGTTCTACGAAAATAAAGACCTTCCATAATCTATTTAACCCTGTCATTGAAAACTTGATTTGCAAATGGAAGTTATCGATTTGCAATTCAATGACATCCTTGAGGACAAATTTAAAGAAGGAAATTTGATCGAGTTTTACAAATGACATAGAATAGTTTGTCCTTGAATTCATTTCAGCCTTTGGCATTATTTATTTGCGTGAGAAAACTTTTTCGGGGATGAAGTACATGTAATCCTGCTACGAACCACAAATTTCTGATTAATATTTGAATGCCTTACTTAGGATCGGAAACTCACTTTGAATCGCAGTTGGATAGAATTATGTCAGAAAGTCATCAGTTTCATGTTTCTCACATTAATCATCACCAACGAAAAACCATGTTAATTTGTTATTGATATTCTGATTGCAATTACCAGACCTGCTTCAGACCTTATGAATAGCATGTTTACAGTTATACCAGGGCCGTGGCTAGGGGGGTTTACGAGTTCAAATATTTTTCAAAAATTATATAACATCATAAAATATTAGAACTTTCTTTATTGCTCGATCGGCAATATTGCCTAAACAAAGTAATTTACTGAACTATTTTAAAAATGCTACTTCTTAATTACCCGTGAATCAAAATGATGTAATGGTGCGTTCTATCCAAATATTAAAGTGCTCCTTTGAATTTTGGCAACATTGCCCATCTCAACCTCAAATGCCGAAAGATCTTTCTCCTCAATAAAAACAATAAAGCCATATGTTTTGCAATTTCACCAAAGAAGTGAGGCTTGATGGACTTGCATTTCTCAGTATTCACAGAGAAATCTCAGTGAAGTGAACTTCTGAAGAGGTTTTGGACACATTGGCCAGAAGTTCTTGTCGCTTTAATCTTATATTATAATAAAATTTATTCTGAATTTGACATTTATTATTTAGCGGGAAAAAAAATTTGAACCCCACGAAATAATTTTCTGGCTGCGGGCCTGAGTTATTCATTTGTTGTCTTTTTAGAAGATTGAATTTGCCTCATGGTTCCAATAACATTTTTATTAACTTTTTTAATTAAGCTTTTTATTAATTCACCATAATTTAACAAACTTAATTTTATTTACGTTTTGTCCAGCCGAGACTTCAACAATGTGGCCGTCGGCTAAAAAACGTTGGGGAACCCTGATATAGTGCTTTAAAATCCAACTCATATACATAGATAACGCGCGTAGACACAAAAACAAATATTAATTATTTTATTAAATTTGATTAAGTTTTTGAATAATTAAATTTTTAATAAATAAAAATATTTAGTATCTTTTTTTTCTCGTCGGGTTAAACCAAATATCAGACTTATAGCAATCAATCACATAACAATTGTTATTCTAACCTTATTCCAAAGCAAACAAAAAAATTTTATAATAAAGATTGAAGATTATAAAATCGATAAGATAAGATAAGATGACGAACCATTATGATGATTCACACCTCTTTAAAGAGGAAGAGGGACAAAACTTTCTCGGTAATGTTGAGAACGAGGACGACGAGTCTGATGACGATATCATCCAGGTTAATTGCGGAGTCATGAAGAACAATCTTATCAAAAGCGCTGATGAGCAAAAAGAAGAGCATGTCACAGAAACTGTGGTGACTGAGACTTCCGACGAACCTCATCCTCAACCGGTTGAGGAGGGTGCTGAGGATAAAACAGAAAACGACTTGTGCTCTATTAGGGAAGAAGATAAACCATGGAAAAAAGTTGGAGCCGACATTTCTGATTATTTCAATTTCGGATTCGGAGAAAAAGAATGGTTGGAATATTGTGATAAGCAAAGAAAAATGAGGATGGAAGTTGCGCGTATGACGAATCCCCAAGTGAATCTAAATGTAGATAAATCGGCCAACAGGCAGCATGGTCTGCCGATTCCTCTTATCAACACCATAAATTCGTTATCTCAACAAGCTCAGCAAGTTCCTTTCGGCTTAATGACTCCCTTGCAGATGTTAGGTGCTCAGACTCAGTTAGGAGGCATGCAGTATTTTACTCATCCAACAGGTTATGCGGTATATCAGCCTGGGGAGTTTAATCAAGCTTTTAATTCCCAAACAAATGGTAGCAAACAGCAGACATTTAGGGAAAGAGAGTATAGGCAACGCGCGTATGACGTTGGAAATTTTCCACCTGAAAGGATGGATGACCACAATGAACCTGAAGTCAGCCCCAGAAACAATAGGGATCATTCTTGGGATAAGTCCAAAAGAAGCCATGTGACTCGCGAAAGAAAGGGCATTCAACGGGAGTCTATTGTCAGCCCTAGATGTGCCAATGGATATTCTGGTCAAGCCAGACACAATCCCCGATATGAAAGAAGATTCGATGAGCACGAATCCGATGACAGCCCCGGACACAACAACAGATATTCTGGCCAAACTTCCAGACATCGCTTGCCTTACGAGAGGAGAGATGATTATAGCGATAGTCCTAGGCACTCTAATGGCCAAAACTCAAGACGAAACTTGCTTCCTAAACGTGAGGAGGAATGTGGAAGACACTTGTACGGCGATGAAGTAAAGGGAGAATATCTTCAACGAAACAACCCCAGGAAACGCCAGAGAGATAGATCTTCAAGTCCGAGGCACAAGAGTCAAAGATACGATCAACTAACAGTTAAATAACTTGTTCTGCCTAATTAAACAAATTTTACAACATAATATGTATAATTACTTAATATTTAAAATAGAATGTGCGTAGTGTAATTTGAAAATAAACGTGTTTCCATCATATTTTTGTTGTATCTTCTTTTGATTAATATTTTCATTAATAGTGAGGATTGCTTACTGGAAGTGTACTGGTAAGAGAGACACACACATACCTCGCAGTCTGACAAAACCGCAATAACCACCTTCCCGTCACTAGTTGGCTAAACCTTAGATTCTTTTATTTATTTATTTGATTACAGTCCGTTGCATAGATTCCTTAACGTACGAAGTGTAATTTTCTCTAGGCGCTGTTAGTAACAATGGTGTCGAGAACCCAATCACATATTCAAACTCCAGAAAGAAAAAATTCGTTAGCCCGCATGAAAGTTTGGCCAACTTTAAGAAACGTTTACAACGAATGGGATACTTCACATGAAGCTGCCAAACGACCCAATAATTTTTCTTTCTGAACTGTAGATTCCCACATTTGTACAAACCAAACTCAGAATCATTCACAACACCAAGCAATATCCCGCCTACCCTCTGCAGAAAGTCGTTTATTTGTAAAGTGTACTAATGTCACAAAACAAGTGTGTTGTATATTTCCTAACCTCAAGTTTTACAGATGAAAATCAATTATAGTCACATGACAGAAAACACAAAGCATCTCAGCTCGTGACTTTCAGATGTATCTCTAACACTTAATGCACAACATGACATCGGATAACGGCCAACAAAGAAGGAGAGGTCAACAGGGAACGTGGAAATCTCATTGAGAACTTTCGAATAAATGGACATGATCAAAATAAAACATATTTTCAAATACTTGAAAGATGTTAAGTGTTAGATTTCAAGCAATTTATGCAAGCATTTGAAGTTTTACACAAATTGAATCTGGCTCAGCATGATAAGCTTGTGACACAATTAACATCCTCCCTGTACATCACAACAAATCTTGTGCAACAAGTTAATATCAACATTTCTTTAAACAGGTCATTAAATCAAACACAAGACTCTAGGTGATCACAGTACCACATAATATGTGCAAACAAATGGTGACTGTTTAATTTTGTGATAATGGAAACACATATTTCGAAGAATCTTGCAAGAATGATGATTGCCCATCACCACGAGAATCCACATTTCAGTTAAATTATGATGAATCATTAGCAAGCCCCATAAAGGCTGCAAAAAATTTTTGTGCGCAAGTTGACTCACTGTGTGGTAGGTTACTCATTTAAAACCATCAATAACAATAAATAAAATTGATTAAATTCTTAGGTCATCTAGGCCTTCTTAATCCAAAATGGTAAGAAGCAACATCATTAGTAACTCAATGATATTAAAACAAAGCAGGAACCATTTTAGTAAAAAAAAAATGGCCTGATGAAACCTGATCTAAAAGGTGATTAAAAATGATTAACATAATCAAAATGGTCCCAAACATCATAATCAAAAGCTTAAAATGTGGCTTTAACCAAAACATTTACGAATCTCAACTTTTGATGTCCTCCGAAACTTCATTTTGAGGTTAATCCTGTTCTGGTGGTTTACAACATTCTTTCCAGGTTAACAAAACACAAAATTCACAAAATTTTAAAATCTACATCAGACTTAATGAAGCCAAAACTAAGTCACGTCTTCAAGTAAAGTGAATTCACTGTAATGTATTCTTTTGCAATTTCCCATCTGCATATACTAAATTTCAGATGCGAAAAAACTATGAACTTTACACATTCGAAGCATGATGGCGAGGTTGCAGATGAACAATATCTTTATGAGTATACAAACACCGAGTTGGAATCTGAAATTAAGATTCAAAATTATCATAAAACATTGAGTTGTCAATAAAAAAAGGTAAATAAAATAAATAACAAATAATTACAAACTAAATTGCAGAAAACATTTAGCATGTCAAGGACCTATGTGAGTAATGCACTTGCCTTCATTTCTCTGTTTCTGAACCGCATCATAGGCTACCAAAATAAATTGGTGTCAAGTCAATAGTACAAAATATCAAGACAATTCTTCAATCAATTAGTGTCCTTTAATATTTACTATTTGGCTTTAATATTAATGAGCCTATTTATAAAATAATCAATTTCTTTCACAAGCAGTTTCAATTATATATATTTTCCATAACACGGATTTATAGACATTCCAAACATTTGGTAAAACCTATTACTTGACTTTAATAAATGTTAGACCTTACCTTTCATGAGAAATATCTGTGCCTGTCTGAGATCAAACTGTTGCTTGCTGGATTTGGAAGCATGCCTATCAGTTGATGATGCAGTATCGTCCTTTCTCCTTTCTACAGGCTCATGCTGGCATTTTACTGACATAGAAAGGGGAGAACTGAAAGTATCCAAGTCTTTGCAGCCCAGTCCAAAAGAGATGACTCCGAACTCAACCTTAGTCGAAGCATCTGTCCTCAATGTCAAGTTTGAATCATCTGACTTCCTCCCCAAAACCTCAGCTTTCAGTGAGCAAGATGACTTTGACAATGTGTTGGCAGCTTCTGTATCTGCTGATGAGGGAAGTTTCTCAGCAGGTATCGTGTCGTTTAGGGTTATGCGAGAATCAGCTCCATTCCCTGAAGCAGCTGAAGCAATCTTTTGACCTTTCTTGCTTTGCTTGACCTTCTTTACCCCTTTACCCACATTCACTCGATCACCTCTCGATGTCGTAGAACATGTGCCAAGTTTAACACAGGGTGAAATATACTTAGGAGCAAAAGATTCTGTTGTATTCAGTTGTGGAATGACATCAAGATGCGGTTGGTTAAATGAAATTGGAGGTTGCAAGTCGACAACTTCCGTCTGCAAATTATCGCCCATGCCATTGGTACGGACTGAGCGGTTTTTCTTAGAATCTTCCACCACTTTGTCAATGCTTAGACTGTTAAAAGAGATAGATGCAGATTTATCAGGACTACTCACTTTGCCTGACCTTGATTTCAGCTTCATTTTCTTCTTGCTCTGAACTATTTGGAATTGGCTCTCAACTTCAGGAAGTTTGAAAACCAAGTCATTTCCAGATGTGATATGAGGAGTTGGTAAGTCAACCATTTTGGAATTCAATTCATTTTGGAGGGTAAAAACATCCTGATGATGACTACTGCAGCTCGGACTTGCTCCTTCAGAATCTGACACGACGCTCGAACTACTGGCAGTCATGCTGTGACATCCGCTCGAATAACTGCTTCTTTGGATGCGAGAGTCCACTTTACCTTCTCCGTCATAGGTGATCGTTCCAGAAGTTTCACAGAATTTATTTTCATTCCATTCGCTGACGAGAGTCATCCTGGCTTTGTCCTCCTTATCCTCTTCAGAACAATCAGAAGCATTGCAACTTGATAGAAGAGAGTCCTGGTGATCACAGTTGTTTTTGATTTCATGCACAGAATTTATCTTGTTGGCAGTTTGAATGGAACAACTCCCTTCCAGCCATTGCTCAAAATCAGACTTGCTTTCTCCGAGGAACAGCTTTGACAGTTCCTCTACACTTGGTTTCTTCAAAGCCGGTTCTTCTTTCGGACATTCCTCAGCTACGACCTCACTTCCTACTTCCTGCTCGTACTCCTTTTTCTTCGACTTCAACTTGCGAAACTTCAGATTGGAGGTGTTGACTTCAAGTTGCTGATGACATGTCTTTCCAGGATAAGAAGATGTTACTTCTGTAGAAACACTTTCTGTCTCCTTACTGTTTCGAGATTTTGTTTCTGTAGATATCAGGGTGTTTGCATTTTCTGCACCTGCAAATATATGCAAATTTTAAACCAATTCTTCATATGCCACATATGTGTTGTAATACATGCAAATAACTAAATATTTCATTAGAGCTACATATTACATTATTATTATTAGTACAGTCCTTAATTACTCTGTACATCCTGTATTGTGATACTCTCATTATTCAGATCCCGTAGCATTGAATGGTTTCACATACAACTCACATCATAAACACATTTCAGCACAATCAAAGGAGATCAGCAAAGGCTGACTTAAATTCAATGCTTTTAACCTGGGTTAGCAAAATATTTAGCAAAATATTCTCAAGCAACACAAGCTGAAACTTTGACATTCATGAACCTGAGGTTCAAAAATTAATGGCAAGTCAAAATTGATGTAAACACTTATATTCTTAATGCAAAGCACTCACAAAGCTCATTGGTTGACAACTTAGAATAGGCTTTAGATTGCGTTGCATAACCAGGTTGTTAAAAGTTTTATCAGAATAGGTAAATTAAACAACTAATAAATAACTAAAAATATATAAACTAGGCTTATAATACCTGAATAAAAAAATTAATAACTAATAAAAAAATAAATATGAATAATTATTGAGGTGGCTGAGACCATAATGTTTTCCCAGAATATAAATGAGAGCAAATATAACAAAAGTTTAGCAAATTTGTTGACTTTTCAAGAGTTCAAAGACAACAGCATAACAGTTGTTAACAAGGATTAGATGCTTTTGCAACAGAAAATTTTCTTTTTCTGTTGTTGTTGGCAGCCTGGCCCACAGCCACACAAACTTCTGCATAAATATTTTGTTTCAAAACAAGTCCAGGCCTTAATATTTTGTGCAGCTGAAAATAGAACAGCCGTGATAGCCAGAAATCCCCCAGTCAAATGTTTATTTCTTTGCTTGGTCCATCTATGTTTAAGATAAAAAATCTCACCAAGACGGTTTGATGGAAAGGCCTTGAAGGATCTTGATGTAGATCGGAATAATTTGGCAGTGAGAAGCATCACAAAAGTTAGAATAAATGCGATGAATGCAATTATAAATAAACAACAGGCTCCGTCAATGGTGATGGTGGTGACGATTCTGTCCAAAAACACTTCCAGAAGTATTGATGAAGTTGAAAGACTGGCAATCAAGAAATACAAAATTTTTGTTGTTCAAAGTTGCTGGAGCTTGTTGATCAACGGATGAAATTCCAGGAAATTAATTTTGAAATCTTCTGCAAAAGATAAAAATTTAATTATCAAAAGGAAATTTCTTCAAGATATGGTTAAATTTAGCATTAAAGTAAACATTAACAAATAAAGGTTAGGTTATTTAGTATTATAAGATAATGTCATTCAAAGTTGTTCTAATTTAAATCAAAGCATAAACTGCACAACAGCTCTCGGTTCTTTGTGACCCCATGAACTTTAACTTTTCAATATTTTTAAACTTTAACCATTGACTTCAATCACAGAAGCCCACATTATTGCTGTGCCTATATCATTTGTCAACAAATCAGTTGTGATATAAAGATCATAAACATCTACTGAGAGGCCAAAAGTCAAAGGTCATCAATGTTTGCATCTAAATTAAATCCAATGGTTCTTTAGCTTCATGACTCAATGGCAAAACAAACAAAGCTTTAGACAAACACCGAATGTTGATTAATTATAAACTTTAGCTCTACATAAATTTATAAAAATAAAACACATGCTCGAAAATACAATTTGGATTGCAACAAATCTTGCCATCACAGCGGCCGTTGCTATAAAACGTATTTTCACAATACAAATTCTACTCAGGAGTTATGCATATGCACAACAAACTGTTTAAATTCCAAAATGTTAAGAAAACTAACATAACACTTTGTTTTGGCATCTTATGCTAATTACTGCATCATAATGTAAAGCCATCTTTGGCAAAAACCTCGAATTGTAATGACATGTAATAAAGAATATGTGATCCATCCAAACAACATAAAATAATTGCAATTACTATCGATCACTTAAGTAAATATACCGTATTTGAAATAGGCACGAGGCTAATATCACCTGCATGCAATCGTTGAATAATGATGTAACTACGTGTAAGCAAAGTCATTCAATGTGATTGACATTCAAACCAACTTTCAAGATAAATTTTAAGAAAAAGGCTACAAAATAATGCAACCTACAGAACCAAAGCTATCCTGATGTTCAATGTTAATTTCTTCAACTTCTAAATTAGCAGTAACCGCTTGGCAAACCCGTCACCACGACCGTCGTCCTTATCATACAGCGTGCTTTTCCACACCGCGCAGGTCGAATTACCCAATGTCAAGTTCACAATCACAAAAACAAAAATAAACATTAATAAGATGAATAATATAACAATATTTTAAATTAAGTTGTACTCAATCACTAAAAATATTTTTACCTTTATTGAATTTACAGTTGATAACCTCGACAGGTTTTATTTTAATATATGCAAATAAAATAAACTTGCTTAGCTTTTTGAGTTTGAAATTAGTACAAACATTATTGGGCATTAGATTGATAAATAAAATCAGAAATTGGACCAACTTGAGTTATGCTTGCTTAGAGGTCACAGTCGCCCAAATAGCAAGAATGTCATATACCTGCTCGTAGGCATTACACATACGACTGACCAACGAATTTTCCAAATATTAATGCTAATAGTTTTTTGACACACGATATCCAATTGTAAGTGTTAGGATTTTAGGTAACATCTGCTTTCAGATACAGGTCCAACGAGAGGGGGGTACAGCGCACCTGGACCTAGCAAAGTTTAGGAACCCATGAACATTAGAGCTCAAAATTGAAATGGGTAATTACGCATACAATTTTTATTGTTACTTTGATGTTGAAAAGTAAGAAAGGAAAATTCTCCTTCAACCTCTTTCAGGGAAACTCACCTAATTTTCTCAAATCCGGAGTTTTTTTTATATGGGGAGAGGTAAAATAATTTTGGTGAGCTGAAATGAAAATTTAAAAATTTTAATTTTTGTTTTCATATTTTATTAAGTTTGAGCAACTTCATACCATTCTATTATTTTATACCTTTGGCTTTTCAACTGAATCATCTAGATATGACTAGTGGTGGAAAGGAGGACCCAGAAAAGTCCCGAACCGGCACTTTTTGTTTCTCTCGACGGCCCTGCTCAGATATGCTGAGTGCCATCCCAACTAGCAAAATTCCCGCTTTAAAATTGTTTATAATGCCTAATAGTCTCCAAATTAAGATTATAAATTACTTAATCTGTGCAAAAATCAAATTATTTAAACCTTTAGTTAGTTATGCTATCAGGAGGATCAATCTCAGGTAATCACAAGTAATGTCAATCAGGGATGTACCAAAAGCAAATGCAATCGGGCACATAAAGGACAGTTTTTCCCAACTCAAAAAAATGCATAGATGATATTTTGTCAATATTTATTTGTCACTAATAGGGACTATTATGAGCAACTCAAAACTTTAATCAAATTTAATAGCGCAAGAGTCATGGTACAATAAAATATGCGGGCAATGTTTTCCGGATAATAAACATAAAATCTAACTTTTATAAGAAAAAATCATTAGTACTTGTGTCCGAACCTTGATAATCAAATGTCCATTCTTTAACATGTAATGGCAAAAGCCAGCAAGTGCTGCCTTATACGATTCAGAAGAAAAATTCAAAACAAGAATTCTTTGTGTCTGGGTTACTCGGCTTTTCGTTTGCTCAGTTTTTACTTCTTCCAAATACCAGCTAGTTCGCTACGTTCACGCCAAGGTCCATAAGAGAATAACGAACAAACAAAGCAAAATGCTTTATCCTTTTCAATGTTATATTCTAATTCTTCATAACAAAGTGCTGTGAGCAGGCATTTTCCTTCATCTACAGAGAAGCACGGGCGATCAGGGCTGAAAAGGACCCATTGAAATAAGATAATTTTGTTGATTATCTTCAGTTATTGGTCCTCGAATACCTGGGTCGTGACTTGTAAGTTGCTGATCTGATTCAACTTTATCAGTGGTGCCTGTCGATATTTATGTATCACTGTGCTATTATTGCTACCCACGTTTCTATGCAAATTAAATTTGGTTATCAAATTGCTTCTTCTTCTTGGACCAGAGAGCGATATTTGTATTTAGTCGATCATTTGAGTTTTTACATATCCGAATAAGCTCTTCTTCTATTATTAACGCCCGTTGCATCGCTAGATGATTAGGACGGTGTTCCCGCAGCTGGGTTTGAATCCGCGCGGCCATCGTGAGAGGCGCAGCCTTAGCCATTAGGCCATGCGGTCGCACAAATAAGCACTTATTTATTTATTTATGTGATTATAGTCCGTTGCATAACTGAGATGATTTGGACTTATAATGAGCATTTCTTCGATCTACCATTTAAGAAACTCAAACTTTCAAATAACTGACAAAAAATTATGATATTAAACACAATCTCCTCAGCTACAAAATATCTAACCAACGGCAAATTTATTTTAACACCGAGAGATGGCATCCGCATGCATCGCTCTATTTAAATATTTGTTGTAACTTTAAACCCTAAACCTTACAGGATTTATGTTTAACATGCTTTCAAATTTGTAAATCCTAATTATTCCAAATTATTCCAACTTATTTCAGTTTGTTCAAAGTGGGAGAGCACGCTGCCCTCCTCGAAGGTGCGTCCTTGATGTCAACGACAAGTTCAACGGGTCAAAGCGATATTATCGTTATGCATGGAACAACGGAACTTCAAGATCGCTGAAGACATCTGAAACAGAGCTGGACGAGGTGATCGTTGTGAAAGGGAGTTATTATTCCAGACCAATGAACACTGAGCCAGTCATCTAGAATTGCGCCTTGAGCAGACAGATGTACACAGAGCCTCCGGCAGCTGACGTGAGCAATCACCCATCGAGATATGCGAAACACTAATGGAAGACAGTCAGCAAGGTGCGCATTTACGAGGGAACAGAGTACTAGTTTAAATGATTTTTAGACATTGCTAGACTTGCACCCAACGAACGACATAAAGCAAGATATGGTCATGTCCATGTAAATTTTGGCAGCAGTACATTAATGGGACTCTAAAGCTGCTCTAAGCAACAGAAAAGCAAACCAAGACAGAAGGGTGTGGAAGGGTATCTGAATGCTAGACAAAGGAAATGCTTTAAGGTGGAGAGACAATGTTAATAAACTGCCTCATCTTTCAACAACACATCACAGCCATGCACTGCAAGCCTCAAACCAGTCTGGAACATATATTCTGAACCAATACAACATTCAGTTTTTTTAATCAACATTTTACTAGGAAATAATTAAAACATTTAATAATGAAACACTTTGACTCAGAAGTTTCTAAAGTGAATAATCCTCAATGAAGAGAGCATTTAGCTTTTAAATAGAACATATAAGAGAGTCACAAGACGTGATTGAAGAGATGAAAACAAAACATCTATATATAAAAATACATAGAAAAAATAATATTGGTCATATCAGCTTAAGTGACACAACAACAGAAATATATATGCCTGCCTAAAGTGGCCTCAGAGTTTTTTGTAAAATGAGACGAAATGAGAGAACAAGGTCAAAAATTTCCAGCAGTCCATAAAGCTTTGGCACTTGCAAGTACCTCAGTCAAACCACCCCATCATGGAGCCCCCAGGCATGTTTTTCGTAGCATACTGGCCGTCGTATCCCATTTCCGAAGGTACCATATCAAGGTCAGAAAAGTCATGATTCATCGGAATCATACCTGGATTGATGTTTGGCTGGTTAAAGTTTGGTGCACTGCTACCCCACTGCAATTCAAAAAATTTCAAGATCAACAACAGAAACCATCTGTTTTCTAATAATTTATCTATACTAGAATAGATTAACCTCATTCCAAGATGCCATTTGCTTTTGGGGCCACATGGAACCACCAGCCATATTGAGAGGAGGTGGAGCAGGCATTGGTCCAGTCCGAAATTTGTCAGAATTTGACATTCTTTGTTGGAAATGGTGGGGTTCTTTAGGTTTCTCCCTCTTTAATTGATAAAGTACATTGGTAGCATTTGTTGCTGAAACATATGTTGCATTATCATTAGCAATAACAAAAATCAGTTGAGTATTGCCGTGCTCACCCAACGTTTCATTATGTGATCTAACAAGTTCACTCAATCTTGCAGCAGCACCTTGTTTTTCAATCATAGCCACACCCTCAGCCTCTGAGGCAAGTTCTGTCAATACTCCAGTTGCTACTCTTTGTATATTCTCGTTTGGATAATGCAAAAGCTATCAAATTTGTAAAACATATTATTTCATTTCATTTTTAAAATAAAAAAAAAAAACTAAAACCAGACCTGGACCAGAATATGAAGAACGAAGTCTAAGCCACATATGACAGCTCTATTCTGGGCCTCTCGTGACATAATATGCAGAGTTCCAATGGCACCCTCCAAAACCTCCTCCATCTTCACACCATCCACATGAACAGGTTGACTAGATGACTAGAGACACAGCAAAAAATCACAAGATAAATTCATTTACAACATTCGCAAGAACACAAACACTTCCAAAGAGAATTAGTCATGGCAATTAAAAGAACCGATAAATAATGCATGACCGAGAAAATCATTAACAAATAGGATGCAATTATAAGAACAGAATGTGCACGCACAGTCACATCTCGTCATTAAGTAATGTTTTGGCTAAACGAGTTAACCATGACTTTGCAATAAGTCACAAAGTGCATCACAGATGAACAAATGATAACACTTGATGCAAGAATGAAACATAAGCAAGTCACACACCCTTTGCGTATCTTGATGAGCTCTCACAAGGATTTGCGCCACTTTTGGGATTGCACCGTGTTCCCTAAGGGGGGCCTGATTTCCAGGAGAGAGAGCCAGGTTCCTTATGAGTCCCATGACTGCTTTCATTAGGGGCCACCTGCTTGGTGGCTGTAGAAGTTTAATAAGCAACGGGAGACCATTATACATTCTGACTGCATTCTGTGCAGACTCTGCCTCCGGATGACGACTGGTCAAGTGACGAAGGGCACACACCTAAGACATGGAAAACAATTACAGACCGCTACCGACTTATAATCACAGAAATATTCTCAACCAACAGCTGGTTCAGTTATTTCCTCCTTATCACCAAATTGGATAAGAGTACTGATCAAGGTCTCGATGCCTCCACTACGACAAACAAACATCTTGTTGGTTTGATTGTTGCAAGTCAAATTAGACAAGATTCCTGCCACACATGTAACAACACTTGTATCATTGGCACTCAACATTTGCACCAAGATTTGTAGTAAATGCTCAAGATTATCCTGCCAATAGAAATCAAAATAAAATTAATGAAGCCTCAATTTTTTACAATATCTTATAAAGAATGACGTACAGCCTGAGTAGCAGTATCGGAAAGGTTCCTCAACGTCCACAGGCAGTTTTGGACGAGACGTGGACTATTGCTACGCAGATGCATTGCTAGGGTTGACATTCCACCTAAAAACAATTGACAGTTTTCTTAAAAATTAGCACCATCTATATGATGCAACGATTATTAAAAAATATATCAAGATAAAGAATTTTACATTTTTCATAGCCACTAGCTTGCAACAACACAATAATAAATAATATAGATAATAAATAAAGCACCCTCTGATCAACATGAACACAGTTTTTCACATAGTGTGACATGACAAAAGTTAAATTGAAAAAGTCTACGAGTCAAAAACAAACCAGCGTTAATGATGGCCATTTTGTTCTGGGGACAAACTGACAGAACTTTAAGAACCCTTGAAGTGGTCCAAAGAAGTTTCTCATATGAATATGTCTGCATTATTCTGACTAGTTCTGATGGGCCATTGCTTGTCAAAATGGTCAACTGGAAATAAGAAAATACAAACAAATAATATATTATCTTTTTTTTTTTAGATGTGCTAACTACTCAGGCATACCTTGCTATCCTGATTTCCATAAGCCAATAGTTGAAGGCAATCAGTAGTGATAGCCAAGAACTTAACATTGTTATTTTGGAGAAGAGCCACCATCTTTTGCAATCCACCCTCTGCCCTTACAGCTATTTTTGAACCTTCTTGAATAAGCAACAGGTTGTGGAGAGTTGTGATGGCATAAAAAAGTATTGACTCAACATTTGAGCTGAAATTTTAAATTGTTATAAAATAGTTTAAACATGAATATTGTGTTTTTTTGTTTAAAAAAATACCTCAGCAATTTCACGAGGGCAGGTATGACTCCAGCCTTGTAAATAGTTTGGAGGCCTTGTATATGATGAGAAAGATTGTGAAGAGTCCCAGCAATGCATCTCATAGTCTCTGTGTCTGCTGTAGTATTTATGCCATGGATGAGGGATGCAATCATTTGTGGTGAATTGATGATTGCAAGTCTCGTTGCCTCCTTTTTGGAGAGCTGTTGGACCATTGTTGCTGCCTGACCCACCACGACATGGTCCTCACCATTCAATAATTGGGCTAGTTCTGGAATAGCCACTTGGGCCAAATCACTGTCATCCTAAAAAGATAATTATTTTATGACAGACAAATTGTCAGGAATGTTATTTCAGCTTTTTCCCACATGGGCAACTGCCCCTCCAAATGACCACCCAGCAAATTGTAAAATATCGTTTAAGAAAAATTGCTGCAAATGAAATGCAATTGCAAGTTGTTTTATAGACCATTTCTCATCTTAATAAGTAATAAGTTAAATATATTATCAAAATATGATAAATTAGTGGCCTTGTTCTTAATATAATTACTAAGAGGAAGAACCTTTTTATAATTGTAACTTCATTTATATAGAGTCATAAGCATAGCATCAGAGGCGGTTCTTTTAACCATTTATACAGCGCTCCTTCCCAAGAGTGCTGGCGGCAGTGAAGGCTGGGTTTCGAACACGACACGTTATGACTGTCGCCATTACTGCCACATGCAGGCACGTAACCCTTTCAGCTAACCTGCACCTTTTCATTTGAACCTCTTACAAAATTCACACTTTGGCTTACAGCCAAAGAAAATAGCCATAAAATGACTCACCTGGTAATTAATTAGATTGGACACAGCATTTCTCAGTACTTGAGTTGCATTTGACATTGATTCCATTGGAAGGGTTGGATCAGGCATCATTTTAGTTGGCAGAACACTTTCATTCATTGACTCAGGATATACTGAGGGTTGTATGTTGGGTGGTGGGACACACTGCATACCAGTGATTTCTAAGCAAACATGTGTTTTGGTCAAAATCGTTTTCGTAACTGCTTCGTAAGTGCCAGATGCCAAATTGCTTTCATAAACGCTATCACACCCATAATGAACATTTGAGTCACTCAAACTTACCATTAACTTGTGGTTGTCCATATACAGGTGGCATGGAAAATTCATCGTAGTTATATAATATCGGTGGCTGCGAAGCAATATCCCCAGACTCGATTCCGTTTTTCGCACTTATTGACGGTGCCTGAGTTGTTGTTCCAGAGTTGATGCCAGAATCAACCAAATACTGATTTTGTTGCCACAACATTGTTTGCTGTGCTGTATCCATTGGTGGCATATCTCCAATGCTTAGATAAGTCTGATGAGGATTGCCAGGCGTTGCAGGTTGACCCGGTGAAGGGCGAACTAAAATCAAAGATAGAATTTTAAGGTGGATTATTAATTGATTCAGTGCATATAATTCTTAAATTAGTAACCATTTATCTGTTGAGGCATCATATTCTTTTGATAGGACATGACCAATTATAAGTTGAATAAGTGATTCTGAGCTAGGTATGTGAAAAAAAACTGTTAACTAAAAATGCATCAACTAAAAATTGAATCTTAGAATTACATTCCCAAAGGCTATCAAGGTAATTAACTCTGCACACAAACCATTAAAAAGCACCATTATGAAGCACACAATGGAAAAAATAATATCCACACAGAAAAAACTAAATTATCAACTGAAACTATTGTAGCAACTTTCTTGCAATTCCTGTGGCGGTAACAAAACAAATGCATCAACGACGAAATTTACCAGTTTAATGATATCGACGAAAACCTTAAAAATATAAACGAAATGAAACGAAAGAAATCCCTATTCATTAGAGAAGGCAAGCAAACAAATCTTAGATGAGAATTATTTGGTCGAATTCATCGCCATAACATTACCAAGCTCTAGTAGACCGTTTGACTTACGATATTCTGAGAAAGACAGCTGTTGTTAGGACCCCAAGAGAAATATAATCCGAAATATCGCAAATATATCCGTCAAAGAGAATCCGAAATGCAGATAATTTGACTATTTTTTCCTCTTTCTAAAACACTCGCCTCGCCTTTAAATCGCAGTCTTTGACGGGTATTAATACACCGCTTTCTCTTGGTTGTTGGAAAGGATTCGTTCGTAAATGCCTCCGACATAATATATAGTTCCGCCTATTGTGTCGCACATTTAGGTCCCAAATGCGTTTCAGTAGCTGTTATTTTATTCTGTATATTTAAAACTATTTTGGTGTAATTAATCTAAGTGTTATTTTATTTAGAGGAGTTGTTCTGTGACTGGCGATGTTTTCAAATTCGTTTAAACTGGATCACACAAAGACTTTCCGCCAATCGGCTCAGTGTACTCCAGGACTGCTTGGCTGAGTAGGCGATGTTAGCTGACACATTTCGCTGTGTATAAGATTGCTTAATCAATGTCATGTTTTTTTTAAATTGTTTTATCATTTAATACATGCAGTGGTTTTAAAAATCAGTAAACATTTTAAAGTTGCTTGTTGGTAAGGTTTCGATGCCTACTGATTGCATTCTACCGTTACAATTGATTCGGTTGGGACCCAAACTTATTTTTCCTCGAATGGCCAACTGACGAGGGCTAATGTGATTAGTAAACGCTTATAGCATCAACATCATGTATTAAGTGTTTCTGGAACAGTTGGGAATGTTAGCAAAAAGTTGAAATAATGAATAGTATCCATTCGGCGGGGAAACAATGTAATATTTGCATGTAAAAACAGAGAAATGAAAACTCTTGAGCCTGCAAAGAAATCTAGAACCAAAACTAGCAAAAAATAGTAGAACCGAACATACTTCCCAGAAAAAGCGCTGTCCCTGTTCGTAATATGTGGTTAATTTCCTGCCATGATCTTAAATCATGATCTGGTCAGAGATGCTACAACAGTATCAAAACATCTCTTTTTTTGAGAGTCTAAAAAAGTTTACATGCGGCATTTTGAAAATTTAAAATGATTACATATGATTTCTCAGTTGGAAATAAATCTGTTGAACACAATTTTTCAATTTTTTAGAAGAATGAAATCAACGAATTATTTCGACGACTCGAAGACGTGACACTTGCAATTGTGTTACTGCTAATAGAGGACTGTGTCTAGCCTGATGCTCAAACACCGTGGGAGGAGAGGTTTCAACATAGCAACGAGTCTCTAAGAGAATAAGTATGCAGATCTGTCGATGGACCTGGAGGTGCAAGGATACAGGGCAGACCTCTTCTCCATCGAGGTACATTAGCTTTGTTATTTTGTTAGAACGTGAACGACAATGTCGAGTATTGAAAATAACATGACAGTCATGCACCCCAGCGGAAAGTTGAATGAGCATTGTGTTTATAAACTAAATACGAAATGGACGAAATACACACAAACTAAATACTCTTGGAAAAATAGTCGATGGCGACAAAGTTCACTGCAGTGTAGCAATTAACTTTCTGCGGTTCAAATACGGCGCTAACGTATCACCTTCGGCACATCCTCTCAAATACCAAGAAGTTACCGAAAGTGACTGACAGAAGAAGAGTTCTGAAGCACGATCAATAGCGAATTTCTTGTCGTATCGGACAAACAAAGAAGCCTCAAAACTGTCTGCAGACTTAAAAGTCGCTTTAGCTAACTGGATTGCCAGTTCAGGACGTCCGACTTTAGCTGCGGAAGATGATGGACGGTCTGCGGACAGTGTTACGTGCAGTTCTTTAAAACCATGCCTACAACTTGCCAATTTATCGACTCACAATCGATGCTGTCATTGCTGAGATGTACAAAGAAAATTGAGCAGAGTGATTGTTTTAGCTGACTAAGTGTCACGTTCTTCACTCGAAGCCCGTGACAGGTAGTACCGCTCCCACCACCAACACCCAGTTTACCAGAAATAAGGAATTGGAAATTAATAAAGCTTTATTTACAAGCTAAAAATCTTAGACTAAAAAGCTCAGGAAACCGCCAGAAACCAGTCATCAAAACCATCATAATAATCCTAAAACAGCTCACCTCGAGCCTATATTCACGTTGGATCTGATTAGCAATTCTAACAAAATCTACTAAAATATCAGCCAATCGAAATTCATGAAAAAAATTAATCGATTAAAATAAATTCCGATTAATCAATCAAGAAAATTTTAATCGTTCGCAGCCCTATACATAAGCAAATTACATATTGCTGACCATTAGGCATTTAGGCTAAGACCTAAAGCAGTGCTTTGCCAACCGTTTGGATCTTGATGTATGAGCGAGTATCTGCATCCCATTCCTTTTCAAATTATGATTGGTTCCATCCAACAGTGTCGAGAGAATAAGGAACCTTTTCCTGGAAAGAAATAAACAGCCAGTGCACCTGCGTCAACCCAGTGGCGTGCCAACTGTTCTTGCCGCTCCCTCTTGATCGTTAATAATACATTAACCTTCAACATTTCGAAAAGCTCTCAAATATTTATTTTCATGTAACTACAACCAACTTAAAATTTACAAATAAATTTTCCTTTCCGCAAAGTTTTTTTACATAATAGTTTCAAAATTCCTTCCACCGACAACCTCCCTCTCTATAGAGAGGACTGCCAAGTCTGCAAGTCATACCTGGCTCATAGATGATCGAAGGTAGTTTTTTTATTAAGTTTGGAGAATGAGCGCTCACAGCTAGCAGCAATAATAGCCTGGGTCATGAAGATTAAAAGTTGAAGGGGTCCATCCATTTCCCGAAGTTTCCAGAAAACACTTCAATCTCTTCCTATTGGCAAATAACTCTTTTTTTCTCTGTTTTTTCATCAACTACGCTGACAAGCATAATTATCATCAAACAGGTTTCACAATGTGAGAAAGGCATATTTGTTTGCAAGACCATGAACTTGCTGAGATCTTCCAGATATTTCCTCAGTCAACATGTCGATGACACGCAGTCAAATCCCATCGATGTATTAAACAATCCATTCGTTTCTTTTTGCAGATTCGATGCTCCATGTTTCTCCCCATTTCAGAGCAAAGTTTTTTTATTCTTCTATTCAACAGACTCTATTGCACTCTCTTTCTAAGATATAACGCAATGCCTTCCTTCTCTCTCTCCATTACAGACCTTCTTTGAAAAGTCACACAAAGATTCTGAAATATACAAAATGGACTGAGCTTCAGACTGCTCACGAATAAAATATAAAATCTGAACTTGGTGTAGAACGAATTGACGTTATTTTATACTTCACGAAAAGTTTTAAGAAATTATGAAGGTGATTTTCCTTGATGGCTCGTACACCAATCGATACGTTATACCAAATGCCAAATTGAAATCTGATCCTTCAGTGGACACAGCAGAAAAACTGGAGAAAAGGGGCGGCAAATGTATAACACCGGATATTTTTCACAAGTAACACAGAGTGAATAAACTTATATTTTTAAATATTTTTAAAAATACAACACTGGCATACCATCCTCTGCATCGGCTGAGCGGCTCTTTTCGTATGCAGGGATGGTGCTTATTAGAAAGTGATTTTGTATGATGTTGATAGTTTTAAACAGCTTTTTTCAACTTTTTTCAACAGTAAGACCATGAATTTCTACTGCGATAAATTAAATTTAAATTCCATAGCAATGGAAGGAGCGATGAAACATATTTTAAGTGTCAACTGCGTTGTATTTGTATTTTTCACAAAGGTATTTCGAAATACTTATTTTCAATTTTAATATTTTGAGCTCTCCAAAAAAGTATTTTGTATTTTAACTACTTTTATAAAGTGTTTTAGTATCTGATAATTCAAACACTCAGTGGCCAGTATTTTGCCCATCTCTGGCTATAACTCCATCCATTTAGCCATATTTGCTTGTTAGTTACATTTTTTTTGTCTTGCAAATTTTAATAATTCTGACTAAATTTCTCCCTGTAAATAAATTTGATAAGTATAATTTGTTTTCATTTCATTTCGTGTTTGTGCATTATGTATTACAGCTTTGGAAGAAGCCGTTCAGTGATTCCTAACTAAAAGTGTGTTATTTATGTATTAGGTTACTAGTCTGTAATGCTGTGGTGTAATTGGGAGATTTTCAAAGGGTGCTTGTCCTCCAAGCGGACCACAGACCACCCACCGGCTTTATCCGGCACTGATATAACAAAAAACTACCTCCACATTATGAAATTCTCTATAACGATTTGCGATTTTGGTCCCTTGCAATTTCGTTACAGAGAGGTTTTACTGTGGTTGGATGTTTTCGAAATATAATATACCTTTCAATTTCACTGCAGCGCTATTTCCTGCCTTTCCAATTTCCTCAGTTGAAAGATTGCGTTCTGAAACTACTGCTTATGTAAATACACGCTTTACAGGAGTTAAAGGGGAACAATGCAGCTCTTTGTAATTTACTCAAGTAACCTTCAAAACCAGACACTAAATTTCATTTTCAGCATTATCCTTATTATTATTTCCTTAATGAATGAATTATCAGCAAATTGAAACCGAAACTCTATTTATTAAATTGCTTTTTAAACTTTTTCACTTTAATTCCAATATTTTTCGATTTATTCTCTCTCTATGTATTCGTGACGTAAGTAGTTTTAAATTAAAGTTAAAAATACACAATACGTTTGTGTATAATGGTTAGATTTCTTTTGATTTAAATTTAGAAGAAAATTAATGTATGAACACTAAGGTTTTTCTTTTCTTCCGATAAATAACTTCCCATGCAAAGGAAATATTTATTTATTAAATTATTTCAATTAAATTGTTTATTATCGATATAAAAGTTGGATAAATACCAAGAGGAGTGAAAAGTAATTACTTGAAGACCAGCAAGGAAAGAATGTGTGCAATGATTAACAAAAAATTTTTGAATTTTTGAAAAAGTTAAATGACTAGAACTATTAATTAATATCGGTTTGGAATTTGCAAAAGTATTTAGGAAAGAGTTACATATTCTATAATCAAGTTGAATTCTTAGCAAAGAAAATTATGGAAAATTATACAGAAAGATTCAAATTATTTTAGAGAAGTGATGAAATGCATAAGGAACACTTTTAGAGAAGTCCTTAATGATATTAACCCTTTCGTGGATTATCCCGAGAATTCTCGCCTGCAGTTGAATAGTTTTTATGGATTTATACGAGAAATCTCGTCCATTTTCGTATAATATTGTTAAAGCAAAAAAAATTAGTGTCGAATTGAAACATTTTTTAAATAAAGAATCTTTAAAGGGCTAATGCGGAATTGTCACGTTATTCCTATCCTCTTCTTAGTTTGTAAAATATATGATGATTTAAAAACAGTAGCTCTTTGCTCTCGACGATGATCGAACCTAATTTATTACTTTTATCGTTATTATTACTATTATTTTTTTTTACGTTTATTTTCTCAGCCAAACAAATGTTTAAACTCGATCGCAGACGATGTAAAAAAACCTCAACAAATATTTGAAGTCCCCCTTCTGGGCCTGAGAGAAGCCCGGGACATAATGCGCAAACCACAGCACCATCGACATTAAAAAAAAAACAATCGTCCAATACATAATAAATGTCCTCGCTACAATTCCACTCGTTTCCTCCATCGTTTTTTAGTTTTGCGCTTGTGATGCTTCCGCATCAGGTAAGAACCAGAGAGAGCCGTTGTTGTTAAATTCATTAACATGCTTCTGCAGAAACCGAGGCCGCGCCAAGAGGAGTACGATTTTGAAGAGATCACTCCTCTCCAGTTGCAAACGAATGCAGTCACGAGAACCTAAGGAGAGGAAAACCCACTTGGACGGTTGTTTGTCATCCAAATGTAAATGTCGCTATCGTCATATTTTTGGACTTTGTTGACGTGTTCTTCGTCCAATGGGACTGTATCAGAAACGATGATGACATCGCAGACTACTGACAGATCCCTCTCCCATGCCACCAGGTATGGAATTCTGAGATTCCCTTCAACATTAATTCGAGGCTCAATTTTGGTGATGTAGCCTTTCTTGGTCAGCTTCTTTTCTAAATGGCGGACAAGATTGTTATGCCGCTCTCTTCTCTCTGCATCCATACCTGGGCAAACCTGGAAGATATGGTCCAGGCACTACAAACTTGCCGCAGTTTCGTGTTTCAGTTGTTTTTTGGCTGCGGGCCCTTTTGCTATTCCGAACTTTCTGTATTCGCAGAGAATTGCGCTGCTATCTTTCAACGTATCAAGCAGAAACTCATCCTCATTGGTCTTGCACTGCCCCACCATTTCCGACATTCGATTAATTCTTATGATCGGCACCCATTTTCTGAGCTGCAACAATCCGAGTCCACCATCCTTAACTCCCGTGTGGAAGAAAGCAACCGGCGCTTTAGGAAGTCGGAGCCATTGTCGCACAACAGATCTTATCTTGGTGTCAGAAGCACTGAGAGATTTCAACGAAATGCTATTGAAGGTCAGGTAATGAACAAGACTTGGTATTAAATGAGACCTGAGGATGTAAAGTTTTTGATTGGGTTTCAATGGAGCCCTGGATATTAGATGTAACTTGTTTTGAATTTTTTATCCTATTGAAACATATTTTAACCTGGGTACCAAGGTACTTGTAGGTATCAAGAATATTCATTGCCGTAATTTTATGTTGATTGACTTCAAGATAAGGATCCGGGTTGACAATCCATGGATTATTCTTGCTCTGCACTTCCGCCCTCGGAGATGCGCATTTTTGAGCATTGATACTCAATCCCACTTTTGCTAAAGACTCTTCAACTTGTTCCAGAAGTCTTTTCATTCCAATATCCGTGGAGGATAAAAGAATCAAGTCATCGGCAAAGGCCATGTAATTGCATTTGACTGATGAATTAATGTCGCCAGTCACACCGATGGAAGGTCCACTTCTTAGCTTGTAAAATATGATTTAAAAGCAGTAACTCTTTGCTCTCGACGATGATCGAACCTAATTTATTATTTTTATCGTTATTATTATTATTATTATTATTATTATTATTATTATTATTATTATATTATTATTATTATTATTATTATATTATTATTATTATTATTATTATTATTATTATTATTATTATTATTATTATTATTATTATTATTATATTATTATTATTATTATTATTATATTATTATTATTATCGTAATTAATTAATTAGGAAAAGCAAAAAAAAAGAAAGACCTTCAAAAGGCTTAAAATTGTGCTGTTGAAAGCATTTATCGTCATCAAATCAAGTTGCATGCTAGAATATTAACATAACTTGAGTTAAGTACCGCTTTAAATTATGAGGTTCAAGAACGTGACAATTATTAATAAGTTATTCTTAACCAATTGCCCAAAAGCTAAACTGAGAGAGGAATTAAACTGAATGTTTATAGCTTCTGAAGAGAGCCGTACTGATGAAAGTTTAGAAAGTGTCTCCCAGGAATACATTTCATAAGCGTTTGTCGTTATATTTAACTTCTTACGAATGCGAGCGATTTCAATCTTTCAATGAAAATATTCAAATATTTATGCAACAACTGATTACGTATCACGAGCGCATTTTTAAAATCATCCCTTTGAAATACAACTAGGATAAAAACGCCGTGATTCCTCCAGTTGGTCCAGAAAATGAAAAGTTTGAACAGGAAAATGTACAGAGGAACAATGATGAAAGTAGCACAAATATTAATACAGATATGAGTAATTCTCGGGCTTTTGTATGGGCATTTGCATCTGTAGCGATAGGACATATCTTTGGGATAATTTCTATGATATTACTACGTAAGTGGCTATCTTTATCGGAGAGCCCTTGGAAATAATTTCTAAGACATGCATTGATTACTGCTTAAAACATTTAATTTCAGTTGTGTCCTTTTGTATTAATTCATTCACTTTAAAAAGTTGGTCCATTCTTCTTGCAAAGTTTGGAATTGTTTTTATGAGTGGAATATATCTGATAAAGTTCTTGGTGGAATATGTGTTGCTTAAAAAGTGAAAGCAGGAAAATTGACATCCAATTTTAGTATCTGTTCTCGAATAAATGCAATGCAAAACAATTTATAAACCAATATCGACATTCAACGTCATTATTTGTAACTACCCTGATTCATTAATAAAGTGTTTGAAAGTTATTAGGAAATGTTCATTAGCACTACCAATTCGTTTATATGCCTATAACACGAGCTTATTAACAATATGTCGCCAAATGTCTGAAACTGCTTCGGAAGCAACAATCAGGCAAGCGATAACTTGATAACTTAATTTAGTTTGCCGTGGCTTAAGAGAGTGGTTCGCTACTGTTATGGTCCTATGAGCTGTGATTTATATTCTGTGCGCCCTATACTGCAATGTAAGTAAGAATTTTTAATGAAACGTATTAATAAGTAATTTCTGTTGTCATTTCTGAACTCAAAGTAAGTCGGTATTTTTTAGTATTTAGGCTAAAACTTTAAAGTGTCAAAGGGCCACCCATAAATTACATCATATATATAAGAGGATTACTTATTATATATACTAACCATATATATATACTATTATATATATATATTTATTTATTAATAAAACATTTTTTTTATTAATGTCCGTTGCATAGCTAGATGATTAGGACGGTGCTCCGCAGCGGGGTTTGAATCCCGCGCATCCATCGTGAGAGGCGCAGCCTTAACCGTTAGGACATGCGGACGCACGACATTAATAAAACATAACATATATGTGTATATAATAGGAACCCTGAGATTAACGATACACGTTATCAGGCTGGGACCCATGTCGCACTTCATCACGCGTGGGGCCCAGGCTGGTTTGTGTTTGCTGGGTTAGTTCGACGACCGGAATAGGTGACACTGCTGTTAGAGAACAAGTGCAGAATCGGTGGATAAGATTACGAAAGAAGACAATGTGAAACCCACAGTGGTTTATGGCGAAGAATTAATTGGACAAGTTAAGCATATAATTCACGAATATGTTTGAAGTACAATATGTTTTTTAATTTTACTATAGCGCTATTTCCTGCATTTCCAATTTGCTTAGTTGAAAGGAAAGACTCTACACAAAGAAAGACTCCTGCTTATGAAAACACAACAGAACAAAGCGACTTTTAAATGTACTCATGAAACTTTTAAAGCCAGTCAATGAATTTCCTAACCGTAATTATCAGCAAATTGAAATCGAAACTACATTTATTAAATACCTTCCCTGCATTTTAGACTTTTTCATTTTAATTCCAATATTTTTCAATTTGTTCACTATGCATTCGTGACGTAAGTAATTTTAAATTAAAGTTATAAATACAAAATACGTTTGTGTATAATGGTTAGATTCTTTTTGATCGAAATTTATAATTTTAAACAGAAAATATGAACGCTAGCGTTTTCTTTTACTTCCGATAAATGACTTCCCATGCAAAGGGCGGTATATAAAATATTTATTTGTTAAATTATTTCAGCTAAATTATTAATTAACAATACAAAAGTTTGGCAAATACCAAGAGGAGTGAAAAGTAATTACTTGCAGACCTGGAAGGAGAGTCGAGGAATTAGTAATAGAAGCTGGGGTGATTTCCTCAGAATCATCTATTGATGAAATTTCGGAAAACTCTGTCGTTATATTTAACTTCTAAGGACTGCGCAATAAAAATCTTTCAATGAAAATATTGAGATTTTTATGCAACCGAGCAATTGTTGCGCGCATTTTTTTAATCATCCCTTTGAAATACAACTAGGATAAAGACGCGGTGATTCCTCCGGTTGGTCCAGAAATTGAAAAAATTAAAAAGGAAAATATACAGAAGAACAATGCTGAACGTAACACAAACGTTAATGCATGGAATGCAGATATGAGCTATCCTTGGGCTTTTGTTTTGGCAATCATTGCTATCTTGATAGCACATATCTTTGGGCTAGTTTCTCTGATAATGCTACGTAAGTAGATATCGTTGCCGGAGAGCCCTTGGAAATAAATTTTAATAAATGAATTGCTTAAAATTTATAACTTTTAATTTCAGTTATAGCCTATTTTACCGACAATTTCTCTATAAAGAGTTGGGCCATTATAATTGCAAAAGTTGGAATTATTGTTATGCTTGTGATATATCTGTTAATTATCTTGAGGAGAAACATTTGAAAAACCATGATGAACGCCATGGTGCTTAAATAGTCAAAGCGCGAAAATTGACCTTTAATTAGTTTCTGTTCTCAAACAAGCGGAACTTATAAATCAATATCGACGTTCATCCTCATTAATTGCAACTGCCCTGATTCATTATTAAATTCCAATAAAGTGTTTGAGCCTTATTAGGAAATGTGTTCATTAACACTAGACCTGGGAGCCACCGAGGCGAGCTGCCAGCCGATTTGTAGTCAAGTCGAGCCAAGCTGGTTAACATATCATCTGCATTGTGTCACGCATTGGATAGTGCAATGTTTATGCCATGAAAAAAACTACATGGGTCTAAAAGGTGCTCTGAATGAGTGTCTGAAAAAATCCGGCAATGTAGAATTGGGTTTAAGTTCGACGGAATTTAATTTGATCAATGGATTATCAAATTCTTGGAGCCATTTGAAAGCCTTACAAAAGTGGTCAGATTTCAACAACGTCGCAGGGCTTTCCACGCTGGTCTCGGCGTGCGTTAGCCTCTATCAATGGATAAAAGAGTCGCCTGCAACTCAATTCAAACAAATCGGAAGTCATTTGGTTTACAACCTACAATCAGACTGTTGAATCTTTGAATCAGACTGTGAGTTGTTGCTCACATGGCTGTTGAATTGAGTCATTGAAGACTCGTAGCTTAACTTACAAACAAAAGTTATCGATTTGCAATCCAATGACATCCCGGACTTCAAATTTATAGATGAAAACTTGATCAAATTCTACAAACGCCTTCCATCTGACCAATATATTATGTTTTCATAAAATAGTTTGCCCGTGAATTAATTTCGGCCTTTGTCACTACCTAATTGTATTATCTTCATTTGAGAAGACAAATTTCAAAGATGAAGTACATGAAATCCTACAGACCACAAGTACCTGTCGATCGTTTGAATGCCTTACTCATGTTTGGAACCATTCGCTTTGAGCCGCAGTCGGGTAGAATTGTCAGTTTAATGTTACTCACATTAATCAACGAAAACCCCTTAAAATTGATACTTTGATTGCAATTCTGCACTGCATCAGACCTCAGTAAAAGCCTGTTTACAGTTATTCGGTTACCTATTTGGTAAATTGAATTTGCATCACAGCTCCTATTTAATAAATAGTTTTTTTTATTAATTAATAATAGTTTAGTAAATTTAATTTCTTTTACGTTTGGCCCACCGAGAATCTTCAGAATCGAGCTAATGATTACATTAATAAACAAAAAATCGCAGGCACCAAAGACCAGCCAACATCATTACGCTAAATTTGGTTCTATTGAATGCAACTGAAATTCGGATAAACCTGTGACAACGAATTGGATACAGTAATTGTCTAATCAAGGTCTCAAATCAGCAGAGAAGGGTAGTTACTAACTATAAGTAGTTAAGAAGTAGTTAATAACTACTCTTAAAAGTAGTTAATAGTAGTTTTTTTACTTTTTACTCTTAAAACTACTTTTAGTAAAATATTAAAATAAAATGAACAAAAATATTTTTTTTCTAATTTTACAATTTGGTACATCACTTTATAAGCTTAGTTTCTTTGATTTCAAATTTTGCTTACTACCGCCATTTCTCACTTCTGAATTATTAGTAGCCGTATTTTGAAAACGGTGCCGGTTAGAGACTTTTTCCCTTTCCATCACTGGTCACATCTAGATGATTCAGTTGGAAAGCAAAATGCATAAAATAATAGAATGATAAGGAGCTTAAACTTAATAATACGTAAAGACAAAAATAAACATTTTTTAAATTTCATCCCAGCTCCCTAAAATTATTATAACTCCCCATCTCATATAAAAAAAATATTGATTTGGAAAAATTAGGTGGGCCTTCCTAGAAGAGGTTGAATATCCTTTTCATCCATTTCAGCAATAAAGTAACACAAAAAATTCATGTGTAATTGCCCATTCCAGTTTTAAGCTATAATGTCTAGTCAATTAATGTCTAACTAATCTAAGGCCCGATTAATTACTTGTACTTAATCATTTATTTGTCCTATAACAATTTTGTTTAGAAATTGTAAATTTGTTCGAGGATTTACAATTAATTTTTTCATTTCTGATTATTTCGAGGAAAGTTTGAACCTGTAAACCCAGGAAGTGATATTTAAAAAATTTGAGTGTACGTAAATGTTGTGTGCGCAACTGTTCCTTAATCAACCGCCCTGTAAGCTATCGCCATTTGAGCAAAAGTAGGTAACCATATATTTCAAACAGCGCCTTACTTTTGCTTTTTGTATTGAGGTTTGTGTATTACATATGCAGATTGGAGGTGCCAATTAAAATCTTAAATACTAATAATTTTATTAAAAACATGACTGTAAATATCCTGTTTCATAGTTCCAAAAATAAATAATTCAAAAATATTTAATAGATAAATTCTGCTTATTTCCAAAAGCAAAAAAAAAAGATGACTGGATTCTCAGTTTGCAGCTTTGAAATCAAACCATTAAAATGTTATTTGGTCACTCACTTTGGAAAAAAAACTAGGAATCAATTTGAAGAAGGAATTTCAAATCAGTAAAATGTAGTAAAAATGTTTACAACCACAAATATATAAAGGTAATACTTTTGGCCCTTTGGCAAAGTGAAAATCAAGACTTTCTTCATGACCATGGCAGGTCAAGGATCAAATTCCCCATGTCTGTTCATCACTACAATCACTTTCTAAGCCCAAACTCAACAATTGCATGTCATTCGGGAGATACACATCTGATTTCATATCACCTTGTTCATTTGAACTTGATCTCCACTGGAAATTAACCAAACATATTAAGAAAGAGTTTTATCCAGATGTAAGATGCAAACTAACATTGTTCCAAGAAGCCAATGGCTTTTGAGGGCACATTGAGCTGCTAGGTACATTGGCAGGAGAGGGGAGAGATTTTCCATAATTCACTATTTTTTGATGGAAATGTTGAGGCTCCACATTTCTATCCTGCTTTAATTGATGTAATAACTTTGTGTCACTCTCTGCTGAAATTTTTCATAAATTCTTTAGCGTTTATAAAGAGATTTATAAATTGGTTACTGTATATTGCACTAACCCAACATTTCATTATATGATCTAAAAGGTTCCATCAATCTTGCAGCAGCACCTTGTTTTTCAATCATAGCCACACCCTCAGCCTCTGAGGCAAGTTCTGTCAATACTCCAGTTGCTACTCTTTGTATATTCTCGTTTGGATAATGCAAAAGCTATCAAAAATGTGTTCAAATCTCAAAAACCATAATTCAAGTAAAACATAATGGGTAAAAGACTAAGAGATTACAATATATTACATAATCTAATTATTTATATTTATTATAAGCAAGCATTCAAACAAATCAAAAACTAACCAGATTTAAAACTGGAACAAGGCATAAACTGTGAATGACAGCCCTATTCTGAGCATTTCTGGACATGATATGCAGAGTTCCGACAGCACTTTCTAAGACTTTTAACATGTTTTCACCATCCACAAACACAGGTTGAAAAGATGACTATAAAACAAAGCAAGTTGTAAGAAATAAACGAATAAGCACATACTAGAAGGATTTTTCACAAATGCCAAGGTAAAAATTAAATCACCCTTTGTGTATCTTGATGAGCCCTCAAAACAATTTGTGCAATCTTGTGGATTGCCCCGTGTTCCCTCAGCAGGTCTTGGTTTCTTGGTGAAAAGGCTAAATTCCTTATGAGACCCAAGATAGCTTTTATAAGGGGCCATCTACTGGGTGGTTGCATGAGTTTAATGAGCAGTGGAATACCATTGCACATTCTGACTTCATCCTGTGCTAATGATGCTCCCGGATGACGATTAGTCAAGTGACGAAGCGCACAAACCTGCGATGTTATTAATGGTCACCAATACATCGTCACATCAATACAAAATAACAAGATTAATAACAAAACATAAATCCTCAACCAACAGCAGTTTCTATTATTTCCTCCTCCCCTTGGTATTGGAATAAAATTCTTGTAAGAGTTGTAACCCCACCACTATGGAAAACAGACAACTTGTTATTTTCGTTGTTGCAGGTCAGGTTTGATAAAATTCCAGCCACACATGTATCTACAGTCAAGTTTGATAACATGCCAGCCACACATGCATTTACAGTCATGTTTTTGTTTAACATCGATAACAGTGTTTGTAGTAGATAGTCAACATTTTCCTGAAATTTAATATATTTATATGTTAAGCTTGCATTTCATAAAAACACTTATGAATATTTAGTATTAAAATCTACAACTTTGATGGCAGCATCAGAAAGATTCCTCAGTGCCAAGAGGCAGTTTTGAGTCAGGTAACTTGTGTGCAAATGCATGGCTAATGCAGATATTCCACCTGTTGATTGGAATTTGTATTTAATACTTATTTCTTTTATTTGAAAAAAAAGTCTAAGATATGGTTTGATCAATGTTTTTTTCACTTTGAACCAAGCACAATCAAAGTGAAAAATGTTTCTATTCTGTTTCTTCTCAACTCCATACATCCTTTAGAAGTGTTAGGCTTATTTAACCTATTTCAATCACTTAAAATAAATAGATAACAATAAAATAATTAGATTAGGTACACATTAGATAAGGCTAAGGCTTTCTTTGTTAACAGCAGATACTATCACTGTGTAGCTAATACCAAAGTAAGCTTGAAAACAGTGCTTCAAATGAATCTTGCTACAAAAATATCTTTATCAAAAAAATTGATATCCAATAACAATATTGTAACATGACAGGATGAAGATGTGAATTAATAATAAACAAAATGATAAAAAATCAATGCAGGAAAACTAACCAGCTTGAATAATGGCCAATTTGTTATCTGGACAAACTGAGAGAGCTTTCAAAAGTCTGGATGTTGCGCACAGGAGTTTTTCATAAGAATAGGTCTGCATTATCCTCACAAGTCGAGCAGTACCATTGTGATATAGCACAACTCTCTGAGTAAGAAACAAATACCTTATTTTGGTTTCATGATACTAATACATTTCATAGGTTTAACTCTGACCTTGCTATCTGGATGTGTAGTTGTTAACAGCTTTAGGCAGTCTGCAGTGATAGCCAAGAACTTGGTATTGTTACTTTGTAGAAGTGATACCATCCTTTCCACACCATTTTCTCTCCTGACTGATTCTGTTGCACCATTTTGGTTTAAGAGAAGGTTGTGGAGAGTGGTGATAGCATAAAATACCAATGAGTCAATATTGGAGCTGCAATGTTCAAAGGCCAGTTACTTAGAAATCCATAAAACAAAGTTGCTTAAAGTGTTCACCTCAATAAATTCACAAGAATAGGTATGACTCTAGCTCTGTAAATAGTCTGAAGGCCTTGTATGTGGTGGGAAAGATTATGAAAAGTCCCAGCAATGCATCTTGCAGTCTGTATGTCTGCTGTAGTATTGATTCTATAGATGAGGGATGCAATCAAGTATGGTGAGTTGATGATTGCAAGTCTTATTGCCTCATTTTTGGAGAGCTGTTGGACCATTGTTGCTGCCTGATGAACCACAACATGGTCCTGACCATACATAAATTGAGTCAGTTCTGGAATGGCTAATTGAGCCAAATCACTGTCATCCTGATGTCATTCATTGTCAACACAAACATTATCAATTTAACAGAAATTGCATGATTCTCCAGTTTTTTAGACTTTAAGAAGCCTTTAAGAAAATACTTTGATACCTCTCATAAATGCAATAGTTATAAAAAATAGTTTACTAGAAATACATGATAATGCTAATGAAACATACTGTTTTGCATACATGTGATTTGAATTAGCTAAAAGAAAGCTAATCTTATAAAACATGATATGGTTGAAGTGTTTTTAGTGAACTAGTTATACTGCATGCTGCATTTAAAATTTAAAGCAACAACCAACCTGGTAACTAATTAGGTTACGAAAAGCATTCCATAACATCTGATTTGAATTTGCTTGTTCATGTTCTATGTTGTTTAAGGAAATGTTGTTGTTCATTGAACTATGATTATGTATCACAGGTTCATTGATAACTGATGTGTTGTCATCCATAATTGAAGTTTCATTGACTCCTACAGCAAAATAACACATAAAATAATTTGACATTGCAACTTTGTAATTGGTTAAAATTGCCTCACCATTTACTTGATGTTCATAAGCTGAAGGCATAGAATATCCATCATGGCTGTGCAATGGTTGCGACTTAACACTAAAATCATCTGACTCAATCTTGGAGCTTATTGATGGTGTCCGAGTTGATACTAAAGAGTTGATGCCAGAATCAACTGACAAATACTGATTTTGTTGCCACAACATTGTTTGCTGGGTCATGCCCATTGGTGCCACATCTCCAATGCTGAGGTAAGTCTGATGTGGATTGCCCAGTTCTAATGAGTGTTGCAATGAAGACTGGTCTGTAAAGTGTTGAAAAATTCATGATAAGACTTATGCACGTCCATGTCAAAACCCATGCAACAACCACTCATTTGCTGAGAATCAGCCTTTTCCTTTCTCTGACAATATGACATGTTCTTTTCTGTATTTAGTTAAAGACTGAAAAATATGGCTTTAAAAGCCAGTCATGTTTAACATGTTTAATCACTTGGCCAATATAATTATTTCGATAACTTTATCTTAATATTAAAGATCAAATACGTTAATATATTTTTGGAATGTACAAATTAACAATGTTCAATATTAAATAAACTTAACACAGGTGAAAACGCAAGGTTGAATAGTAGATGTAGCCTTGGCTATATCCAACATCACATCTCATTATTACAGTATACGAACACAATATCTAGCACAATAGTGGAACTCTCCGGAATTATATCACGTTATGTTTAAAACATTATTATTATCTTCAACAATAGTCATGTAAAAAACCTGTCAGAAAAATAAGTTAAAAACCACGGAAGGCTTACAGAGCAAAATTCTCAATATTTCGATACGGACGAAACAACCGCTCAATTTCTTATTTCCGCTCGGCAGGTTATCTGCAGCTAGTGTTTAATTTTAAAAATAAAAAATTTATATACAATTTTTTAATTGCTACTTAATTTTAAACTTTACAAGATTTGTTCAATTAACTTTGTAGAAGCAAATCTATTAAAGTGGCACATATTTTAACCATTGAACGATTGAATCAATTTATTTGTACTTTCAAAAATTATATAACATCAACCATGAACAGGAAACATCCTAAAGGGAAAAACTCCCGCTGTCTGATGTCCAATTATAAATAAATACAGTAATTTCAAAAAGCGGATGAAGTAATTGTTGAATTATGAAGGTTGTGGTGATTCAATAAGAAGTTGCTTAAAAAGTCGCTTGAAAGAGTAAATGTTTTATTGACCAGATATGTGAATTGGTATCCTAGAGGGTTGGACCCAAACAAATTGGAGCGGCGTTTAACGTTCTTTTTAGCAAAAGCAGTTCTATCATTCCGAGATGAGCGGATATTATATGAATGGAAGAATGAGACTTTTGAGAACATATGTCCAAATTATGCAGGCAACATACAGTGATCAAGATACCGGCATGGAGGAGATTTATCTGATGAACTTTGAGTAATTGGAACTTTTTGAAAACTTTTTGTATGAGAGTTATACGTTAAACACAAGACTACTCGCAGGATTTTTTTTGGAGAATTCGTAAAGGACGTAAGTTAGCACCATAATTGGATGTCCATATTAAACTACAATAATTTAGATATGGATATATAAGTACAGAGCCCTGTGGCACACCCATAGTTACGAGAACTAGCTGACTTCGGTGTTGTAGGTAACTCCGATATTAATCCAGACATTTGCCTTTGACTAATGACTGAGCTTATCAAGCACAATTTCATGGTTCACGGTGTCTAATGCCTTTGCGAGGTCCAAGAAGACACTAATTGTTACCTGCCCCGATCCAAAGCATCGGAAATTTTTGAAAGGGAAAATTGAAATGGGCATGTATATTTCAAGAGATATTACACAAAAGATGTTATGATGTCTGCTTTTCTTAATGTAGCTTTAAAGCATACATGAGGAGAAGTAATTTGGGCGAGTAACGAGGGTAATTTTGAAAGTGGTACGACTATGGATCGGCAACCAGTGCAATTTCTTCAGATAGTCCATGCTATTGAGGGTAGGGTTGAGGAGAACAAGCTTGGCAAGCTTGTTTTGGACGCGTTGCAAGGATTGAATTAAAGAAGCAGAAGTGCCATAAAGAATAGAGTTACAATAGTCTAGGCGAGAGAAAACAAGGCAGCGTGCAAGGGCAGAAGTTATATCAACGGAAAGTAGCGGACGGATGTGCCGGATCGCCCAGATTATATGATTGTAGGATTTGATAATACGGAATGTTCTTTAATGTTCTTTAATGGTGAGGTGTGAATCAAAAATAACACCGAGGAGCTTCCGTAGTAGAGGAAGGAAGGAGGGTGCCAGCGATGCTTATGGAAAGAGGAGGCGACAGAGTTTTGAGGCGAGCGGGTATGCCAATGAACATAATTTCGGATTTCTGAAGATTCAGTTGGAGAAACTTAACGAGATGCCAATCATTGATGGCATCCGTGCACTTTACCAGATTTTCAAGTTGATCTGAGATACTATGGCTGGAGAGGATAGAGAAAAGACTTGTGTCATCTACGTATTGATGGAAGGATTACGTTGAAGATATGAATAATGTTAGATAAAGGTATAAAGGTTGTGAAAAGCAAAGTGAAAAGAAAATAGATGATGCTGTGATATGAAGTCGAATTCTGGACAGAATGAGTCTTTCAAGCCGTTTAGACATAGTCACATCCCCGATCGCATCCGCTCATCTTCTACAATTCATCTTCACCAACCGGTTCATAAATCATCTATAGTCAACCGAGGCTTCTCTTATGCCTCGCCCGACGTCTGGAACAGTCTGCCCCCCATCATCCGGTCACAGCCCACGCTCGAGCTCTTCAAGCGCCAGCTAAAGACCTATCTCTTCAAATCATCCCTTGAAGAATCAAAGCGCCTCTGACGCTACGCTTAATGCGCCATATAAATAAACTATTATTATTAGTAGTAGTAGTAGTAGAAAGGTTGGAAATAGGTCTGTAATTGGTAGGCAAGCTTAGATCGAGGCTTGGCTTTTTTAGAAGTGGAAGAACTTGGGCCCTCTTGAAGATGGACGGAAAAGTGCCAGTGCTGAAAGAAAGGTTTGCTAGTTTAGAGAGGATTGGGGATAGAATTAGAGCAAATTTCTTGAGAAGAGGAGTGCGGAGAGTATCGAGAGGAGATGACTTGTTGGGCAGTGAGCGAATAAGTTTGAGAACCTCCTCCGAAGACACAGGTTTTAGGACTGAGATTGGGGTGCCTGAGAATTGCCTGGAAAACATGAGATGGTTGATGAGGCGAGGGTGTTGGCGATTGATTCGTGGATTTTGCTAATCTTCGAGGTGAAAAAAGAGTTAAAAGAATCGACCAAGTTTGAGCACTCATCGTCGGTATAATATTGAGGAGGACGGCTGTGAAACAGTTTGTGAAGAGAGCGCCACATTATTATTATATATCAAATATATCAAAACCAATGTTAAAACAAAAATTTTCAAACGTAGCAATAAATATATTTTACGGTATAATTTCAAGGTATACGAGTTGATAAAAATGGAATTATTTTAAATTAGACTTTAGATGCTTTTAATACTTTTATTTTAATATTTTTAGATGTGTAAAGTTTAAATCTTGTAATTGTTAAGATTTAAAAATTCAGTTTTTCCAGGGGGGTGGGGCAAACTCTCGTAAAACATGAGATGATCTTTTTTTGGGTCTAGTTAAAAGTCAGAGGGGTCGTTGCCCCTTCTGCCCTCCTAAATTACGCTCCTGTATAAAGAAAAAAATGACCGCATTTGAAAATAAGCGCACTAGGGGAGACTTCATAAAACAAAATAATCAGTGGACAGGGATCTCGGAATCTTTGATTTAGAACAAGGAGGCACCAATACAAGCTATAGAATAAATAAATGTTATAATCGTCCACGACGAATTTCTTCCTTGCTTTACGAAAAAACATTTATACTGTATTTTAGTGTTGAGAGGCAACAGATTTGCCATAAACCATTTTGCCAACTTTTCAAGCTCAATTTGGAATATTTAATATTTTGATTACATGTTTTATTTGAAAGCAAAATGCTCCGTGAGAGGAACAATAAGGCATTTTCAATACTTAGTAGATCTATATCGTTAGTGAAGATAATACAAATAGAGGAACACAGTTGCACATTGCAACTGTATTTTCATATATAAAATGACCATTGGTGTTGGCAATGTACAACCAAGCCATGGAAGCCAGCTGAATTTGGTTAATAAGCCGCAAGCCATATGGACTGCAAAGCCATGGCTAGCTAGCTAAAAATTCTTTCAATCCGAGCTGGTTTCTTGAATATCCATCGTCCATATCTCTGTCTAGGGGGCAGAAATTTAGTCTGACTTTAGACCAGATACAAAAAAGTCATCTCCTCATGTTTTACGAGGGTTTGCCCCTTCTTGGAAAATACGCCCTTGCATTTTAGGATTGCAAAATTTGGACTAATTAACGCTCCCAACATGATGATACAGTTTGTAAAAGTTAATTAAGATGTTGTAAATCATTTAGATAAATGCCTAGTCAAATAACAAGCGTCAATTATTCATTCAATGATTTCATAAATCTTTTTTGAAAATATCTTAGAATTACATGTATTTGTAGATAACTATCACAGCCTTTCAATAGATTAGTCGGTCCCGCTCGACAGCGTAAGCTCCGTAAATAAATAGTTGCGAGATGGCACCGATATTTAAGAGAGGTTTCGCCGTAGTTTTGTTCGGATATGACCGACTCATCCTCATGGGGCAGTTTTGTTGCATCAAACTATAAAAAGGTATTAAATCAAGAGCAATAGTGTTCAAACGACCATCCGGCTAAATGTCGTCGGAGGAAAGTTGCGATAAGAATTTAATAATTGACACCGAACTAAATGATGATAGTAAAGAAATGATGGGTTCCGGAGTTATTAACGTTAAAGGCTCTACAAATGAGGAAATAGTCCACAAAGATTTCGATCCCGATTTTGTTGAAGAAAGATTCAGAGTGGATAGGAGGAAGTTGGAAGAATTGATTCGAGGTTTGTTAATATGTTTGTTGTAGTTCTAATCACAATGTATGTGGAGTTATTTGAATTTACAATTCTGACTAGTTTACATTCAAAGAGTTAACTTAAGATCTAAGAGTTCAATAACAATATTTCTTGTCATTTCATGCTCTTATCTTTATTTCAGCTGATGAAAATGGTATCTGTGCAGAAGAATTTTTTTCCAAGGTAGGTACTGTTTGTTATTATTTTCATAAGCCATGTAAATCATCAACATTGAATAATAATAAGAATTATTGCTTTTGTTAACAATAAAATAGTAATTATTTAGGTATCATTACGATTATTAGATTCAACTTTTGATAAAATTTAAATTTTTGTGAAAATATTAGAATTTTTCAGATTTAATAATTTAAAAAATGAAATAGATAAAATGTTTTTTAAAAGATTATGAAAGAAACTGATGTGTACATAGCCTGGCCTTCCAAGCTAAAAATAGGAGCCAAGTCTAAAAAAGGTTAGAATAATGTTTTTATTCACTCCTTCACTTATTAACCAGTGTGATAACGTAAATAACACAATAAATAAGTTCTAGTGAATTTTGCAAAAGGCTGAAGAATAAAAATGTCAACAGAAACTTGTTCCTCAAATTTAATCAAGAGTTTAGTCAAAAATAAATAATAATTCTTTCATGCTTCTTTTGGTTCTTGTAATCCCAGTATTATGGATATTTTTAATGAGCACATATGACTATATTCTGATAATTTACAGCTTTTTTTTACTTAAATTCATTAATGTTATTCTATTTTATCGTTCAATCTGTAGTAATTTCAATGCATGTTCCATGTTCTTGCACTCGTTAAAAGAAATTCTCTGTTTTAATCTTAAAATAGGTTTGGTGACAGAACTATCTGATGAATTCATTGATATTACATGCACATCATGTTATTTTTTCAAGGTATTTTATTTATTTATTGTATTACACTGATGTAATTTTTTGGAAAAAATTTAATTGGATTGGCAATGAAGAATATTTGATGATAAGATTAGATATTTTTAATTTTAGAGTCAGCTTATCATAGACTGGCAACAATATATGACTAGGAGCAATAATTCTGAGATTAGTTACTTTGATTACGTAAGGCACTGAATCACTTGTGTGATGGTGAGGTATCGGTAATAAACATTAGACCAACTGTAAACGTTGAGAAAACCTCAGCTCATTCAAAACTCTCAACTTTGTCAGATAAACATGTAATCTTCTCTACCATGGGAGGCCTTAGAACGCAATTGATCAATTCAAATATGATGTGGGTTTGTACCAGATTTGACTGGGCGTGTGTTAGGCATAATTTTAAAGTTACCTTTCATTCACTCGTTCTTTTGTTTGGTCGTTAAGGCAGTGAACTGTTTTAGCATGTTTGTAATTGATTAGAGCATATTTGAGGGAATGATGATATTAGAACATTAATCAATTCCAGAAATCAGAGTTCATGCCATAATTCGACTTTGGCCATTTAAAGAATTACTAAAAGCTGATAGCGCACTTTTGCATTTTTATAGTTACTTTTTCAGGCGAGCAATTATTTTTGTGGGGAACTTAATAATTTCATGAAGTGATTGATGTTGCATTGTTGATGGATTCAAAGATGGTCTGATCTCTTTCAGAGAGAAGTTCTGTTACAAAGGTTTTAGCAGTAGAGCAGTAGTAGAGTAATAATAATTAATAATTAATTTATAAGGCACCATGTGCATAGCATAAGAGGTACTTGCAATTATTATGGGTTTGAGTACATGATGCCATCTCTAGAGAGAATCGGAAGTCTTAATGCTTTAGCATTTGGACCACTGTGGAAGCTAGAGAGTTGATGAGTACAGCTGTTTGTTGAGGTGCCAGCTTCACAATTTCATTGGGTTGTGCAATCCATATAATCCAGCCACACAATGGTGACATTAACATGTTGAAATTATGTTACCAAGAACCTGGAACCTCTAAAACAACAATTTAAACTTATTCCATGGTTCCAATTTAAAATTCAAGTCATGAGGATCGTCTTTCATTGCAGTATTTGTTTCCTCATCATCCTGTTTCCTTGCTCCAACAAGAAGGATAACAATTACATGTATTGGATACAACCCACAGACATTAGTTTTAGATATTTCTCCAATTATTTGAACAGGTATGCTTAGGAGTCTTTCTTAAGATCTCTGAATCGATCACGGTGGCTCAAAAAAGCATAATTTATAGCAGTCAAAATATGCTTGAAACATTATGTTATATCTACTTTTTATTTTAGATTTAAGTAAGTGTATACAGATGTTAGATTACAACAAGTAATGTCCTTTGTATGGTTTTAGGTTTTGAAGAGTATGTAAACATTATTTGTGCTATCTTATACACCATAATGTTCTGATGTAACGACCTGTTTCAGGATTTAAATGATAAAAATTGGATATTTCTTGATTCTTTATGGACTTCCTGGTTGTAATTGTTCCTCACAAAGAGAATGGAGAGTCAACAAGAGTGTTTTTGAATGACTTTGGAAGATCATATTTCTACTTTCAACCCATGAATAACATTCACATGATAAGTGCAAATGCCTCTGTTTACAATATCGCAAGCATCCAATTAATGGATGGTCATTCATAGCATTAACATTAGCAACTTTTGATGGGGTTGGATCAGCACATTCAAGAAAATAGGGCATCAAGCTTTCAAGAAAACAAAAATTGCAAAATATTTGTTGTATTTAATACATTGGTAATGAATTTCTGAAATCTAATTTTGGAGGTTTTAGAGAAATAGTCATCAATTGCAGACATCAAAATGGTGATGATGATGCTTTTTTGAGAAATCAAGACGTCTTTCCCAACTTCAGCTAACTGGGGTTTCCTGATAAATATTCATCTAAATTTATGGAGAATGGAAAAGACCAAATATCGAAATTTGCTACCTTTTCAAGTTTTACCTGGTTGTTTAGAAATGAGTTCCTCATGTTAATTTATTTCTGGTTCTTTGTCTTAATAACTTGGCTGATCCTATTTTAACCTAATCACATTGATTTATAGGTCCTTTCAAACATCAAAGTCGTTTGTATTTTCTTATTTTGGTTTTGGATAATTCTTTTAAATTTATGAGTTTTTTTTATTAAATTCTTTACCAAAACAAAATTTAATGTGGCTGCAAGTGGAAATGTTTCATTCTCAAAGTTGAAGTTCTTTTTTTGCAAGGATGTTGTTTACATCTATTTTCATCTCGATACATGTTGAGAGTTTATGAGCTTTAAACAACATGTGCTTTCAATAAGAGGTTCTTTAATGACTTTCAAGGTTTAATACACATTGCTTATTGCTCTATTTGAAAATGCTTATTAAATCATATACCTGTTTAAGAGGGCAGACATTCAAGCAGTAGTTAAAAACACTTTAGCAATTGGTACTGTCAGTCATTTCAGCGCTTTCCTATCTTCTCGTGCAATATTCGGTTTTTATCAATGAAATTGCTTCAAGAGATTTCTAATGACGGGCTCCAATTTTTAATCTGCTCTTGGTTTTTTAATGGATATCTTCAGTTAAAAGGAATCTTTACAATAAATTTTGTAGCTTTATACAAGTTTTTGAAAATTAACTGAAATTTAAAAATTAAATTCTTTCAGACCCTTTGAAATCAAAAGTGCACTTGAAGAGCTAAAATCCACGTCAATGTGGTACATCATTATAATTCATTTAACATTAAGAACCTCAGAACATCATTAAGGAAGTCCTGACCCTGCAAATTACTTTTAAATTATAACTATTAATAGATGTTGGGGATGGATTAGAGAAGTTTTATTAGGAACATTTTGTAACAGCTAAGGATTGCTTACAGTGTTTGAATTGGGATGTCCAAACAACTCATTTAAACCTGCTAGCCTCTTTTTATGTCAAAGCACAACTATCATCCTTTGTTTTTTTTTTATTTTTTGAGTTTGAGTGGTATTGAAATACTTTTGTAGTGGATATGTGATTGCATATCTCTTTTCTTTGCTTGCGGATGATTTTTGTTGACAACATGAAATTTTATTGCAGTGTTGAATTGATGGGATAATTTTTCATAAGAGATTTCACCAAGAGATTTTTTGCAAACGAAATTTAATGTTATGTTTTTACATTAAAATGTGATAAAAAGATGTTATCTCACATTATATTGCAGGCAATAAAAATTTAATAAATTAATATTGTGATAATTTATCAATTACACGATCTTACGTGCTCGTTGTGGGTAAAAGCAAAAATATTCAACTTTCTGGTATTTAAAATAGTAATTCTCTTTATCTGTAAAGATTTGTTTGTGGCAGAATGGTATGATTCCCATGTTCGATATTTAAATTACTGGCCTACAATAACAAAGAATGTCTGTGATCATCTGTCGGGTTTTCCCCAGATCCTTATGTGAAAGTTTCGGGCAAGAAGGGATGTGTGGCCGATGCCAAGAACAAAATTCTCTCCAACCTGACTACAAAGGTTTGTACTCCTTATCTAGAATGAATTCTGATAAGTGATATTCTGATAATTTGCATTTGATAAGACCCCAGTTTGATTGCCTTGTTTTTTTAAAATTGGAAATGATTTTATTGGAGCTTGTTTTTCAGTAGAGCTTTAAAAAGTTTTAAACTCCAATTACGATTTCAATTTCTCTTCAGCCTCCATCAATAATTTCTTTTTTTTTTAAATTCTTATCAGCGCATTATAATCCAATGGAATTCAGATATTTTATTTACTGTCTTAAAATTAAATTAATGTTTGTTGGATTTCTAAGCTTTGCTTTTGAACAAATCAGCCGAAGCGTGCATCGATAATACTTTAGATAGTTTCATTTGTTTAAAGTGGAGACTTAAAGAGAATTAATCATAATAATTTTAATGGACATTCTAGAGGGTACTGCTGCACGACATAATAATATCAAATACTGGTCCTACAAATGAAGCTATGTTAATAAGTTATGCGGTGTTGTTAAAACGCTATCGTCCCATGTGCCGGTTAACTTGTGCTTGTAGTTTAAGTCAGGCTTCAACTTTAGTTTATCACTTATCTTCTTTCATGTACGACTTTTGCCCCCGTCCACAGTCGATCTGACACTCACACTGACGCCCAGATGGTGAAGAAACAGTCACACGATTATCACTCACTTGTTAAGATGATTGCCATTATATACGTCATAAACATCTTTACCGGTATCAACCTCATGCATTAACCACAATTGACTACTTCATCATGAAGTTAGATCTACCGATGATTCATAGTGCCCTGTTGTCACTAGTTATCTTTTAATTTGCCTTCAACCTGAGCGTAATTGTTTGGGATTCTTAATTGGTTTGGCATGCTTTCTCCGAAACGGCTTTCATTTTCCGCTGCTAACGTCAACATTCCGATTTGCCACACCAGAGTTTGAGGGTGACCCTGAAGATGAATGTATCGCACACGGAACATTCGCACGTTATTGGGAAGGGAGGCAACAACATAAAGAAAGTTATGATGGAAACAGCGTGTCACATCCACTTTCCAGATTCCAACAGGAACAACAACAATGCTGCTGAAAAGAGCAGCCAGGTAGAACAAAAATTCATGTTGTTTCTTCATATTGGTAATTGTCGCTTATCTTTCAATTATAATTTATCTTTCAAAATCTTCATTCCACTTTGTTTATTGTTACCGGATATGCACGCTTTTTTTTTTATATTCTGGTGACGAATTCGTTAGAGATTAGTTCATTATGGTAGGGTTTGCATTCTTGAAATGTTATCCAAGTTTTTATAACATTTCCTTCATCTGTATCAATAGTTCTTTTCTCATGCCACTAATTACTATCAAGCTTTTATCTTATCGCTTTGGTGGTTATCATAACTTTAGTCGGCAGTTTTATGTAACACGTGAATGATATTAGCTATTGTTAGTTAGCAAATGGTCTTCATTCCAGGTGTCAGTGGCTGGTCTCTTTCCTGCTGTGGAAATTGCGAGGCTGAAAATTAGAGTGAGTTTTACCAGTTTGGATGAACAACATTAATAATAATATTATTATTATTGTTTTTGTTGTCATCATAGTCATCATCATCACCATAACCAAAGCTTTCAATAAGTTGGCGGAGACAGTGATGTTTTGTATGGTGGATAATATGAAATGGTGGACAAATTATTTAGTTAAAGAAATTGCTTTTTAGTTGGTTGGTTCTATTGTAGATCATTTTTTTATTGCAAGTATGTGGAGTCCACATGTTTTTCGTTCTTCACTTTCAAAAAGTAAATAAGAGCTTCTTTCACACCATTGAATGGCAGGTGTGCTTGAAATCAATTTCTACTTCTGAGTTTATTCATTTTACTCCAAGTTAGAATATGGCCATTTCGAGATGATCATCCTAACTTTAATGGATGCACAAATTAGTTAGAAACATCTGCTCAGCCAATGAGTGAGGATGATCTTTAGAGGAGCTTTATTGCTCTTGAACTTCTCACTCAGTCCTGGTTTGTATGATCAACCAGCCTGGTGCCTGCAAAGACAAATAAATAACATAGTTTGCTTCCAGAGAGTGAGTTTTAAACTCAGGGATGGGATGGGATGGTATTATTCTGTCTTTGTCTTTGGTATTCCACTCTATTTGACTTTTTTTTTTCTTGAAGTAATTGGCTCGAGCACGTGCAACGTGATTAGATGATAATCTCGTGGCAGCTTTATTATTAATTACTAATAATACTCTAAAAATATTTACGTAATATTCTTGTTAAGAATTATTTATTGAATAAAGTTGTAATCAATTGCAGTTGACTGAAAGATGCTCTGGATGAGTAATTGAGTGTTACGTGTTTGATTGCTTCACTTTAATTATTGCCATTGAACTTTTAGCCGACTTTTCTGCTGAAGGAATGAATCTGTTATCTGGATGTATTGTGTGTGATTGTGATAGTTTTCCATCCCTGGTGTACTTTGTCTCAGATATAACAACAACTTGAAAACGAATGCGTCATAAGGGGGAGGAGCTATTTTTAGAATATTTTTGTCCTATGACCTGGAGTGATGGTTGGCCACGTCATTTGTTCTATTTCTTATTTGATGAGGTCAATAGGCGACCTCAATGTGATGTTGTTTCTTTGTTATTCTGCCTTTGATATCGTATTAATAAGAAAAGATCATTTGATAATGCGTTTACAAGACAAAATTAAGTGATTGGTTTGATCAGTCATTCACTATGGTAAAGAATTTAAGTTTATTACTCAAAAGAAAGTAAATTCATGTTTAACTTGCAGGAACTTCTGCCTCTGGTCATAGCCTTTGATGTGCCTGTTCTTTGTCCTGGTCAGCTAAATGTGGAGCTCCTCAGTTTGGTGGAAAGCATCCAGCAGAAGTATGGGGTCAGTGTTTCGGTGAAACCACACGCAGTCCAGTCGTATCTGATGTCCATCCACATCAGGACCTCCGTCTTCAACTCAGAATCAGCCATGAAAGCTGCTGATGTTGTCTTTGAACACCTGACTGGGAGATCAGGGGTTAGGTTTCAATGGATGTGCTGCTTCATCATTAGAAACTGGTTTTAAATATTTCGTGTACAGACTTGAATGTGGTTCTACCAGGCTCAGCCATTGAGTCAGGAATGGAATTGCACTGATTTGATTTATTACTGGATGGGCTGGGTTAAGATGAAGCAATTTTTTTGCATCTTTAACATTAACGATTTAGTGCTAATATGAAGACATGCTAACATCCTTACATATATCACTGACTAATTAAATAACTTATGTTTACTTTTACGGTGATTCATATGGTTAATATTGGACTAAGTTGAACCAGGGCTTGTTTGCTTCTGCAATGTGCTGAGACCTAAATAAATAAATGGTGCAAAGTTATTGAAATACCACTTTTCTTTAACATTGGAAACTGCCCATTTTCACTAACAATGACATAGTGAAAGATGATGTAAAAAAATTGTATGTTTGTTTTGGTATGGTATGTTTTGCATTTGATTGACTTGCATTGATCAGGTAGCTTATGGAGTCAGCTTGGTGATGGATCTATCTGCTCAGCACCAGGCCGCTTTGTCCTCAGGGGCTGGTATTCACCTGAATCAGATCATGCAGTGGACTGGTACCACCATCCACATTCCTGACCATTTCCTTCCTAATCACATGACCTTGACTCCTGCAGGGAGTTTCCATGCAATGGGCAAGAGGAAGAATGCCATCTACATCAATGGAACCATGCCCAATGTTTTTGTTGCGAGGCAACACTTGTTGGTTGGTATTTTCATCTGGTATGCTTATAATAACAATGTCAGTATTATCAATCTATTTGGTTTTTAATCAGGATAATTTTGTTATTATTATAATTGTTGTGATTAAAAATGGTTATCACCAATATTATAGGTATCATTGTTATTGTTATTCTTTCAACTTCCCGTAAGGAGTCATAAATCCTCAAGAGTTTACGTTAGGAGGGGGGATTCACTTTCATGCCACTTTGGATTTGATTTTTTTGGGTATCTTCATCCTTATTTATGGACCTAGTTGAGCCTCTGCATGTGTTTGGAGGTTCCAAATTAAAATATGATCTTTTTTGTATGGCTTTTAGATGTTTTAGGGTATTAAATCTCTCATTTACGTGAATAGTTTTGCAATTTGATATGCTATTTTCTGATAATTTTATGAAATTATTCATGTTTGTGAAAATATTTAATAGTATTCGGTTGAGAAGCAAATCAATTGAGGCTAGTTCATACAGATTTAACTGTTTTGCATTTTCTATTTTTAATATTTTTACATAAAACAAAGGAAATAAACAGAATAAATTGCTTGTTATCTCCTAAACAAATAGTTAAATTTCCCAACTCCTCACAGCAAGTTAAACTGTTAGAAAACATTTCACTTAAATTTAACTAACGTTCTATTGCGACCATTATTCTGCACTACCTAATGTGAAATTGAGGTTGGTGTTACTCATCAATTACATGTAATTTGTTGATATTCTCATAGAATAGATTACATAGCAATCAAGTTGATGACGAAGGCACGAGTGAAAACATGTCACGTGAAACCATCACAGTGTGCGGTCTTTAAATGGCTCGGGAATGTCTACAAGTGGTTTAATAATGTTTGTTCACCTCTGCAAAACTTAGGATGGATTGTGGATGCAGTTCTTTGTGAGGTTGCTTATACGGCTGCTTGTACGCCTGACGAACTAAAGTGGTCTGCTGCTGATGAAAAGCAACGCGCCTTTTAGGCGCCAAATTCGCTTGTGATGTGTGCTCGTTACCTTAAGAGTCGAAATGACTGATTGAGACAGTGAATGAATGATTGAATGAATGAATGACTTTCTTTTTATTTCTTCACTTTTTGTTTCTTCCAAGAAGTTGTTATTGTTTTTATCTATGTTGTTATTGTGTGAGATGTTACGTTGTGTGTTATCTCTTAATTTCACACATTCTAATCGATAATAAGGCAAAATTATTCATATTCTTATTATCATAACTATAATAATGTTAATTTTGATATCATATAATAATAATCATTAATTATTATATTAGTGATATCATTCTCATTATTTATTATTTTGTTATTAACATTTATGTTTCGTCTTATTACTTGCGTTATTGTAATTAATAACCATCTTTGTTCGGAGCTGAAAAATGATGAGCATTGTTCGCATATGTTTTTAATTTGCCTTCAGAATTAAGACTAATGAGTTTTATGAAATGAAGCCATTGATTGGCTTCCATTGTTGTTGTTGTTGTTGTTGTTGTTGCTGTTGTTTTATTATTATTATTGTTATTATTATTATTATTATTATTATTTGTGTTGTTTGTTGCTAGATTATTTATAATGTAAATCTTCTGCTTATTTTGCGTTACTGATGTTGTAGTTTAGAATTGTTAATTAATGTATATTTATAAATATTCATCTGTTTTTGTTAGGACTGCCTTCCTGTAGTGCTCATGTTCGATTGTGATGAAGACATTGTCATAAATCCAGGTTCTTTAAATAATTATGATTTTAAATCTAGGTAATTTAGATGATTATTATCTTAAAACAATGCTTTTTTTTTATTTAAAGGAGAAATATCAAAGCTGTCAGAGGAACTTGAAGTGCAGGTGGTTGTGAAACTGAAGCCAAAGCATCCCTCAAAAGTAATGGCTGATGTCTTGTATGCTGTGGCTTTTTATAATATGTGGCAAATTATTTATTTACACTGCTTACACAGTGTGCCAATTAATTATTTGATAAGTATGTATTAATAACATTTGAATGATAACATATAACAACATGCAATAATCATAACATTAATATAATAATAATAATAACAACAAATAATCATGAAAATATTTCTAAAATAGAAGAGTTTTAAACAGCATAGGAAAATTGCATTATCGCCCCATGCTCGTATACATATTTTTGCAAAGATTTCTGTCTGACCTATTCAGACTTAATGCAAAACTCAGATTGGATATTAAGATGGAGTCAGACTTTAGCATCCTCGGTTAAAAATTTCAGTTAAAAATTTCAGTTCTTAGTTACAAGGAGTCATGGTGACTTAGAGTCTTGAGTGCGAAGGTATTCATTGGAATTCATTTCTTCCTCAACACTTCTTTCAGTCGGTGATCATCAAAGGCGTGGAGAGCAACGTGGAAAAGTTGTACGAGGCTCGGAGGAGGATTCTGAACCTGGAAGAAGCCCTAGAGACTCTGAATTGTGATGCTTCCAAGAACTACTCAACCATTGGTAAGTCACTTGTACTTTGTTTCTGACCCCTGCAGATGATTGGATGCTTATGTTGGTTGCACATTTAAGTAAATACGAAATAATATTGTGTTATACTTTCCATTGCAGATGCTTAAGCATGTGTGTTAACTGTGTTTATAATCATAATTTCATTCATTTCTTTTCCATGTATGTCATTTTTTACTCCATCTCTATATGACAATTACTGACATCGTCATCATCATCATCATCACCACCCCTCATTCGTAGCTCATGCATTCCCGGCTTAGTCAGAGAACTTGCTCTGGATTGGCTGCTGTTGAATGGTCTAATTTTGGAAACCAGCTGTCGATAAAATGTCATGTAGTGTTTTCTTTCCGTTAAATGGTGATGCCGAGACATGGTGATTATTGTTTTAATTAAGTTAATGAGGATACAGAGTTTAGCTTAAAAGTTTTTTGTGTACTGTTTTCAGTCATCTTTGCAGCAACTCTGCACCAAATTAAACTCTCATTTAAGAATGTTTGCCACAGGATACCTACAGCAGCGTCCCTACAAAGTGAGTGTCGACGGGATGGTGGTTCTGCCCAGTAACCCCACCAGACCTTCTGCTTCGTTGGCCAGCTACACCATCCCCCACAATTCAAGTATGCCCAAAATGTTGCATGCTTTAACTTCTAAGTTCTAAGCAGGTGTTTTAAGTATCAGAGTTTGTGGGGAGACATGTCTGCGCATGAAACATCTAGTGTCTTGAGTAAAAAAGATGACGTTGAGCATATGTTTGCATTTTGAAATTCAATTCGTTCCAATGTTCTCACCAGACGAGACATTCCAGTCTGAGCTTCTTAGCTTCCATTCCAAAAATAGATTCCTCTTAAATGGAGCCTCTGTTGATAGTTAAACTATTTTATAGCCTGTCTTAAATGTGCGACTTCCAAGAAGAATGATATGCTTTTCCTTGCTGATGAGAAGGATGCTTGTTGTTTCCCTAAAGTGCGAAGAAGTAATGCAAGTTCGTGATAAGCAAGTTGCCTGCTGCAAACAATTTTTCGCTCCAAAGATTTTCAGGTGCATTTTTCTTGGATGAACTTTGTAAGCTGACACTAGTGGTTATTAAATTTTCAGTTTTGACTTGCTGCATTCATTGTTTGTCTCTTAAAATTCTTATTTGAGGTATTGCATCAATGTTTGAGTAATTGTAAGATTTGTCTTTGAATCGAGTTGGGCATGGCGACTTAAATTAAACCATTTCATAAAATGGGAACTTAGGGTAAAGTTTAAAGACATTAATCTGCCTCATTGTTAAATATTGAGTGACCAAACCATTTCCAGTCATAAGTCCCATAGTGGTGCTACCAAGCAGCCAAGCACAAGGACCACCCTACGTTGGCTCCCCATTTTACTACTCAGCCTCACCTCCCCCGCACTTACTGAGACATCAAATGGGCGGAAGCATCAGCATCTCACCCTCTTCATTCTCGTCGTATGTCGGTCCAAACGAGGTTCAGTCATGCCATTCAGCAGGTGAGTCAGATAGCAATAACAATGATGACCACGATAATAATTATAATGAAATGCTAATTGCTATGGCAATGGCTATGGCTATGATAATGATACTGATAATAAATCAACAACAAGCCTTCAATGAAGCACATGATTCAAAAGTCAAAATTGCATGAGAATTTCTTGCTTCCTAGTTGCTTATTTTTTCATGTTATTATTGTTTCAAGAAAAACAAGATGATATGTTTGTAAAACAATTTAATTTCCCGATGAGGTGATTTAAAATTAAATTAATTTTAATGGCTCAAAATCCAGTGTTTGGAGAATGGGTCAAATACTTGTATGAACATCTTTTTGTTCCAAATTTTTCTTTATGATTTTATTGTACTAAAAAATTCTTATCTTGTATCACATATTCTATATAATTCGAGTTTTGCTTTAATTTGTGTTTACTTTTTTTTATAGATTAAATTATTCTATAATTTATTAGTATATCAGTAAAAAGCATTAATTTCATCTAATTCATGTTTTCTTGTTATTGTTAATAATATTGTATTATTATTATTATTTTATTTTTGACACCTTAATGTGCATTATTTATGAAAAAGCAAGTAATAACTTATCAGATTAACATGATGTTAGACTGAGACCCATGACTAAATTACCAGTAATCATCATATTCAAGTTATTATCAGATGATGAAAAAACATGACATAACAAGTATTAAGGTGCGCAAGTAGGTAACCACCAGGTGCACTAGCTATATAACAGTAATATATTAGAATATAATATTTTGAATTATATTATAATATTTTAATTATTAATATATATGCTAATATATACTATACTAGCACAACTTCCTAACAAGTTCTTAAAACTCGGACAGGAGACAAGAAAAGCTCAGGCACATCGCCCCAGTTGTCACCTCTGAAGACTGCATCGGTTTCAGTGAAGGACCACCTCTTCAACAAGACCAACCACTTCCACTCGGACGAAATCACTGCAGGAAACGTGCTCCTCGGGGAGGTTCATCATCGACTTATCACTTCTTCTTCGTCATCGTCCAAGATCAATGACAAGGACGATGCCAACAGCTCCCTTAGAATATCGTCTTGCAATGGAATTTTTGGTAGGAGTCTCTGCTATTAAAGTTTACATAATTAACAATTGTTATCATAATTAACAATTGCTATCATAATTAACAATTGCTATCATAATTGTTATCATAATTAACAATTGTTATCATAATTAACTTGCACTGCAAGCCAGGGAGCCCCCTTGGGCAGGATGCTATATGAATGGTGGTGCCTTCATATCCTGCCTGGATGCATAAGTCAAAAATCAGATAAATACAAAATCATCAATTACGTCATATGCAACATCATTATCGTCTGTTTCTTTTCGATTATTAGTATCAATATTATTACAGTTTATTTGCATTTATGTGAGCTATAAACAGCTCAGTAACAAGGACCACCTTTGCCTGGTTAATTATGGTGACTTTACTTCCAGGTAAGGACTTGCTCGACAGTTCCAATCACTTTCAATCATCGTCATCTTGTCACTCCCTCGTTCAGAACAGCTTCATCTTTTCCAACGCAGAGTTTCAAAAGAACCCAAGGAACCCTGAGCAGTGTTCGGATGATTTCGGAGTGTCTACCGGTTATTCCGGATCTTCACGCTATGGACCATTAACATTCAGTGGAGACAATCACAAATACATGTTCGTTGATTTGTACATCATCAATCAATTGAGTTGTAAATGAATAAATTATAAATTGGTAAGCTCGAGTTGGTTGATTTTATTACTGAATTGATTTAGTTACTGTATTTTCTGGTGGCTATTTTAAGGTGTTCTGTTGCAAATAATTAATGTAATCTGAGGGAAATGCTTTAAAATAAAATAGTGTTTTTGTTTATTTTGACACTGGACAGAATAAGTGAGACAGGCTTTTCTAGGGAGGGTGATCTGGAATCATCATCATCATCGTCTCACGAGAGTTCCCTCAACCACAGTACAAGCAGCATGGGCAGCATAGGGAGCAACAAAGCCCCAGGCAGCAATCGGCCCAAGAAATCCGTCAACTCATCCAACAACAAAAACAACAATGATATTATCATGCCCGACATCACTGCTGAACTGGATTACATTAAACTTAAAAATCTGGCCAATCAGGGTGGGTTGTAAAAATGAATGAATTCTTGAATGAATATCAATATACTAATGAATATTTAAAGAAATTTCAGTTACAAAATACCATTAATAAAATGTTAATAATGATTATAACATTTTCAATTCGGAGCCACCCCTCTACCATTTAGTTACCATTTTTCACTTAACTGCATAAATTGAAAACACAAAAATCAAAAAATAAATCAAATTAAAAAACAATTTGCATAAATTTATTTAAAATTAGCATCATTTTTAGCATCATGACAAAATTGTATTAATATATAAGATAGGAATTGTTCAGTATTGTGTTATTCCATTAAATGAGCATCGGTGACGAATCATTGGCAGCAATGCAGAAGAAGCCAGATGGAGAATGTCGTTTCCCCACTGATTATTGGTCTGGTCTCGGGTTTTCGAAGTCGATGCCTCAGTCTGCAATCGCCGAGAAATTGAACCAGTTCAACCACTTGAGATACGAGGGACCATCTGTACCGGCTCAGTATGAGGTAAGAAGAATGTGGATAATTGTTAATTACAGGTCCCGGTGCTTTAGGAAAAATTGTGACTGAAATTAAATCTTAGGTTGATGTTTGTCATTAAAGAGTAATTGGGAGAGGAATTATTGTGGAGTCGCTTGTGGAGAAGAAGGGAATTGAAGTGATTGAAGAAACACAAGAATCGTCATTTGATCGGGAAGTGTGTACAAGGAAAGAATTCAATTGGGATTGGAGATTTTAAGTATGGATGCTGAGGCTGCATGGCATTAACTAAATTTGAGAGTTTGATATAACACAGATCTACTGAGAATCAGGCCTGTTGTGACTTGAATGATAAGTCATTAAATAACTATAACTAGGTTTTAGTTGGTTTGAATGTCTTTTCTGATTGGTCAGATTTTGTTGTATGTAGGTGGCCAATGAGGATTCAGAGGATGCATGGAATCCTGGCTACAGTAGGTTGCATCAGGAAGAATTAAACAACTCGAAGACCATTATAAGTCTCGTCAGCCATCTCTCAGGCATGTCCATGGCACGACGTGAAGGTAAACGGGTCATCGGAATTCATTTTAATTATATTGTATTTTTAATGGTTCATTGGAATTCATTTTAATTAAATTGTATTTTTAATGGTTCCATTAAAAGGTAAATGGTTCATTGGAATTCATTTTAATTAAATTATATTTTTAATGGTTCCATTGTTTAATTTTTATTTTTTAATTTATAACTTATATAAAAATTCAATTTATTGCCAGTGATTTTAACTTTGCATGCTCAATTTGCACTGTTGTTAATAATAATTTGTTAATATTAATTTTTATTAATAATAGTTTGTTTAACCTTAACCTCCACTTCTTTTAACATGGAGATGATGCAACTTCTTGAAACTTTATCTCCATAGATGTGTTACTCTCTATTTAGATGCTGTCAGGTTGATGAATCATCTGTGATTCATTGAATTTTTAATTAGCTGATCCCCTCTCTGTCCTATGTAGTGCATCAACTGTGGTTAAAGTTGATGAGGATACTGGAAATTCTATTTTGCATAAAAATTGGGGAGGATTTCTAATCTCATGCTCAAACATAGAAAAACTCAGGAAATATCTTTCTCAAACATTGACTTGAGAGAGTCAGCTGCTGTTTGATCATTTTTGTCATCAGAAATCTTTGAATACTGAAGTTAATTGCACTGCGATTATTTAATAATTAAATCTGAAATTGGAGCTTGCCGCGTGACAGTATGGTGTGACATTTAACTCTTTAATTTTTATTGGTATGCAGTTGCTAGGGAAACATAATTATATTTAATCTGTTTATGCCCTTTTCATAAATAGAAAAAGTGGATTTTGTACCACTTTATGCCCCACATACAATTCTAACATTATTAATTTCATGTCATTGATTTCTTTTGTATTATTACATCTTTGAGCATGATATTATAATATAAATGTAAAATAACATAAATGCTATAAAAGATAAAAAAAATATATAAAAGTATAAAAGATATAAAAGATTGAATAATCCATTACTAACTAATTTATTATAATACTAATTAAACTTGAGCGGCTTGAACTATCATTAATTGAAGGAGACTCGTTAGTCATAGATTCTTGGGAATTCTTCGTTATTGCTTCCTTATTGAGTCAGTAATATTGTATCCTGCTAATTATTTTGTCAAAAATTAATTTTATTTATTTATTATTCTAAAACTTTAATGAAGTTAACATTGGGATATAAATGGTCCTAATTACTTAATGAAGTATGTTTATATACTATATTTGTATTTTCAGTGTTTGGCTCAAATGACTCTCCTCAGTGGTTAGACCAGGAGCCCCTGAGTGACCTTGACCCTTTGTTCAATGAGATTGGACTTTCGAAATACATCAACATCTTCAAGCAACAAGAGGTCGTTAATACCTCTCGTACTTTAAACTGATTAACCTCAATTAAACCTTTGACCTCCTCCAAGGTTATCATGTCTATTATATAGCAATGTTACATTAATTTGGTTGATTTATATTGTGTTTGTATCACGATCAGGCTTTGGGATGTCATAATTAATTAAGACTAATTAATCTCAGAGACTGTTGACATTTAATTTTTGACTTCAGATCGACATGGCAACCTTTTTGACCTTGACTGACCAAGACTTGAAGGACTTGGGCATCAACACATTGGGTGCGAGGAGGAAGATGCTGCTTGTCATCGAAGGTTGTGATAAGCTGTTATTAAGTACTGGTGAACTAAATAGTTATCGATGAATTGTACCATGTTATATTCTATGTTATGTTGATCCATTCATTCGCATAATTCAAATTGCATGAATAAATTTTAACAAGTTTACTTATGTAAATTCTATTCCATACATGATGCACAAGTCTTAATAAGCTATTTGTTAAAGAGTTACATATAAAAAAAATAGATTTAAAAGTGTTACCGTTACTTACTAATATTGTTAATTCTTACCAATGTCTTCAATGCCATTAAACAAGATCTCAATCGAAAACAATCGGTCCTTCCACCACCTCCTGGCCTCCCGCACCCCTTCCGAGATCCGAACTTCCTCAAGAGGCAGGACATCGTCAGCCACAGCATCAGGTGGTGACGGAGCATCGATTGAACGAGAGAAGATTAGTAAATGAGCTGACGATGGAGAAACCAAACAACGGAATGACTTGAAAGTGGAGATCTTAGGAAAGGAACCGATCGAAAGGATGCTCTTTGTTACTGCTGCTGCCGGAACCAACGTACAACGGCAACCTAAGGTCGATTCTGTTTATTTTTGCATCTCGCACGACATGGTCAACGTGATTGAAATTTTTTAAGACTTTAAAATCTACTCTCCTTATGAGCAGTTTAATGGTGGTTCAGTCAGTATTTCAGCTAGGATGACTTTGATGAACTTTTTTATTTGTTGAAATCAAAGAAACCAATTGAATTAAAACAAGTACTTATAACTTATATTTTTTGCAGCAATATTATTACTGTTATTAATATTATTACTGTCGTTGTTAATAATACCTTTTGCTACTCAATGCTTTTGTTGATGTTCTTTCTGGCAAAAAACAAACGTTTTAGAAAAATATTGCATTTTGCATTTTAAATGCATCGGACTTTGTGGATTCGTAGCACTGAGGTTTTGTTTTACAAGTGCTACTGATTCTTCCACAGCTGTTTTTTTTCACTTTTTCTTCAAAGAGAGCCTAGTATTCGTGTGCCTTGCAAATCATGCAGTTGTTTCTTGTTGTTCCAGAAAGTCTTGTTTAATTTTTTGGTTACTTTTTAAAGATATTTTTGACTAATACATTGACGTGACATGGTTATTGATGCCTATCTTTTGTTCAAAATTAACGTTGTGAGCTCTTTAATTGCATACATAAGTGCCTCTAGTTTAATTGCAAATGTCAGGAGATATGCTTACTTGCAAGGGACCTCCTAATCATCATCATCATCATTACCACTAATATTAATTGGTTTTATTATTTATTCAGTTATTTCATTCTCTTAAGCTTGAAAACTTTTTTCTTGATGAAGAAGAATTTTTAAAAATTATAAGTCGACATCTATCGTGCTTCCGTGGATGAAGTTGGTTTCATCACATTTTTTATTATATTGTTTTTATTATATTCCTTTGACTTCAGTATTTTTAAGGTCTGCTGCAAGAATTTTGAAGCTCTTGAACTTCAATTCAGTACTTTACATTATAAAATAAATTATTGTTAATGTTATCAATGTGACAGTATTATTATTATTATTTTTGTTCAAAATTTATTTTATTTTTTGTTGCTGCAGCCTCAAACTTGCCCTCAGAAAATTTAAAAAATTTGAATTACTTCGACCTTTCTTGAACGAGGAACTGTTGAATTTCTTTTAGAGATGTTGTCTCGAGGCTTTACTTTTTGCTGACTATATTGAATGAAGTTCTTAAATTATGTTCAATTAAGTTCAGTTAAGGCTAAAATATTGAAAAGTTGTTATGCATTGAACTGAAATAAAACGTCTGACGAAGTACAAAGTGAGTCTTGAAATTAGAATGAAATGCTTCAAGAGTAATTTTGGAAACTTTAGAAGTATTTCACATTTGTTTCAGAGTGCTTTGCATGGTTTGCATTTAACGGAATATCAGTTTACGTTTTATCACTAAACGATTACTTTTTGTTGAGATTTTATGGCTGATTTCAGATGTCGGACGCTCTTGAGAATTGCGAATGAATTTCTTAGATGGAATTCACATTAATCTTGTCCTTTCTCCATGGCCCTGTTGTACACTGAATTAAAGTTTTTATCAAGATTTTTACAAGATCGAAGATTCACTGGTTGAATTGATGAAATAAAGTTATTGCTACTTTGAAACTTTTATATATTAAAATTTAAATTTTTACAGAGTTTGTAAATGTTTTGAATGGTGTTGTATTTGGCATTGTGTACTTCAATTATTGTTGTTATTGTTGTTATTATTATTGTTGACATTGTTGTTATTGTTATCGTTATCAGCAACATTATTTATTTAGTTACTTATTTTATTTCAACGAAAAGGGGGAGTGACCACTAGCAGATTTGTAGTCATAAAAGGATATAGATATATGTAGATTATTATTATTATTATTATTATTATTATTATTATTATCATTATTATTATTATTGTTATTGTTATTGTTATCATTATTGTTGTTATTGCAAATAAATCATATTATTTGGGTATCTCACTGTAAGGGAAGAACCTAAGAGTGATCTTCACTTCTAAACTGCTCTTGAGTACTGTGACTGCCTGTGTGGTCGAGTGCCAGTTTTTATAAATATTACTCTTGAAACACAAGTCCAAACTAACCTGAGTGTGGTCAATGTTTTCGAAATTAACGCCGTTAACGTCGATTATCTGTAATTACACAAAAAACTTTAAGTAAATTTACCTATTCAGTTTATAGAAGATAACTGATTGGCCATAAGTGATTGATTCAGTTTATAGAAGATAAAATCGATGGACCGTAAGTGATTGATTCAGTTTATAGAAGATAAAATCGATGGACCGTAAGTGATTGATTCAGTTTATAGAAGATAAAATCGATGGACCGTAAGTGATTGATTTGGTTGGCCTGACGGGTCTCACCTGATCGCCAACTCGAACTCCTAATCTTTCGGCTTCGGAACCCTGATTCACCTTTCAAAAGCATCCCAAAGATCAATAATAGTTCAAATGGAAATTCATTTTCTCATTACACGGTCTTCATTTATGTCTAATATTTTTTGGGTGATATTGGAGAATATCAGGACTTACCTGATGCTCATGTATTTGTTTGGTAATTGTGGTCTTACTGAATAATCTCAGATATTTAAACTGGTTTCTTAATGCACATTGTTAATTGCACTGTCACTAAAATGTTTCTTCACATTTTGCATGGAATAAAATGTTTCTTCACATTTTGCATGGAATAAAACTCTCCAAGATGAACTTCTTACTCCAGTTATGAACATCCCTGGAATGCCCTCCTTCCCTCCTCGAATGTTGAAGCCAAGCTGCATCATGATATAGTAACATTGTTACCATAAAATATTATTCGTTTTAATTCATTTAAAAATCAGTTAGCAATTAATAATTGTAACGCATGACTGTGAAACAATTGAGTTTCTGCCTGATGATGTCACTTTTTATTAATTAACTGGTTTAATAAAGCGCCAGTAAAACTTAAAGTTTTGCTTAGTTGGTTCGAATAAGTAAACATGAATATCGTTTCAAAATCGAAATGTTTTACCGTGTCTGTGATTTTCTGTCGTCTTAAACACAACTTCCGAGGCAGGAATATCCTCAAGTCGTTGTCGTAGTCGGGGTTGCCAACTCTCTGAAGCAGAAAAAGTGAGATTGCAATTGAAATTTCAATAAAAAAGACATCCTGTTTTTATTTTCCTACTTTTAAGATTGGAAGAAGTGAGCTAACAGCAATATTTACTTAAAAAAAAACCTCAGCGGAACTTAGTCTCATAATGTAAAACTAGTCACCTGACGTGGAGGGATCCAAGGTGGTGGTGATTCATAAGGGGGAAGAGAACGTTGGTTATCAAAAACATCCATGTGTCCGCTGAAATTCGATTGTGTTTATCACACCTTTCAGGTGCAGAAGCTTCTAAAGCGTTACCACATTTTTTAAAATTTATAAATCAGAAAAAATTATTAAATGAGTTGTTTATGTTTATTTATTTATGATATTTTTAATTCAGAAATACTTTATTAGAACTAACCAATGTAAAAGAGATCTCGATTAAGAATATCGAAAACCTTTATTTTGAAATGAAATAAGGCAAAAATTAAAATATTTTCTGTTTATTTACTTTGATAAACAAACTTTGCTATCGCTGAACAAAAATAGAGAATGATTATGATGGGCAGCTTGCAGGGTAAAATATATGTAGTGCGTGCATACAGCTATGGCACAATTTTCGGCACCAGGTTTGATGCTTCGGAGATAAGCATCCTATCGATCCATCTTTGGATAAGCAGGAACTTGCGGAATGATTTTGGAATAATCTTAACACATTTATTTAGTATTTAGTAATTTAAATACAAAATAAAAGTCAAATCTACTTTGCATCTTGTTTTTATATTGCTTAATCTAACCGCACTTCTATTGAGAACATGTTGGAGTTAAAATTGCGTGACTTGTTGAAGAGATGGTCTACAGCCATGACTTGGCTCCTCATAGTAGTGGAGTTGAGGGGCTGGGCAAGTCCAGACGCCAAGAGATTGTATGAGGACAAGTTGAGAAGAGGGACCTACAACAAACTCATCAGGCCCGTCAGCAACCTGTCTGATACGCTCGTCGTCAAGATTGGTTTGAGGCTAACCCAGATCATTGACGTGGTTACAATCTTATTTGGTGGATGAGTGATTTGCATTGTGATTGTTGAGTGATGGATGAATTGGTTAAACGACATTAACGAATAGATTTTATTAATTAATTAAGCTGTTCACCATGCTGTTCGAATGGTAGGTTTTAGGTGTTATATGAGCGGAAATATTTGAGAAGCATTCAGGAATTTTGACAAAAAAAGTTAAGGTCAGGAAAGTCGATCTTTTCGAGAATAAAGACGTTTTACTTAAACTGATAGAGCTAATATTTTTATTAATTTTAAATATACATATAATTCAGTTTGTGAACAATTTGCACCGGATTAATGCATCAATTTTAAGTATTTTAATGCACCTATTTTAATTTAGAGAAAATTTATACAAATTTAAATGCATAAATGTTATTATCATTATTTATTTTGTTTCTTTTAGGACGAGAAAAATCAAATCATAACCACAAATGTTTGGTTAGAACAAGTGAGTTTCCATTTCAAATATCTTAAAATGTTCTTTAGTGTGCAAGTTGGCTCAGAGGGTAGCGCGCTTGCGAACACATGTAAAAGCAACATGAGATGATATAACGAAGAGTGGGATTGGCAAGACTGGAAACCGCTCGATTACACTCGCGCTGCTTACGGTCGTCTGAAACAGTCGAGCAACGAGTAGGACTGAATAAAGTTGCGACATTGCTGCCAGGTGGAAAAACTACTCATTCTTTGAAATTGCCATTGAAACTCCCACGTGCAACATTTCCAAAGTATCTTGCATGGGAAAAGTATTGCTATAATGCCAAACTTACTGTAAACCAGACAATCTCTATGTCTGCGCAGACGATGAAACAACAAAATTTGCTGCATACCCAGAAGCACTGTGAAATTAAACACATCGGAAACGAACGCTTCCTCTTTCTTTTCCATTTAACCAGATTGAGCGACAGCAATGCGAGGCGGGTACAGCTAGTTTCTTAATAAATTAACAGAGATATAATAATGTTATTTCTTGATAAATTAAAAAAGATGCAATAATGTTATTTCTTAATAAAATCTATTAAGAGATGGTACGATACGAAACTCGCATGGAATCCTTCCGACTACGGCAACGTGGAGAGGTTGTACGTTCCATCAGACGAAATATGGCTCCCCGATATCGTCCTCTACCACAGGTTTTTCTGTGATATCTATCATTCTCTCTATTTTTTTCATTCTTACGGTTGAAAAGCTTCATTTTTTAAAGATATCAATAACTGGTGATGAATATTTTGAAATATCATCTGATACGTGTACATTACTGTATTGTTTTTTTTTGTAACTTCACTTATATAGCGCAATTTTCATAGCGTCAGAGGCGCTTCTTGCAACCATTTATATAGCGCTTCTTACCAAGGGCGTTCGCATGGCCTAATGGTTAAGGCTGTGCCTCTCAAGATGGCAGCGCGGATTGGAAACCCATCCGAATCATCTAGCTATGCAACGGACGTTAATAAAATCACATTTAGGGCGCTTGTGGCAGTGTAGGCTTTCGGACACGACACATTACCGCTACATGACTGCTGCCATTACTGCCATTGCAGGAACGCAACCCATTCGGCCAACCTGCATGCCAGGTTTAATGTCATTACATGATTACAAAAATAGTGAACTCAAATAATTAGTAGCATTATCCATGAATGTGATTCTCATATATAATATCTATTAAAACACACATTATTTGCAAAGCGCTGATGGGAATTTCACGGTGAAGTTGATGACGAAAGCAACAATTCACTACAACGGACTTGTCGTCTGGAAGCCTCCCGCCATTTACAAAAGTCTCTGTCGAATAGATGTAGAATTTTTCCCATTTGACGAACAGATGTGCACCTTAAAGATTGGTTCTTGGTCTTACGATGGTTACTCTGTTGACATCAAACATGTTGGGCTGTCTGACGATGCTAAGGACTTTGAGACAATTGCCAACGGTTTCTTTTTATTACGCCTTCCATGTTATATATAATCATCTCTTGATGGTGTTTTAATAAAATTCCAAGTACTCTAGCTGGCAATTAAAAATGAATTTTTATAAGATACATGTATCTGACTTGAGCATTAAGGATTAATATTGTAATAATAATTGCACGATTAACAGCCAAAATTAGCATATAATTAGAAGATCATTAGCATGCATATTAATCCTCAGGGATAGACCTCGGAGATTATTACAAGAGCACAGAGTGGGACTTGCTGGCAGTCCCTGCTAGAAAGTTCCAAAAATTTTACCCTTGCTGTTCCGAGCCCTATCCTGATATCAAGTTTAACATCAACATAAGGAGAAGAACTCTCTTCCACACAGTAAACCTGATCTTTCCATGTGTTGCTATCTGCTCAGTTACCCTGCTGGTATTTTATATCCCAGCAAATTCAGGGGAAAAGATTACCATGGGCATCACCATTCTCAATTCCCTCAATATTTTTCTTCTCCTGGTGGCAGAGATCAATCCACCTACTTCTTTCGCCACCCCTCTTATCGGCAAGTATTTGCTCTTCACCATGATCCTGGTCACGTGCTCCATCATTGTCACCGTCTTTGTGCTTAACATTCACTTCCGCTCTCCGAGCACCCACGTCATGTCTCCGTGGATACAGGAGTTATTTCTCAATGTTCTTCCAAGACTTCTTTTCATGAGAAGGCCTCGATCTTGCAGAGATGGTTTGGAGGTTCCTACGAGATTCACCGTCAGGACGTGCCAAGGGATTCATATCGCTGATATACCTGATGTTACACCCATGTCCAGCTTAAAAACTGTTGAGAGGTCGGTTAATGTCTTTGTTTTGCTTACTTGTACTTCATTTATATGCATAGCGTCTTGAAACCATTTGTATAGCGCTCCTTCCCTAGGGCGCTCTGGTCATACGTAGTAACTGCTGTTTATTCGATTGAAATTAATTTTCCTCAATTAATTGCAGAGGTCTTGACACCAGCTTTTACGTTTCAAACGCCACTCCATCCAGCAACACCCTTTTATCAGAAGATTCTTCCCCGATAAGAAGTATAAGGAGTTTAAGAAGGGAAGCTGAACGACCTCATTCTTCACATTGTGGTAAATTTGTAATATTGTATTTGCCTTCTTTTTAATTTGTAAATAATCGAAGTTAGTAATAACTCTAAAATTAATCATAATAATCTCAAGATTGTAATTTAAATCATTATCTTATTCATTTGTTTAGGGGTCGTCCGTAAAAGACGTACGCAAATGGGGTAGGGGCGAGAAGGGGTCCTTAAAAAGTTTACTAATACGGACAAAGGGAGGCGTAATTGAGGAATCCGCACTTTAAAAAAAAATTACTCTGCCATATTTACAACAGTTACAGTTATTATGCATTAAGTGTGTCTGTTTTTCGAAAAATAAGCGTTTTTCTAAGTCAATTTATTTTATTAAGGCTTAGAGTACTTTTTCAAATTTTTAATATGTTGTAAACCAATCTTCGAACTATGAACAAAAATAATTTAAAAAATTTAGACCACCCGTTTGATATAAATAGCATCAAATATTGCGACTTTTATGGAATTTTGCTTAATTTAAAAACTTATAAAACAAAAACTAGGAAACAAATTCAAATGAAATTTAGAATATATTTAAACAATGGTAGTATGAATAAATTGAAAAGTTTTTATTATTTAAATATGCTTAGTTTTCAAAATATTTAATTAAAAATTGAAATATTTCAATAACATCACTTATTTCTGAGCCACATTCCTCAAGAATAGTAAACCAAAAAAGCATTGAATTTAATTTCAAATTATTTAATACCTTGTAATTAGATAAATAAATCCATCAAAAATCATTGCTTCACCGCATTTACAACAATAGTTACAATGCAGTGTGTCTGATTTAAATAAAATTGACGTTTTTCTAAGTCAGTTTATTTTATTAAGGGACAAAGTACCTTTTTTTAAATTTTGATATGTTTTAAGCAATCTTAGATCTTTGGGAAAAATTAATTTAAAAAATTTTTGACCACACTTTCGAGATAAATAGCACTAAAGATTGTGACATTTGAAATTTTTGCTGAATTTAAAAGCTTATAATTACAAAAGCTACCAAACGCATTTAGATGAATTTTTTCACATATTTAGAGCATGATGGTGTAAACAAACTGACAAGATATTATTGATTAAATATGTTTAGTTTATAAATTATTTAATTTCAAAAAGTGAAATTTTTACAAAACTTTCTCATTTTCTGAGCAGCATTCCTCTAAAACCATGAAACTCAAAATACTAATTTGTATATTATTTAATAGGTTAACGTTAGGCAAATAAATCTCTTAGATATCATTGCTCTATCTCATTTACATCATTAGTTGTGACACATTATGTATGGCCGATTTTCGAAAAAATCAAAATTCTCAAAGAAATAACCACGTAAAAATGATAATATCTTCTAAAATATTGCTCATATCTAACCAATTTTTTTGTATTTTCCCATTATATAAACCATTGTTTGTTGTGTCTAATTATATATTTTTATGGAATACTTTGGTGGGTAAATTTTTCAAAATTCATTGAGTTCATTTGATCTGACCATTATTTAGTTTATTACATCTTTATTTCTACTCACTACTGTTTTCTTTATCCTTCCAAGTACTCAATTTTCTTTTTAGCAACTTCCATGTACTATAGAGATGCTTTTCCATTGTTCTGCATTATTACTCCCAGATCTCTTTCTTGATCAGACTGCTTGAGAATGCTTCCTCCAAATTCGTATTCAACTTTTGTGTTTCTATATTCCATATGAATAATGGAGTATTTGTCTACGTTTAAAAGCATCTGCCTTCCTTCTGCCCATTTGAATAACCTGTATCCACATCTTCTTGGTTGTTGACACTTCTTGCTACTTTGGTGTCGTCAGCAAACTTGGATAATTCAGACCTTATGCCATCATCCAGATCATTTATATATATCCAGAACAGCACAGGTCCAAGCACCGATCCTTGTTTGACACCTCTAAGCACTGGTTGCCAGTCTGAATAAATTCTTCCCATTCCTACTTTCTGTCTCCTATCTATTAACCAGTTTGTTAGCCGATATAATAGTTTGCCTACTAAATCAATCCAAAAACTTTATTGGTTACAAATTTTACTGATCGGCTGCAATCGGAATTTTCATTCGAAGAATAGAACTGCTTATTCATTAATATAAATTTATATGAAACATTCGCTTTTATGGATAGCACCTTAGTTCAAATTAAAAATAAATAATTTTAAAATTATAATTTTGGCGATCTAGATTTGAAGACACGAACCGACTGGCCGAGCACAAAGTCAAATGTGCAATGGGATTGGAAAGGCAGGCAGTTACCTCACCCAGTCATGCAGGCGGTCATTGGTGTCAATTTCATTGCCGATCATCTCAAACAGCAGGAGAAATTCAACAAAGTGATGTGTTTATCAATTTTTCTTAATCCTCAACATAAATGCAGTAGAGCGTTGATTATCGAACATTTGCGGTCATTATCGGTAATGTCATCTATAATATAAATATTCAAGTGTAAAAGTTTATTTCACGACGGTGAAATTAGCAAGACTTCAGCAAGAACTTTGACATCCAATAACTCTGGAACGCGTAACGCTAAAAACATGCAATTTTTTGCTAGAAAGGTCTTGCTTTAGCAAATGATGCTCGTAAAAAAATAATGTATTTTGAATAAAAATGAATTTTTTGTTAACGTATAAAGCTTTGAGCGCAAATAACATAAAATTCTATAACGCGCTTGACATTTTAAAAACATATTTAAAATCTACAAATTATTTCCTTTCTAAAAACACACGTTTCGCTAACGTATCTCCAGCGCAAGTACCAAAATTTAATTTATAAAAAAGCCGATTTCGTGTTTACCATAGATATAAAAACGCTTATAAAATTTTTGTTTTTAGCTTTACGCGTTCCAGAGTTATTGGACGTCAAAGTTCTTGCTGAAGTCTTGCTAACTTCACCGTCATGTTTATTTCCAGTGGCATGTGCCAAAATACAAATATTTTCCTAAATAACTCAAAACACTGCCACAAAGATTAAACACCATTCACGGCTGTGTGCGGCGTTCAAAGTTGATGATTGGCCTAATTCAAAGCTGATTAGATAAAACATACTTCGTGCAACAAATAAATTTTGCTCACTAAATGAAAAAAAAACAACAAAAATAAAAATCACAAATTTAAATAAAATTAATTTTGATTAATCAAATTAGGTCGATTCTAGTTTTTTTTATTTGTTTGTTCTGGAGCTTGGTCAGCACCTTTGGGCTGACGCTTAAAACCCCTGATATCTATGCCGGAAGTGGTAATAGCCAAAGAGGGTGGTAGCTACATTTCGTAAACAAATTTCGAAACTGTCGAGCTATTTTTACGATACGATATTTACGTAGTATAGTAAGTACAGACAGGATCATAGCCGGAAAATGACTTAGGGGTTCATTTCTGGGTTCAGCAGAAGAACAAGAGATAGAGGTGCAAGAAGATTTGATTGAAATCCAGAATAATGAAGAGTTCAAAATGATTTTCTAGAAGAAGGGGTTGAGTAGTTTATAGATTGAAGTTTCTGAAAAATATCCACAGTTTTGGATAAAAGTAGAGCTGTTTGTTTTAGCCTTTCCGTCATCTTATCTTTGGGGAAACTGGATTTAGTGTATTGCAGTGGCGTAGCTAGGGGGGTACATATGTCCCTGGGCGAAAGATGCAGGGGCGCCAAAATGAGTCTTACCAATGAGGCATTTTACGTTGGTATTACAGACAACATGATATTATAATAACTGAACAAGGCTGATAAATCGGTCACAAGATGACTGCAGCGGCTACGTCACACCATACACAGTATTATATAGGAATACCTGTTCCCAAGCCTACGCCAAAAAAAACTTATCCAGGTATGATCCTGTATGAATGTCTGAGATGCCATGCATCCCCTTGAACTTGTCTTTGGACGGAGTTTGGAGCGACAAACATAACTGTGGCATGTGCTAAACCTGTGACATCAACATTGCAAGATCATAGAGAAGCTTGTGTCGACAAAGAACAAATTCCAATGTGCTTCAAGGAGGAAGGAGGTTCTAATTTACAGACTCTGGGCTGGAAAATATGCTCTGAATCAACACCTGTTTCTCTTAAAATATCGTCCAGATGGAAAATTCCATGTGTAGCCTCAGAAAGATGAAATGTTTGGCCCAGTCTGACCTGAGGGAAGAAATTAGATTCAAAACTTATCTAAGATGATTTCCATGCTTAGCAATCCGGCGGGTGTGGACATTAATTACATAAGGATCTGCAAAAATCGGAGTAAATTTAAAAAATCTTAAATCAAATTTTATTTATTTCATTAGTAATATAATCCTATTATTAATATTAATATAATATAAATTATTAATACATATAATTTCTTTTACATAACTAAAACTAATTAACAAGTCCAAATCATCTTATTTATGCAACGGACTTTAACTAAATAAATAAATAAATAAATAAATGGTGATAGCCCGAGATCGGTTATCTCGATCCCCAGAACTAATAGCCGACTTTGAAGTGAAAACGCCGACTTCTCACTTTGAAGTGAAACCGCAAAGTTCCCACGGGTTGGGTTTTTGAGTATTAGTTATAAAATGAAATAATTGTAGAAATAGTTTCGTTAATCGTTCTCAACTACAATAATAATTAGGTGGTGATGGATGATTATTATAAAAGAAAACTCATTTTCCTTGTATTTTTTTATTATTTGTATCTTACGCTCTTGTTATCGTACTTATTTTTTAATAAATAGCCTAATAATTACCATCATAAGTGTGGCCAATAGTCGGGTCCTCAGCAAATTCAATCGTTGTTAGTATTTTGAAGTCACGGATGCCATCAATGATTGGCATCTCGTTAACTTTCTTAAACTGAATCCGCAGATGTCCGAAATTATGTCCATTGGCACACCCGCTCGCCTCAAAACTCTGTCGCCTCCTCTTTCCATAAACGTCGCTGGCACCCTCCTTCCATCTGGAACCTTCAAGCTTCTCGATGTTATTTTTGATTTACACCTCACCTTTAAAGAACATTCCTGCAATCGCCTCATCTGGGCAATCCGACACATCGTTCGCTATTTTCCGTCGGCACAACTTTGCCCTTGCACACAGCCTCGTTCTCTCTCGTCTAGGTTATTGTAATTCCCTTCTTTACGGTACATCTGCCTTTTTAATGCATTCCTTACAAAATGTCTTAAACAACCCCAATTGCACTGGTTTACCGGTTCACATCGTCCCACCTTCAAAATTGCCCTCATGACATATCACACTCTAGTGACATCCGGCCAAATTTATCTCCATCACCTGATAGATCGCCGCCAAACACATGATCTTCCACTGTCACGTTCTCCACTCGAAGTCTCAAATAGGTAGTACCGCTGCCACCACCAACCCCAAGTTCTTCATCAGAATCAAAGAGTTGGAGCCAAAGCTTTATTTACACAATAAAAATCTTAGACTAAAAACCGCAGCAAACGCCGTAAATCTTTATAAACCGTCATTCATAAGCTTTCATCGAGCCTATATTTATACATATTAAATTTGATTAGCAATTCTAACAAAGTATCATCCAATCAGAATCACAAAAAAGGTGAATCCACGCCTAACACATGATTAAACTAATTGTCCTTAATTAATAATAATTATTTTAAATCACATTCGCTATGAATCTAAGAATGACATTGGCTAGTTTAAACAAATAATAAGAGCCATAAATCGTCTTATTAATAGCGAATGTAGGAGACATGTCTGGTGGTCTCGGAGACCCAGCCATGACATCCACCATTCATCTTCATCAACCAATCAATAGGTCATCACTAGTCAACTGAGGCTTCTCTTATGCCTCCCCTCGAAAGAGCCCACCCATCTCTGGAGCTCTTCAAGCGTCACCTGAAGACTCACCTCTTCAGAACTTCAAGTGATAGCGAAAACACAACGCAATGCACAGGGCCTTACAAATTAACTATTATTAATATTGTAATTGTTATTACTAATTTAATCCCAATATTAAGACTCTTCTCCTAGTGACGTAATTTCCAGGGTTTGGTGGGTGTTGAGCATTTATTTATCAAATGAAATAATTGTAGAAATAGTTTTATTAATTGTTCTTAAACTGTGTTTACTGGGGCACTCAAAAGCTGTCAAAAGTTGAAGTGACTTGTCGTGAAGTTGTTGGATCGTCAATAATTATGTGAATTACTGACACACAACAGAAGGCATTTTAGTTGAGAATTTACTGAGCAATGGAGGGGCGGAGGCGAGTTGAGAAAGCTGACCACTGGAGTAACGAGAGAATCCAGTGATTGCTGGGCTGTAGCAATCTGTATGCTCTGCGATGACCGAATGAACTATTGAGCTATTTATTACTATATCACCAAGTCACTTATATGAAATAAAGCTAAATGTAATTTTTGGAGCTTCATTTCCAAAGATGCGTAACGAATAATAAAGCGGATTTGTAGTGAGGCTGTAGTTAGGTTTCCTGTTTACATTGAATAATTTCAAGCCTTAGTATTCCCAGCATTCATAGAGACATCTCGATAAACCTCAATAAACCTCAAAACATTTAACATAGATTTGCAAACATTTGTGACAATTAAAATTTATTTATTTATTGGCGTCATTAATAATATTTTTAAAATACTATATTATTATTATATATTCGGAAACACTTTTAATCACTTTATGTGGATCTAATTTTGTTGTTGTTGGGGTGGAGCTATCTCGCTTTTTTTAAATCTCAATGAGGATGTGTTCAGCTCGAACGGTTTTACCCCCCAGGTAATAAGTAATAAAGGTAGTAATACGGGCTTGCATGTGCAAATCCCTTTCTATCTACTTTGGGTGGGCAACAAAACACATTTTTACGTAATTGGAAAGTTTTAATAATTCTAGGAAGTCCGAATTTAACAAGGTATTTTGTATATCAAAAGTGATATAAATCAAAATTTGAATAAATTCCACTCTGTGATATTCGATAATTTTGCAAAAAAACAAGCCCTTTCTATCTATAGTGGGCTGAGTGTAATTACATTTTGTCTTCATGTTTTCCTTGACTTAAATCAGTAATTTTATAAGTCAAACGTAATTGCTATAATTTCTGCCATGCCTCTGTGCACATGTTTCAAAGTAAATGAACAACATTTGCAATTACCAATAATCAGGTCAAACAAGATTGGCAGTTCGTTGCCATGGTGCTTGACAGACTCTTCCTTTGGATGTTTACAGCAGCATGTCTTGTTGGAACATTCGGAATCATAATACAAGCTCCAACACTTTATGACAGCAGACAACCCATTCCAGCCGGGGTCTGACCTACCTATTATTGCGAATTGTGGTGAAATAAAAACATGAAAAAATACAGAAAAAATTAAAGTAAAAGTAAAATGAATGAGACGATATTGAATTTAGAAAAATTATTTAATAAAAAACCAAGTAAAAATTTAAAAAAAGTTGTTTCATTCTAGTCTATCGACCTGTTCGCATCGTCGCCGATCGTGTCATCGACGTCTTCAGCGAATGGAGAACATTGAACGATAACGGCGAGTCAAAAGACATGAGTCGAGTGTGATATAGCTCGAATTATTGAAAAGTTACCATCTAGATACGCTAGATGTCGCTAGAATAATTATATATGTACTAAAGCGGCCAGCACGCATCGCAGTGCACCTCTTCAAGAGCGTGCAAGGAAAAATGACCATGAAAGGCAAGAATAAGGAGGCCATCATGGCCTCGTGCCTTTACATAGAATGTCGCAGGAAGAACGTTTCGAGGACCTTCAGCGAGTTCTGCGCGGCCACGGGGGTTGCCAAAAAGCTGATCGGAAGGACGTTCAAGTCCATCTCGAGCTTGTTGGACGCAAAGCAGCAGCTCAGGCAAGACTCAGGCGTGGTAGACTTAATATCGAGGTTCTGCGCTCACGCCGGATTATCCGCCGGCATTGCCAAAATAGCCAGACAGATAGCCGTAAAAGCTACCGAAATGGGAATCGTCGGAGGCAGAGCGCCCTCTACCGTCGCCTCGGCAGCTATGTATATTGCCGCAGAAATTGGAGGGTGCAAGAAATCCTTCGAGGAAATCAATCGAGCGACAGGGGTCTCAGAAGGTAGCATTAGGCATTGCCTGAAGGTATTACTCCCCAGGCTCAAGGAAATCTACAAGAAGGACGACAAATGAAGGAGGAGCTTTATTTTTTTTTTTTATTTTTTTTTTTACTTTTTTTCGTGTTGTTTGAGAAAAATAAAAATGATTAAAAAAAATCTCGCTTACCGTGTACCAATTTAATCTTTCGTAAATTCAAAAAAATAGAAAATCGCTAATATTATTGAAAAATTACCTTCTAAATGCACTAGATGTCGCTAGAATAATTGGGCCTAATTATAGATGCACGAAAGCGGCCTGCATGCATCGCATGCACCTGCGCTCTAAAAACAAACCTTCCTCTATGCGCGCGCGGCTTAATCGGATCATTTCTCTGTGGGCTCTCGACCTGTTCACATCGTTCTCTCCGCGTAGACGCATTCGCATAGTTAATTTTCCGCAAAAATGTCATTTCACCCATCGTCGGCCGGAAAAGGAATCGCGATTCCAAAATTGCGATGCAAGTATCATCCCCAGGCAGAATTATTGGAAGATCACCATGCTGGTGACGTGGTCTGCTCCGATTGCGGACTCGTCGTTGCCGATCGTGTCATCGACGTCTCCAGCGAATGGAGAACTTTCAACGATAACGGCGAGTCAAAAGACATGAGTCGAGTGGGAAGTGCCGAAAACTCGCTTTTCGACGGCAACGACCTGTACACAAAAATACAAGAGTACGCAACCAAGTCGGGCACCACCACGTCGGAAGCTAGCCAGGTTCCGAAGTTTAAACAGTCGAGCGCCGTAAAGGCCATGTGTCAATCGCTCGGCTTTATGAAAACTATTTCGGACAGGATGAACCTTTCCGCGGACGTCTTGGAAAACGCCGTGCACCTCTTCAAGAACGTGCAAAGAAAAATGACCATGAAAGGCAAGAATAAGGAGGCCATCATGGCCTCGTGCCTTTACATAGAATGTCGCAGGAAGAACGTTTCGAGGACCTTCAGCGAGTTTTGCGGGGCCACGGGGGTTGCCAAAAAGCTGATCGGAAGGACGTTCAAGTCCATCTCGAGCTTGTTGGACGCAAAGCAGCAGCTCAGGCAAGACTCAGGCGTGGTAGACTTAATATCGAGGTTCTGCGCTCACGCCGGATTATCCGCCGGCATTGCCAAAATAGCCAGACAGATAGCCGTAAAAGCTACCGAAATGGGAA
>JAJTWR010000443.1:292500-345805 GCA_021613335.1 Whitmania pigra | reverse complement strand
TTAGTAGCAGGTGCTTGTAACTAACTCGGGGTTAATGGATTCAGATGGAGGCGCGAATCGATGGAAAGCATTGAAATAAAAATATTTTTTACTAAAAATAGTTGAAATTGCTACAAATTTGATGACATTAGTTGAATTATATCTTTTTCAATAAAAATGGTCGAAATTGTTATAAATTGCGATGTTAATTGAGGAAGCAGAAATAGAAAGCCAATAAAACAATGATGAGAAAGATTATAAAACCTGAGATGAAGATAAATTATTTTCCTAGTTAATTGTAATTAATCAATAACACCTGCACGAAACCTAACCACTGAATAAAACCAATTATTCCTTTAAATCAACTTATATTATGAAATTAAATTTTATTCGAGTATGAGATCTACGATTATAATTCTTACAAGTGTGCAAGCGGGAATAATGTAATTATAACTTAGGATGTTCCTCCTTAATTCATATTTAACATATGTAAGCTGTTAGCGGCATTTAAAATCAAAGTTTCAGTCAACAATAATTATTCTCTATAATATAATTTCAAAAAATAACAAAGAAATTGCTTAAATCGAAATGGCAATCACTGAAAGTTATTCTTTATAATAAACGATTTATCGAAAAAAATTAAACTCGTCTGCACCAACGCCATCATGTCTGCTCTCGCGTCACAAGATGGCAGGTTAATTTCGCAACAACACACGTCATCAATCACGTGACGTGAGCCATGAAAGTCTATGGGTGACCATTACATGACGTCACTGTGGCGTGGCGTTAGTGACGTGCTTTTTATGAATTTTTAAATGAGATCCAAAATAGGGTAACGGTGTCTGAAGTCCATGGTCATCAATACTAATTTTTCAAAATGGACAGGTAATAATTAGGAGGAACTTTAGAGGGAGCCTGATTGGCCCACATTTTAATGAGGGATCATTTACAGTCATCCGACCATTAGCATATTCGCAATCTTTCCATAACTAATAATTTATTATAATTTTGATTACTATTATTAGTGATTATTAACCATGAAATACGATTAATACGCGTGCAGGTTAGCCGAATGGGTTACGTGCCTGCATACGGCGGTAATGACAACAGTCGTAATGTGTCGTGTTCGAAACCCAGCCTGCACTGCCGCCAGCGCCCTTGGGAAGGAGCGCTATATAAATGGTTACAAGAAGCGCCTCTGATGCTATGCATATGGCGCTATATATAATGAAGTTTACAATTAATAATAATAAAATAATAATAATAATAATAATAATAATAATAATAATAATAATAATAATAATAATAATAATAATAATAATAATAATAATAATAATAATAATAATAATAATAATAATAATAAAATAAATAATAATAATAATATATAATGTATTAATAAATACATGTTATAACGATGTAAATCCTTGAAACTTTTTAAATAGTTTTTTAAGTGGTTTATGAGTTTATTGAATCAAACAAACAAGCCGTTATATACACAGAAAAAAACAAAATACAAAAACACTAAATAAATTCAAATAAACCCAAAGGGCCAGCCTTAAGGAAGCACACGTTTCCGTTATCGTACTGACACTTTCCACCGACGGCGAAGCGTTCTTTTCGCTTTTGAGGCATCCCAGTTCGCGCTGTCGCCTGGAGTCCTTCATTTCCTGGAGTCGTTTGACAAGCATCGACCCCAAATCTCTCGATGCACTTGTTGTAGATGAAGTCACTGAAGGATTTCACTGATCCATCCTTCAGGCTTTTCTTAAGTCCTTGCTTAAGTTCCTCATCCAGTCCTGACCAGCCTTTTTTGTCGTTTCCTTTGTTGAGGGAACCTTATCCTGCCTCTTGGGGGTCTTGTCCTTGGCGAGAGACTCGGACACACTCGGAACTGTTGTGTGACTCCGGTCCGGTGTCGTCCGGCGTTTTACTATCTGCAACATTGTTTGTTTTCCAAGCGATCGTGAGAGGCGTAGCCGTAACCATTAGTCAATGCGGGCGCACATCGTCGTTTAATAGCTGACCTCTACTTATTATATAGGATCATCGATAATTTAACAGCAACTCACCTTAAAAACATATTCATTTTACAAACAACTCATCAACTAGAGGTCATCAATTTAAACTAAGGTCATATTTTTTGCGCAATAGACAACACCAAATATTTTTTTACAAATCGAATAAATAACACCTGAAATAATCTACCTAATAGCATTATCTCAGCTAGCACCTATAGTCGCTTCACCTCCCTCCATCAATGAATATGACTTGTCTCCTTTTCTCGTTTACTACTGATTGAACCTCTCGTTTCTTTCCTCAATGTTTTTGCTGTTTGATAGTGGCTTCGTAAGAAGTAAGAGGTTTCGGTCTCTCTACGGACTTCATAAAATAAAATAAATAAAAAAATACTATATTATCTTTTCATCAGTGTGTCTTTTTAATTATTAAACATTAAAGATTTAATTTATTAAATATAAAATGTTTATAATAAATCTATGTTAAAATTAATTAATTACAGTATTTAATTAAAAATTATATTCATGTTTATAGTCTTTTGGAGTACAAGTCCGGCGTGTCATTTTGGACAGCAAACATAACAAATAATTGCAAATACATTAGAACATTTTATTGAAAGCCAAACCATTAAAGCCAAAGGCAGCATGTTCGAACCCATCAATGCAACAACCCCCAACAAACCAATCTGGCATGCCCCCTGGAAGCTGTCTAGGGTCATAAGGGGACACGTAGATTGGATGTTTTGTATTGTCGTCGATCATCGAAACGAGTGGTTCGCCACGGGATCGCACGAAGAAAATATAACAATCTGGGATCTGTACTCTGGAGAGCTGAAGCTCTCTCTGACAGGTTTTATTAATGATTTGGCTGTAGGAAATCATCATTCTTATCTCTATTGTTGTGAAGACGAGCAGATCAAATGCTGGGATCTCGAACAGAACAAGGTTGTTAGGCATTACGACGGAAATCGCGGTCACGAGTCACCAATCAAGTGTGATTACCACGATAAGTTGGACTTGCTTGTTGGCGGTTGTAGGGATGGGACTATTAGACTCTGGGATGTAAGAACCAAGGTTCAAACACATTGCTCGAGAGGTAACGAATATGCCGTCAGCCAAGTTTGTTGTCGGGGCAGCGAACCTGAGATCATCTCAATGTCCTGCGACAACACCATTCGTCTTTGGGACATCGTGGCAGGGAAGGAGAGGATAACTCTGACCAATAAACATTTTTACACGACACCCTTTGTACTCCACTCAAACCTGAACATGATGGCTGCAGCATCATTTAAAGACCTGAATCAGTGGAGTATCCCGGACGGTGTTTTCATCCAAGACATACGTGGACCCAATTTAATTACAGCACTGGCCAGTAATACCGAAGACGTCTTCGTGTCGGAAAATATAGATGGAGACCTGTGCTTCTTTGATTGGTCGACAGGTCACAACTTTCAGTGTCTTCCTTCTTTGCCTGGTCAGACGTACTCTAATGTCGAAGCCATGACTTTCGACAGGACCGACTCGAGGCTTATAACCTGCGGGAATGACAGAACCATCAAGGTCTACGTGGAAGATCCGAATGCTACTGAAGAGAGTCACCCACTCAACTGGTAGTCATATGTTGATCTTCTGAATGTACAGTTTGTTATCATCCTCAAATTGTATTATTGTCAACTTTTTTATAATAATTTCAAAGATAGATGAATATTTACAAAATTTTTATATTTGGTTATTATACAAATGAGAAAATGAAAAGAATTGGTTATTTTTTGTTGATCAAGAAGACACACAGGACTACAGTGACTTTAAATGCTAAAATAAAATTGACATTAAAAATATACTGTTTTGGTCGTACAAAATATGATTTTTTTAATTTTATGAACTTTTAAAGTAAGTCTTATTCAAAGACTAGAATATTTATAATCATCATCAGCATCCTACAAGGACCTTCATCATCGTCGTCGTCGATGACATCGTCGTCATCATCATCATCATCGATCCAACCGTGGTCGATAGTGTCGATAATAATAATAATAATAATAATAATATAATGTATTAATAAATACATGTTATAACGATGTAAATCCTTGAAACTTTTTAAATAGTTTTTTAAGTGGTTTATGACTTTATTGAATCAAACAAACAAGCCGTTATATACACAGAAAAAAACAAAATACAAAAACACTAAATAAATTCAAATAAACCCAAAGGGCCAGCCTTAAGGTAGCACACGTTTCCGTTATCGTACTGACAAGTAACCACCGACGGCGAAGCGTTCTTTTCGCTTTTGAGGCATCCGAGTTCGCGCTGTCGTCTGGAGTCCTTCATTTCCTGGAGTCGTTTGACAAGCATCGACCCCAAATCTCTCGATGCACTTGTTGTAGATGAAGTCACTGAAGGATTTCACTGATCCATCCTTCAGGCTTTTCTTAAGTCCTTGCTTAAGTTCCTCATCCAGTCCTGACCAGCCTTTTTTTGTCGTTTCCTCGAGGGAACCTTATCCTGCCTCTTGGGGGTCTTGTCCTTGGCGAGAGACTCGGACACACTCGGAACTGTTGTGTGACTCCGGTCCGGTGTCGTCCGGCGTTTTACTTATCTGCAACATTGTTTGTTTTCCAAGCGATCGTGAGAGGCGTAGCCGTAACCATTAGTCAATGCGGGCGCACATCGTCGTTTAATAGCTGACCTCTACTTATTATATAGGATCATCGATAATTTAACAGCAACTCACCTTAAAAAACATATTCATTTTACAAACAACTCATCAACTAGAGGTCATCAATTTAAACTAAGGTCATATTTTTGCGCAATAGACAACACCAAATATTTTTTTACAAATCGAATAAATAACACCTGAAATAATCTACCTAATAGCATTATCTCAGCTAGCACCTATAGTCGCTTCACCTCCCTCCATCAATGAATATGACTTGTCTCCTTTTCTCGTTTACTACTGATTGAACCTCTCGTTTCTTTCCTCAATGTTTTGCTGTTTGATAGTGGCTTCGTAAGAAGTAAGAGGTTTCGGTCCTCTACGGACTTCATAAAATAAAATAAATAAAAAAATACTATATTATCTTTTCATCAGTGTGTCTTTTTAATTATTAAACATTAAAGATTTAATTTATTAAATATAAAATGTTTATAATAAATCTATGTTAAAATTAATTAATTACAGTATTTAATTAAAAATTATATTCATGTTTATAGTCTTTTGGAGTACAAGTCCGGCGTGTCATTTTGGACAGCAAACATAACAAATAATTGCAAATACATTAGAACATTTTATTGAAAGCCAAACCATTAAAGCCAAAGGCAGCATGTTCGAACCCATCAATGCAACAACCCCCAACAAACCAATCTGGCATGCCCCCTGGAAGCTGTCTAGGGTCATAAGGGGACACGTAGATTGGATGTTTTGTATTGTCGTCGATCATCGAAACGAGTGGTTCGCCACGGGATCGCACGAAGAAAATATAACAATCTGGGATCTGTACTCTGGAGAGCTGAAGCTCTCTCTGACAGGTTGTATTAATGATTTGGCTGTAGGAAATCATCATTCTTATCTCTATTGTTGTGAAGACGAGCAGATCAAATGCTGGGATCTCGAACAGAACAAGGTTGTTAGGCATTACGACGGAAATCGCGGTCACGAGTCACCAATCAAGTGTGATTACCACGATAAGTTGGACTTGCTTGTTGGCGGTTGTAGGGATGGGACTATTAGACTCTGGGATGTAAGAACCAAGGTTCAAACACATTGCTCGAGAGGTAACGAATATGCCGTCAGCCAAGTTTGTTGTCGGGGCAGCGAACCTGAGATCATCTCAATGTCCTGCGACAACACCATTCGTCTTTGGGACATCGTGGGAGGGAAGGAGAGGATAACTCTGACCAATAAACATTTTTACACGACACCCTTTGTACTCCACTCAAACCTGAACATGATGGCTGCAGCATCATTTAAAGACCTGAATCAGTGGAGTATCCCGGACGGTGTTTTCATCCAAGACATACGTGGACCCAATTTAATTACAGCACTGGCCAGTAATACCGAAGACGTCTTCGTGTCGGAAAATATAGATGGAGACCTGTGCTTCTTTGATTGGTCGACAGGTCACAACTTTCAGTGTCTTCCTTCTTTGCCTGGTCAGACGTACTCTAATGTCGAAGCCATGACTTTCGACAGGACCGACTCGAGGCTTATAACCTGCGGGAATGACAGAACCATCAAGGTCTACGTGGAAGATCCGAATGCTACTGAAGAGAGTCACCCACTCAACTGGTAGTCATATGTTGATCTTCTGAATGTACAGTTTGTTATCATCCTCAAATTGTATTATTGTCAACTTTTTTATAAATAATTTCAAAGATAGATGAATATTTACAAAAATTTGATATTTGGTTATTATACAAATGAGAAAATGAAAAGAATTGGTTATTTTTTGTTGATCAAGAAGACACACAGGACTACAGTGACTTTAAATGCTAAAATAAAAATTGACATTAAAAATATACTGTTTTGGTCGTACAAAATATGATTTTTTTAATTTTATGAACTTTTAAAGTAAGTCTTATTCAAAGACTAGAATATTTATAATCATCATCAGCATCCTACAAGGACCTTCATCATCGTCGTCGTCGATGACATCGTCGTCATCATCATCATCATCGATCCATCCAACCGTGGTCGATAGTGTCGATAATAATAATAATAATAATAATAATAATATAATGTATTAATAAATACATGTTATAACGATGTAAATCCTTGAAACTTTTTAAATAGTTTTTTAAGTGGTTTATGAGTTTATTGAATCAAACAAACAAGCCGTTATATACACAGAAAAAAACAAAATACAAAAACACTAAATAAATTCAAATAAACCCAAAGGGCCAGCCTTAAGGTAGCACACGTTTCCGTTATCGTACTGACAAGTAACCACCGACGGCGAAGCGTTCTTTTCGCTTTTGAGGCATCCGAGTTCGCGCTGTCGTCTGGAGTCCTTCATTTCCTGGAGTCGTTTGACAAGCATCGACCCCAAATCTCTCGATGCACTTGTTGTAGATGAAGTCACTGAAGGATTTCACTGATCCATCCTTCAGGCTTTTCTTAAGTCCTTGCTTAAGTTCCTCATCCAGTCCTGACCAGCCTTTTTTTGTCGTTTCCTCGAGGGAACCTTATCCTGCCTCTTGGGGGTCTTGTCCTTGGCGAGAGACTCGGACACACTCGGAACTGTTGTGTGACTCCGGTCCGGTGTCGTCCGGCGTTTTACCTTATCTGCAACATTGTTTGTTTTCCAAGCGATCGTGAGAGGCGTAGCCGTAACCATTAGTCAATGCGGGCGCACATCGTCGTTTAATAGCTGACCTCTACTTATTATATAGGATCATCGATAATTTAACAGCAACTCACCTTAAAAAACATATTCATTTTACAAACAACTCATCAACTAGAGGTCATCAATTTAAACTAAGGTCATATTTTTGCGCAATAGACAACACCAAATATTTTTTTACAAATCGAATAAATAACACCTGAAATAATCTACCTAATAGCATTATCTCAGCTAGCACCTATAGTCGCTTCACCTCCCTCCATCAATGAATATGACTTGTCTCCTTTTCTCGTTTACTACTGATTGAACCTCTCGTTTCTTTCCTCAATGTTTTGCTGTTTGATAGTGGCTTCGTAAGAAGTAAGAGGTTTCGGTCCTCTACGGACTTCATAAAATAAAAAATAAATAAAAAAATACTATATTATCTTTTCATCAGTGTGTCTTTTTAATTATTAAACATTAAAGATTTAATTTATTAAATATAAAATGTTTATAATAAATCTATGTTAAAATTAATTAATTACAGTATTTAATTAAAAATTATATTCATGTTTATAGTCTTTTGGAGTACAAGTCCGGCGTGTCATTTTGGACAGCAAACATAACAAATAATTGCAAATACATTAGAACATTTTATTGAAAGCCAAACCATTAAAGCCAAAGGCAGCATGTTCGAACCCATCAATGCAACAACCCCCAACAAACCAATCTGGCATGCCCCCTGGAAGCTGTCTAGGGTCATAAGGGGACACGTAGATTGGATGTTTTGTATTGTCGTCGATCATCGAAACGAGTGGTTCGCCACGGGATCGCACGAAGAAAATATAACAATCTGGGATCTGTACTCTGGAGAGCTGAAGCTCTCTCTGACAGGTTTGTATTAATGATTTGGCTGTAGGAAATCATCATTCTTATCTCTATTGTTGTGAAGACGAGCAGATCAAATGCTGGGATCTCGAACAGAACAAGGTTGTTAGGCATTACGACGGAAATCGCGGTCACGAGTCACCAATCAAGTGTGATTACCACGATAAGTTGGACTTGCTTGTTGGCGGTTGTAGGGATGGGACTATTAGACTCTGGGATGTAAGAACCAAGGTTCAAACACATTGCTCGAGAGGTAACGAATATGCCGTCAGCCAAGTTTGTTGTCGGGGCAGCGAACCTGAGATCATCTCAATGTCCTGCGACAACACCATTCGTCTTTGGGACATCGTGGCAGGGAAGGAGAGGATAACTCTGACCAATAAACATTTTTACACGACACCCTTTGTACTCCACTCAAACCTGAACATAATGGCTGCAGCATCATTTAAAGACCTGAATCAGTGGAGTATCCCGGACGGTGTTTTCATCCAAGACATACGTGGACCCAATTTAATTACAGCACTGGCCAGTAATACCGAAGACGTCTTCGTGTCGGAAAATATAGATGGAGACCTGTGCTTCTTTGATTGGTCGACAGGTCACAACTTTCAGTGTCTTCCTTCTTTGCCTGGTCAGACGTACTCTAATGTCGAAGCCATGACTTTCGACAGGACCGACTCGAGGCTTATAACCTGCGGGAATGACAGAACCATCAAGGTCTACGTGGAAGATCCGAATGCTACTGAAGAGAGTCACCCACTCAACTGGTAGTCATATGTTGATCTTCTGAATGTACAGTTTGTTATCATCCTCAAATTGTATTACTGTCAACTTTTTTATAAATAATTTCAAAGATAGATGAATATTTACAAAAATTTTATATTTGGTTATTATACAAATGAGAAAATGAAAAGAATTGGTTATTTTTTGTTGATCAAGAAGACACACAGGACTACAGTGACTTTAAATGCTAAAATAAAATTGACATTAAAAATATACTGTTTTGGTCGTACAAAATATGATTTTTTTAATTTTATGAACTTTTAAAGTAAGTCTTATTCAAAGACTAGAATATTTATAATCATCATCAGCATCCTACAAGGACCTTCATCATCGTCGTCGTCGATGACATCGTCGTCATCATCATCATCATCGATCCAACCGTGGTCGATAGTGTCGATAATAATAATAATAATAATAATAATAATATAATGTATTAATAAATACATGTTATAACGATGTAAATCCTTGAAACTTTTTAAATAGTTTTTTAAGTGGTTTATGACTTTATTGAATCAAACAAACAAGCCGTTATATACACAGAAAAAAACAAAATACAAAAACACTAAATAAATTCAAATAAACCCAAAGGGCCAGCCTTAAGGTAGCACACGTTTCCGTTATCGTACTGACAAGTAACCACCGACGGCGAAGCGTTCTTTTCGCTTTTGAGGCATCCGAGTTCGCGCTGTCGTCTGGAGTCCTTCATTTCCTGGAGTCGTTTGACAAGCATCGACCCCAAATCTCTCGATGCACTTGTTGTAGATGAAGTCACTGAAGGATTTCACTGATCCATCCTTCAGGCTTTTCTTAAGTCCTTGCTTAAGTTCCTCATCCAGTCCTGACCAGCCTTTTTTTGTCGTTTCCTCGAGGGAACCTTATCCTGCCTCTTGGGGGTCTTGTCCTTGGCGAGAGACTCGGACACACTCGGAACTGTTGTGTGACTTCGGTCCGGTGTCGTCCGGCGTTTTACCTATCTGCAACATTGTTTGTTTTCCAAGCGATCGTGAGAGGCGTAGCCGTAACCATTAGTCAATGCGGGCGCACATCGTCGTTTAATAGCTGACCTCTACTTATTATATAGGATCATCGATAATTTAACAGCAACTCACCTTAAAAAACATATTCATTTTACAAACAACTCATCAACTAGAGGTCATCAATTTAAACTAAGGTCATATTTTTGCGCAATAGACAACACCAAATATTTTTTTTACAAATCGAATAAATAACACCTGAAATAATCTACCTAATAGCATTATCTCAGCTAGCACCTATAGTCGCTTCACCTCCCTCCATCAATGAATATGACTTATCTCCTTTTCTCGTTTACTACTGATTGAACCTCTCGTTTCTTTCCTCAATGTTTTGCTGTTTGATAGTGTGGCTTCGTAAGAAGTAAGAGGTTTCGGTCCTCTACGGACTTCATAAAATAAAATAAATAAAAAAATACTATATTATCTTTTCATCAGTGTGTCTTTTTAATTATTAAACATTAAAGATTTAATTTATTAAATATAAAATGTTTATAATAAATCTATGTTAAAATTAATTAATTACAGTATTTAATTAAAAATTATATTCATGTTTATAGTCTTTTGGAGTACAAGTCCGGCGTGTCATTTTGGACAGCAAACATAACAAATAATTGCAAATACATTAGAACATTTTATTGAAAGCCAAACCATTAAAGCCAAAGGCAGCATGTTCGAACCCCATCAATGCAACAACCCCCAACAAACCAATCTGGCATGCCCCCTGGAAGCTGTCTAGGGTCATAAGGGGACACGTAGATTGGATGTTTTGTATTGTCGTCGATCATCGAAACGAGTGGTTCGCCACGGGATCGCACGAAGAAAATATAACAATCTGGGATCTGTACTCTGGAGAGCTGAAGCTCTCTCTGACAGGTTGTATTAATGATTTGGCTGTAGGAAATCATCATTCTTATCTCTATTGTTGTGAAGACGAGCAGATCAAATGCTGGGATCTCGAACAGAACAAGGTTGTTAGGCATTACGACGGAAATCGCGGTCACGAGTCACCAATCAAGTGTGATTACCACGATAAGTTGGACTTGCTTGTTGGCGGTTGTAGGGATGGGACTATTAGACTCTGGGATGTAAGAACCAAGGTTCAAACACATTGCTCGAGAGGTAACGAATATGCCGTCAGCCAAGTTTGTTGTCGGGGCAGCGAACCTGAGATCATCTCAATGTCCTGCGACAACACCATTCGTCTTTGGGACATCGTGGCAGGGAAGGAGAGGATAACTCTGACCAATAACATTTTTACACGACACCCTTTGTACTCCACTCAAACCTGAACATGATGGCTGCAGCATCATTTAAAGACCTGAATCAGTGGAGTATCCCGGACGGTGTTTTCATCCAAGACATACGTGGACCCAATTTAATTACAGCACTGGCCAGTAATACCGAAGACGTCTTCGTGTCGGAAAATATAGATGGAGACCTGTGCTTCTTTGATTGGTCGACAGGTCACAACTTTCAGTGTCTTCCTTCTTTGCCTGGTCAGACGTACTCTAATGTCGAAGCCATGACTTTCGACAGGACCGACTCGAGGCTTATAACCTGCGGGAATGACAGAACCATCAAGGTCTACGTGGAAGATCCGAATGCTACTGAAGAGAGTCACCCACTCAACTGGTAGTCATATGTTGATCTTCTGAATGTACAGTTTGTTATCATCCTCAAATTGTATTATTGTCAACTTTTTTATAAATAATTTCAAAGATAGATGAATATTTACAAAAATTTGATATTTGGTTATTATACAAATGAGAAAATGAAAAGAATTGGTTATTTTTTGTTGATCAAGAAGACACACACAGGACTACAGTGACTTTAAATGCTAAAATAAAATTGACATTAAAAATATACTGTTTTGGTCGTACAAAATATGATTTTTTTTAATTTTATGAACTTTTAAAGTAAGTCTTATTCAAAGACTAGAATATTTATAATCATCATCAGCATCCTACAAGGACCTTCATCATCGTCGTCGTCGATGACATCGTCGTCATCATCATCATCATCGATCCAACCGTGGTCGATAGTGTCGATAATAATAATAATAATAATATAATAATAATGTATTAATAAAATACATGTTATAACGATGTAAATCCTTGAAACTTTTTAAATAGTTTTTTAAGTGGTTTATGACTTTATTGAATCAAACAAACAAGCCGTTATATACACAGAAAAAAACAAAATACAAAAACACTAAATAAATTCAAATAAACCCAAAGGGCCAGCCTTAAGGTAGCACACGTTTCCGTTATCGTACTGACAAGTAACCACCGACGGCGAAGCGTTCTTTTCGCTTTTGAGGCATCCGAGTTCGCGCTGTCGTCTGGAGTCCTTCATTTCCTGGAGTCGTTTGACAAGCATCGACCCCAAATCTCTCGATGCACTTGTTGTAGATGAAGTCACTGAAGGATTTCACTGATCCATCCTTCAGGCTTTTCTTAAGTCCTTGCTTAAGTTCCTCATCCAGTCCTGACCAGCCTTTTTTTGTCGTTTCCTCGAGGGAACCTTATCCTGCCTCTTGGGGGTCTTGTCCTTGGCGAGAGACTCGGACACACTCGGAACTGTTGTGTGACTCCGGTCCGGTGTCGTCCGGCGTTTTACTTATCTGCAACATTGTTTGTTTTCCAAGCGATCGTGAGAGGCGTAGCCGTAACCATTAGTCAATGCGGGCGCACATCGTCGTTTAATAGCTGACCTCTACTTATTATATAGGATCATCGATAATTTAACAGCAACTCACCTTAAAAAACATATTCATTTTACAAACAACTCATCAACTAGAGGTCATCAATTTAAACTAAGGTCATATTTTTGCGCAATAGACAACACCAAATATTTTTTTACAAATCGAATAAATAACACCTGAAATAATCTACCTAATAGCATTATCTCAGCTAGCACCTATAGTCGCTTCACCTCCCTCCATCAATGAATATGACTTGTCTCCTTTTCTCGTTTACTACTGATTGAACCTCTCGTTTCTTTCCTCAATGTTTTGCTGTTTGATAGTGGCTTCGTAAGAAGTAAGAGGTTTCGGTCCTCTACGGACTTCATAAAATAAAATAAATAAAAAAATACTATATTATCTTTTCATCAGTGTGTCTTTTTAATTATTAAACATTAAAGATTTAATTTATTAAATATAAAATGTTTATAATAAATCTATGTTAAAATTAATTAATTACAGTATTTAATTAAAAATTATATTCATGTTTATAGTCTTTTGGAGTACAAGTCCGGCGTGTCATTTTGGACAGCAAACATAACAAATAATTGCAAATACATTAGAACATTTTATTGAAAGCCAAACCATTAAAGCCAAAGGCAGCATGTTCGAACCCATCAATGCAACAACCCCCAACAACCAATCTGGCATGCCCCCTGGAAGCTGTCTAGGGTCATAAGGGGACACGTAGATTGGATGTTTTGTATTGTCGTCGATCATCGAAACGAGTGGTTCGCCACGGGATCGCACGAAGAAAATATAACAATCTGGGATCTGTACTCTGGAGAGCTGAAGCTCTCTCTGACAGGTTGTATTAATGATTTGGCTGTAGGAAATCATCATTCTTATCTCTATTGTTGTGAAGACGAGCAGATCAAATGCTGGGATCTCGAACAGAACAAGGTTGTTAGGCATTACGACGGAAATCGCGGTCACGAGTCACCAATCAAGTGTGATTACCACGATAAGTTGGACTTGCTTGTTGGCGGTTGTAGGGATGGGACTATTAGACTCTGGGATGTAAGAACCAAGGTTCAAACACATTGCTCGAGAGGTAACGAATATGCCGTCAGCCAAGTTTGTTGTCGGGGCAGCGAACCTGAGATCATCTCAATGTCCTGCGACAACACCATTCGTCTTTGGGACATCGTGGCAGGGAAGGAGAGGATAACTCTGACCAATAAACATTTTTACACGACACCCTTTGTACTCCACTCAAACCTGAACATGATGGCTGCAGCATCATTTAAAGACCTGAATCAGTGGAGTATCCCGGACGGTGTTTTCATCCAAGACATACGTGGACCCAATTTAATTACAGCACTGGCCAGTAATACCGAAGACGTCTTCGTGTCGGAAAATATAGATGGAGACCTGTGCTTCTTTGATTGGTCGACAGGTCACAACTTTCAGTGTCTTCCTTCTTTGCCTGGTCAGACGTACTCTAATGTCGAAGCCATGACTTTCGACAGGACCGACTCGAGGCTTATAACCTGCGGGAATGACAGAACCATCAAGGTCTACGTGGAAGATCCGAATGCTACTGAAGAGAGTCACCCACTCAACTGGTAGTCATATGTTGATCTTCTGAATGTACAGTTTGTTATCATCCTCAAATTGTATTATTGTCAACTTTTTTATAAATAATTTCAAAGATAGATGAATATTTACAAAAATTTGATATTTGGTTATTATACAAATGAGAAAATGAAAAGAATTGGTTATTTTTTGTTGATCAAGAAGACACACAGGACTACAGTGACTTTAAATGCTAAAATAAAATTGACATTAAAAATATACTGTTTTGGTCGTACAAAATATGATTTTTTTAATTTTATGAACTTTTAAAGTAAGTCTTATTCAAAGACTAGAATATTTATAATCATCATCAGCATCCTACAAGGACCTTCATCATCGTCGTCGTCGATGACATCGTCGTCATCATCATCATCATCGATCCAACCGTGGTCGATAGTGTCGTAATTTGTAAATTATTCAATCCATGTCTCCATTGTTTTTGTAATTACTCGATTTGTTGTTCTTGTTTTTCTTTATTATTTCTTATGTTATTATTTTTTTAAAAGTGGTTTATGAGTTTATTGAATCAAACAAACAAGCCGTTATATACATAGGACAAGCAAAAGACGAAAGCACTAAATAAATTCAAATAAACCCAAAGGGCCAGCTTTAAGGAAACACACGCTTCTGCTGTCGGACTGACCCTAAAAGTCGCTAAAAACAAAATCATAAGCCCCACTCAGTAAATATTGTTTGCACGACATTTTTAATAGTAAATAAAGTAATTTGAAAGGGCATGTGTTTAACTGAATTAGATCTCTGATAGATAAAGGTATAGAGGAGTAAAGTCTTAGACCAGTGTTCCCCAATCTTTTTATCGCCGCGGACCGGGGGTGGAGGAGTTGATTGTTTTTATACTTTAGATCTTTACACACGCCTCCTTCAAAATACGTACAGTTACACACACACAAAAATGAATATAAAGTGATTAGAACGCTAAATCAATGAGAACTCTGAGCTTGTTTCTTCGCAACGAGAAGGTTCCATCTGGTAGTAATCGGAGACAATGACACCCGAAGTGTGTTGCTTATGTCCAGTTTATTCCGTTGTTTTGTTTTGGTTGTTGTCACTGCAGAAACCCCGCTTCACAAAGATAGGATGTCGGAAATGGCAACAGGGATTTAAGTGCTATGGTTGCAATCTCAGGGTATTCCGCCATGACTTTAATCCAGAACACCGGTAGAGTTGTTGTCTGGAACGCAGTTTTAAGGACGCCGTCATTAGCAATCTCAAGCAGTTGATCTTCTTCTTGCACAGACATGCCAGATTCCCCTAGTTTGTTGTCAAATGGGTCGCGGATCCATTCTTTACCAGTTCGTGGGACTTTTTTGGTTGGGAAGTAACGCTCGAACTCTTTTAAAAGCAAAGACAGGTGATCCGTCACCAACTTGGAGAATGAATGCTCAGGTTCAGTCTCCCATAAAATCCCCACCAATGTTTGAAACATATCCAAAATTCCTCTGTTCACGCGCTTTCCCCATAACTCCAGTTTGGCTTTAAATGCAGCTACTTTGTCTGCCAACTTGAAAACAGTTGTCATTTTCCCCTGAAGGGACAGATTGAGTTCACTGAGCAGGCTGAATATGTCACACAGGTAAGCTAGTTTTGTGACCCACACTTTGTCACCGAAATGTGCTGCCAACGGTGACTTCTTTTCTGAGAGAAATATTTGCAATGGCTCTCGCAATTCAAATACTCTGGTGAGCGATTTGCGGATCGTAAGAGCAGGCATCTGTACTCTGCGTCCATCTCCTCACAAAGCTGCTCAAACAGGCGCGAGTTAAGGGCGTGTGCTTTGATGAGGTTAATAACTTTAATGACATCAATCAATATGCTGTTTAATTCCGGCAACAATTTTCGTCTTGCCAGCATTTCCCTGTGAATGATACAATGAGTAGATTCACTTTCAGGTGCAACCTCTTTAATCCGAGCAGTTAAACCTGACAGTCGTCCGGTCATGGCAGCAGCTTATGGTCTGTGCATATGCCGACACAAAAGGACCATTTTAGTTTTCTTGAGATATAATTTTACCGAACACGCTAAGAAAGAGATGGCAGCGGCTGTTCTCAAACCCTACAAACTATTTTAATTTTTTTTAATGAAATGGAAATGGGCGGCCCGGCACCATTTGATTCACGGATCGGGGGTTGAGGACCACTGTCTTAGACCATAGCATTGAATTGAGAATAATTTTAGAGTGGACCTAGAAAAAGGACTATTTTCATGTGCAGTACGTAGAAAGTGTGAAGGATTGTTGTAGTTTTTGCTTGATATGAAAAAACCAGAGAATATTTTGGGAAGAGAATTGAAATCATACGAAAACATGAAAAGAGCAATTTGTAAGTTACGGATTTGTGATATATTTAACAGACTGTTGTTAGAGAAGACAGAAGCAATTGATGATGAGGGCGATAATAAGAAAATTTTTCGTACAATCCGTTTTTTCAATTGATGTAAATGTGTGTTATAAGTAGCTGCCCATATTATATTGTAGTAAGTTAGATAAGGGTAAATAAGAGAGAAATATAACAGAAGAGCTACTTTTATGTCAATAAATGGCCTAATTCTAGAAATTACACCAATATTCTTAGAAACACGATTTTGAACGTAAGAGATATGTTTGAGCCAAGATAAGTGCTCATCAATTAATTTATTTACTTCTAATCAATGAATGGCATTTGTCCAGAACGATATTTCAACAGAAAATCGTAGAAATATAATTAATTGCACTCTCAATTTCCTATCATTCACGAACAGCCATATATCATCATAATATTACCATCATAATGCTTTCAACCACCATCATCATCGTCGTCGTCATAATATGCGTCATCGTCATCATCGTCGTCGTCGTCACTCGCTTCTGAAACTAGAAAAGAGTTCATTCGATGTTCTCCGTGAAATCACGTTCATGTTTGTCTGTTTAAGTCATGACGTCATGACTGAAAATTCATCTTAACGCCAGTCGATCATCGTTCCGCGCAATGTCGTCATGCTTGCATTCATTCTATCTCGGTTAACCGCAATTCATTTTAAAAATAATATTTCATTTCAACCGCATTCTATTTTAGTCAATTACATTCCATTTCAATCAATTACATATCATTCCAATCAATTACATTCTATTTCAATCAATTACATTCCATTTAAATCAATTACATTCCATTTAAATCAATTACATATCATTTCAATCAATTACATATCGTTTCAATCAATTACATTCCATTTCAATCACTTACATATCATTTCAATCAGTTACATATCATTTCAATCAATTACATTCCGTTTCAGTCAATTACATTCCAACTCACTCCGTTCATTCCGCATACAAATATACGTTCTTGATTGCAATTAGACATTGTTATTCTTGTCAACATATTCCATGTTTATTTCAGTTGTGTGCATGTGTGAATGTGTGCATGTGGGAAAAGGAACAAAAAAAATTGTAGCCACGTGGTTGTTTTATTATTACCAATATTATACTACGGTTGTTGATGACGATAACGATTAAGATGACGACGACGACGACGATGATGATGATGATGATGATGATGATGATGATGATGATGACGACGAATTATTCCACCGATAATTTAACGAAAGAAGCAATGGGATCATTCCAAATAAATACCACGTTATTCAACATTCCTGCATTTTTAAAGCAGACGATATTTTCTTGCTTTGTGCATCTCGTAATTCATAATTTACCTCCAAATAATTATTCAGTCATTTAATTGTTATTATTATCATCATTATCATTATTGTTATTGTTATTATTATTTAAAAATGTTGTTTATTACTGTTCTCCCATCATTGGAAGAAGGACTTAAGATCATGAGAAAGGAAACATGTTACCTCGCAGAGAACATGACCTGTGATTTATTTGCCAGGATTGGATTTGCAACGTAGGTGTGAAGTCTCTATGTTTGTGTTTGTGTCTGTGATTAAACGACCTACGTTTTTTTAGGTTTTTATTCACGTGCCATGTATGTTATTTCATCGTTTTGTCGCAGAGTTATTTTAGCTTTATTTGAAATGAATAAATTTTTATCAATTTTTATTAGAAATAAATAAAATAAATATGACCTTTAGAATTTCTCACCTGAAGATGCACAGATCAGGCACACGTTCACGAAAACGAAAAAGCTCCACATTTTAAGTTCAAAACTCGATTAAATTTAAACTTATTTCAAATAATGTCTAAAAATGAAACCCCAAACAAATTAATATAATAATCCTGACAAATTGACGGATGGCGTTAGGCTGCCAAGAACCGTGAAACTTGTTTTCGTGTCATCTGCCCAGCGTCAATGCATCCAGGAGACACGCGCTTCATTCCAAGGCGCCAATAAACCAACAGGCATCTGACGTGAGCGAGACATGTATGGTTTTTTTTTAGGTCACTGACTGACCGATGTTGTCGAGCGCAACACGTTCATCTTTCAGCCGCTCTTTCATCCTCTTTCGAAGATCTCACTTTTGCTTTACAACTACTCTCAAAGCTTTACAACTGTTCATAACTGGAGTCGTACGAATATCACAACAACGATCACAACCCTGGTGGATTCATCACTTCCATTTCCTTGACCTCGCCTTGACCTCGGAGATCACGTGATGGACAGGGCAGTTTATTTTGTTTTGTACCCTAAAAAATGCCTTGTTTAATAATTCACTTATTTCACATTCAACTACCTCGTCATCGTCGTCAGTTATTGACACTTATTTTTTATTGATTTTTATTGAATATTTTAACAATGAGTGAATATTTTAATAATTACCCTATTAACAACATTTATTGAATGTTTTAATGTCCGACCGTAATATTATTTTAGTAGTTTATATTTTCCAAAATTTTGCATTAGTATAGTATTAACAATAATTATGCAATTCTAATAATGAATAAGATTTCGTGAAATCAGATTAAATGCCGTGAAGTTGTCAGAACATATTGGAAGTTTTGAGAGATGCCGGTTGATCGCCCAAATGATTGAAGGATATTAGTTTTTATCAACCTCAATAATAAACAGATCTTATAAATCAACCACTTTCTAACGCCTAACACCTCTATTTGTTAGAAATCCAGCCAACGAACTTTGTACCAATTATCAAAGCAGTGACTAGATTTATTTCTGAAACAAATATTCAGAATAATATTTAATAATTAATAATGGGGTTCATTAAAAAAGAAATGATCTTAAATAAATAAAGCTCTTTTAAGTAGTACGAAATAGTTTGCCTTTTGAGAGCTTAGCATTGAAGATTTCAGGCGCAGGCTTCAAATCGTGGTTGTTACCTTTGGAAATTTGACGGTCCCGTCTTTCATCTTTAGCAAAAAGTGTCGCTATGAATGTATGGATTAAAAACTTCGTCGGATTCCTAGCAGGTTGTTTTCCCCACTTTCATTCTCCAGATTGTCATACCACGAATATAGAAAATTAATGTTCGAGTGCATTTGGCATGATGAGTTTTTTTACTAAGAAAACGGAGGTGATTAAAAATTGTTGTGTTAAATTCTTTTTTATATATTTTGTTTTTTTGCGGATTTGCAATTTATTGGAATAAAAAGTAAGTTTGGAATAAGTGTTTCAAATGTTTTTGAGCTTTTCCAATTACTTCAGTGATATAGCCACATGCAAGGAAGGTATCTAACCTATATGCCATAACAAAATGACCTACATAAAATTGGTTAGATTTGATTGCCGTAGAATGAGCCATTGCCTCAATAAAAATTAATATGGAAAAACCAGATTGGGTTTTCATGTTGTTTGGTTAATGTATCCATAAAAAGTTGTAGAAATTAAATCATCATACATTTAATGATTTTTTAATATTAGAATGTTATTAAAATATCATAAGGATTTTTTCGGTCTTTTGATTTCATTGAAGTATTCTTCAAATGGAATTTGGAGCATAAATTAATTTTGATTGAAACGTTATTATGACAAATTTTATAATAAAATATTAAACAAAACCAAAATGTAAATAGTTAACTTTAGCGCCTACGCTATTGCGCCCTTGGCCACTTTTATTTTGTACATTTTGATTTGAGTGAGTCCTTTTAACTTGTGATATAAATGGGCCGAGATTGCGAGCCGTTTTGAATTTTGATGTTGTAAGAATTTTGCTTCGTCGTTTGGAAATTTGAAACAACTTTCTGGTTCTCGAAAGGTTCGTCATGTCTTGGTCCGGTTATTAACTTTGAGCGACGCCCTGTTTTCATTTCGAAAAGTAAATTGTATTGGAGTTAAGCGACTTTGCGTCTGTTAGTCGAATCGTCAAGATAGTTGATATAGTTAATTGATTCTTTTCAAATTCTCCATTTAAAACTTTTTGAATGTTATTTATTTGTTGATTTAAATGATTCCTGGATTACAAAATGTAAACCATTTAACAAACCTTTCAACAAATAGAACACCTGTTATGATATATTTTTGTTATACACTCTTGTGAGCATTTAAGTGTACAAAGCTTTCCCGACCTTTTCAATTGCTGGTGATTTTTACATTAATTTTTTGAAATGTTTTTTTTTTTTTATTAATCTTCATATTTCAGAAAAGATATGGCTGACAAGGATAAAAAGGACAAAGAGAAGAGATCCAGCCTGCTTGTAAGTTTCCTTACTTAATCTAGCAACCGGTTCAATTGACTGTCTATTTTAAACATTTAAGTGTTTGTACATGCATTCAACAATCACTATTTAGTTCAGCTTTCGAGGAAGCAAGGAGAAAAAGGCAAAAACTGACAGACCAAAATCAAAGCTGCTCAATGTATGTCAAGTTGGATAGTTGTCATGCATGGATGACATGAACCTGTGATTGTAACTTGTGGAATTTTTTCAATTTTTGATTGACAGGTGGAGGAGGATGGCCTGGAAAGTGCTTCTGACGATTCCATCGAAAACCTGCCTGAGAATCAAGTGCTCAAAAGATTTGAGCAAATGCTTGTGAGTTTAACTAGTTGTAAAATGGTGAATGGTCATTGAAATGGTTTAATTCTGCTTCGATTGATCGGATAAGAAGCATGCATGGAAAAGGATTTAAAATTGCTACTTTGCTTTTGAGCGTAGGACGACATGAACCTGGCAGAAGACAAAAAAGCTCCCCTGAGGAGCATGAACCTTGGACAGAAGAAGAACATGTTGATCATGCAGAACAAAGGATCAAAAAATGTGAGTTGTTGAGTGAGGTTAATTAGTTGTTAGTTATTTTGATTAGTTAATAAAGTTAATTTTAATATTATTGATAAGAAATCAGTATGATGTTTTTGTTTAAGAAGTACCAGATTGATTAAAATTATGATTGCATCCTTGTTTGATTTGCCATCATGTGATTGATGTGGTGATGTGATAATGCATTGTGATGACTTCAACTGTGTTGTGAACGGGCACTGCAACACGATAATGTATGCAATCGATGTGAGAACGGATTCGTTGATTTACTGTAAACCCTCACCCATCATCGCTCATTCTCACTTGTTACATTAATTGGCATATTAATTAGCCATAATCATCAGCCATTTATCTGGTTATCAGAAAACTGATTAAGAATTATGGATTGTAAGAAACTATTGAAATGTATATTACGACACATGCAATGTAATAAATAATATTATGTAATGCACATATTACGTGATGCGCATCGTGACGATAAGATTGTTGTTTCCATTTGACTCCAGCCGACCAAGAGAGCCGACAACGTGGACGACTTCATCGAGGCACTCAACATGAAAAGCGATTTGAAAGGTGAAAAGAGATACGAGACGGTACTCTCCCTGCGCATTGCCCTCACCAACAACCCCGTCAGGTGATTTTGTTAACACATTAATAAACAAGTTAATAACACATTAATAAACATGTTATTAACACAAGTTAATAAAATGCCTTTCAAATTGTATTTTCTCTTTTAACTGACTTTTATTTTACTTTTATTTGACTTTTTCTTCCTTCAAGTTGGGTCAAAGAGTTTGGAAAGAAGCAAGGCTTGAAAGCTCTGCTGAACAGTATAATGTATTTCTATGATTAGTGAGTCTTTTTAAGCATTTTACTGAAAAGTAAAAGATTATAAAGCGCTTTTTTGAAAACACGTGTTAAATTTTTGTAATGATTTCCTGTCTGCTATTTTTAATGTTCTTTTGTTGTAAAAATGTTCATTGTTTTTGCTGCTGTCAACATTTTGTGTTTTCCTTGTTTCCAGCAAAAAAGAAAAGCGAGGAACTCTGGAATGCATAAAATGCCTCAAAGCTTTCAGCAACAACAGGGTTGGCTTTCAATGAGTCAGATGAATAATTTCTAACAAATAGTTATGGTGATGATGATACTGTGAATATTCATTGCATCTGTGATGAGAACGTTGTTTATTACGCTAAGAGATTTTAATAATTAATTAATAATAATTAGTCAATAGAGGCGTTAATAATTCATAAACACAGTGTTCCTAATTAATTACTAAACGCAATAGTTCGGATTGCTGGAAGTCATCAACCACGACGAGGCTTTGACCATCCTCTCAAGGTGCATCAACCCGCTCGATCCTCCCTCCATGCTCGAAACTGTCACCATCATGGCTGCCATCTGCCTGGTCAAACCGCTGGGGTACGTCTCGGGACTTGCGATCAATTAACGTCTCGTAGTTATCGTTGCATGTGATGTTAGTTATTATTACCATTATTAATATGAAGTACTTAATTAATATCTGTTCGTTCAAGGCACGAGAAGGTACTCGAGGGAATGACAAGGTGCAGCGAGATGCAATCCACGAACAGATTCGTGCCCGTCATTCAAGGACTTCAGTCTGGGGACCTACCAATGAAGGTCTGATTAATAAACATAATGAAGACCACTGTGATGATGGTGATGTTGATGCTTGTGATGGTGGTGAGGATGATTTAGATGCCATGTGAATAACTGAAGTGATTTGATGTTTGCCTAAAAACACCACTGTTGCTGAGTCGGCAGATGATTACAAAAGTTTGTTTATGTGGGCAACAGTGCAGCATTTCTTGAGTCATAGTTCACATTGTGTGGGTGGTCTAATGAGTGATGATCTTAGATGCCTTCAATCAAACATCTTGTGAAACTATTTTTATTTTCCAAACACATTTTTATTATTTGCAAAATCATTTTTAGATTAACAATCATTTTATGAGATATTGATGATTAATTTAATAATAGTTAATATATAATTAATAATAATAATTATTATTATTTTTATTATCATTATCATCATTACTATTATTTTGGGAAGATTTAAGAATGACAAAGATTTACGGCCTGAACATTCATGCAAAATGTTGTATCTATATCCTAGCTTTGATACTTAATATTTTGCCATAAAAATAGGTGCTTATGATGTCATCAATGAAATTTTTATTGCACATAAATCATCAATTTATAAACAAATCATCAACATTATATTGTGAGTATTCCAATAAATTGATTAAGAAATTAAATTTGTTTTTTCTTTGAAAATAATTAACTACCTTAGTTGGAAAAAAGTATGATGTTGATGACGATAATAATAATAATAATATTAATCTATTTATTTTAATAAAAACTTGTTTGAAGACATTCCGGTATCATTAATGAAGTTGCACGTGTTTGCTAACATCCATTCATCATTCGTGATGATGATGATGGTTATTGTGGGTATGATAATGATGAAATAATAAATGATAATGTTAATTCATGGTAATAATGAACTGCAAAGGTCGCCTGCATGCAACTGATCAATGCCATCGTCATCACCCCAGAAGACTTGGAGTTCAGAGTTCACCTGAGGAATGAATTCATGAGGGATGGCCTCCATAGTATCCTGGAGGTGAGATCATTTTATTTGTAGTTGGCAGCAACATGATGATAATGATAGTGATGGTGGTTATGATGATGATGATGATGCTCCTGCAGAACCTGAAGGAGGCAGATCACGAGGACATAAACACCCAAGTGAAGTCCTTCATGGAGCATTCAGAAAATGACTTTGAAGAGCTGAGAAGTAAACTGGATTACATTGAATTCAATTTACAGTGAGTCGTTTCGCTCGATGGGCTTAATATTTGTTTTTATCATCATTCGATGCAAACGAAAGTTGTGCTAAAATTGTTGTAGAAACCCCAACCATTGCTTCCAAATAATCTGCCAGTCGCTGGGCGAGACGGAAGCCGAGTACAAGTTTCTGTCGATCCTTCAGCATCTCCTCCTGATAAGGGATGACAACAATGTCAGGTTGCAAGGATAATTTTACACTTGATTTCATTCCAAGTTTTATGAGTCGAATGACATCATTGTTCTCATTTGAAATGCAGAGAGCAGTACTACGATCTCATCGAGGAGTGCGTTTCACAAATCGTTCTGCACAAGAATGGTGTCGATCCTGACTTCTGTAAAACCAAAAGATTTGACTTTGATGTTGAAGCTTTGATGAGTCAGTGATATTTTTTGTTACAAGTCATTGAATTCTGTTGAACTTTAGAATGGCTGTGACTCGAATATTTGCACAGGCAACAATTTGAAGCCCAGCTCATCTCCAACCCCCTCAGAAAGGATGGGTTTCAAGGGTGGAAGGCATTCTGTCAAACTGGAGGAAGCTCTGACAGCCAAGCAAGAAGCTGAGGCCAAAGTTGCCAGTCTTGAAGAAAAATTAAAGAAGAGTGAAGCAGAGAATATTGAACTCAAGAACAAGGTTAATGAATGGTTTTGATTCACGACCAATGATAAATACATATTTTTCTATTACAAACTGATATAAATTGATTGCTTCTCTAAACTTTTTGACAGGTCAAGGGGTCTTTGTCATCCACTCTTGATGAGGCTCTTTCTCCAAAACAACCTACGGAAATTCCGCCGCCTCCATCTTTGCCGGGAGCACCTGTCGTTCCGCCACCGCCCCCTCTTCCGGGGCTGCCAGGTATACCCCCGCCTCCCCCTCTGCCAGGAGCACCTGGTATTCCTCCTCCCCCACCTTTGCCAGGAGCACCGGGGATTCCTCCTCCTCCTCCTTTGCCAGGAGCACCGGGTATTCCACCTCCACCGGGGCTGCCTGGAATTCCACCACCTCCACCATTCCCAGGAGCACCTCCACTTCCACCTGGTCTTCCAGGCTTTCCTCCTCCACTTGGGTCTGGGATGCCACCACCACCACCACCAGGTTTTATTTTAAATGTCACTTTTTCTTGCTTGATTTCCTTCATAACCTTATTAATCTACTTCAAAAGTTGAGTCATTGTTGTTAGGAATCATTCAGCAAGTATTACATTCTCAGAAATGATCTTCACAACAACAAATTGTTGACTTTGTTTTATGTCACAGATATAATACAAAATTATATTATTTCCAACGATTAAAAACAATTTTGCATTCGTTTGTGCTTTTACCTTGACCATTTTAATTTTACGTCAAGAATAGAAATATATTTTTACAAATTTTAATTTCTAATTAGCTTGTATTATGCTAATTACGAATTGGACAATCAAGGTTGCAAAGGATTGATCTGGTAGATGCTAATAAAGGAATTAGTGCTGCACAAAATGATGATTAAATTAAAATAAATAAATGTCAATCATGCAGGTGGTGCAGCTTCTTATGTTCCTGTAAATAAAAAGAAAAAATACAACGTGGAAGTTCCACTGAAAAGAGCCAATTGGAACAAGGTTGACTTGTTTGAATGTTGTTTTATGTTTTATTTTAAATTCTTACAACTTGAGAACATTTCTTTTAATGAGTAAGTGGAATTATGAAATTTGATATTTAGGAAGTAAGAGGTTTTAGAGGTTCGACATAAATCGTTTATTAATATTATTATTCATGATTGTTTATTTATAAATTAATGATTTGCGTTCATTCTCCGAATATTTTAGTTAAACGCGAGGGTTGTCACGCCCGACTCGTTTTGGGCGAACGTGGAGGAAGACAACCTCGCCAAGGAGGACATCTTCGACGGGCTGAAGAACAACTTCGCCACCAAAGTCATTCAACGTAAGATGATGATTCATAGTCATCTCTCCAACTTGTGTGTTGTTTTGATTTATTAATTAACAATAAATGCAATGGTGCCCTCTAGGTTTTTATTGCATCCAGTTGTTAGTCATTGTTTTTAGATGGTTTTTAATGATGAGATTTTATCATTCTGGAGTTGCTTCATGAGATCCTGATGAATAATTTTAAGCTGTTGTCGTGTTAAACATGGCAAGATTATGTGTTGGGATGGAAACTATGTAAGGATGTATAAGTATTAATTTTTAACATTCATATATTTAAAACATTCATTTTTTCTCAGAAAAAACCAATGACTCCACAGACTTGGAGAAGAAATTGGTGAAAAAGGGGAAGGAATTGAAGGTTTTGGATCCAAAAACTTCACAAAATCTGTGTAAGATTTTTTTAGGCTGTATTTCTCAGCAAATACAAATCGTCTCATTTTTAAATTCGATGACACATCCATTATTACAGCCATAACCTTGGGTTCACTGAAGATTCCCTACGAGGAAATAAAGCGACGAATTCTCGAGATGGATGACTCACTCAACCTCTCATTGGTCGAAACTCTCCTCAAAAGCCTGCCTGAACCTGCAGCTCTGAACCAATTGGCAGCTCTGAAAGAGGAATATGCAAATCTTGCTGAATCGGAACAGTTTGTAGTTGTGGTGAGCCATTATTTATCGTCAGTTATTTCTTTTTGCCAGAATATAATTAATAATTAATTGGCTTTGCTGCCTTTAATTGCTTATCTAAAGGATCATTCTAAGAATCTAAGATTACGGTACGCACTTGAGGCAAACCTTGAAATGTAAATCTCATGGGTTTTGTTTATTGTACATGAATTACATGCAACAGTCTGGTTATCATAACAATATTAATGCATAATGGTGATGTGACATGATAGCTAATGTTCATGTTGCAAAGAGTAAACAATAGTTTTTGTATTCTGCATTTTTTTAAGATCTCCAGTATAAAAAGGATTGGACCGAGGTTGAATTCAATATCGTTCAAGCTGAAATTTGATGAGTACCTTCAGGAGATTAAACCTGTGAGTTAAATTTAGAAATTGCAATTAAGCTTGTTGTTAGGATGTGGTTATTACGTGTTGCTATTTAGTGGTTTTTATATGTTATGCTGTTTATGTTATGTATTTAAAGGTGATTATTCAACTACATTACATTATTACAACACTGCACTTGAATAATGAAAATAAATGTTTTTGTACAACTGACCAACGTGGGTTAAGAAACGTCGTTCTTTCTCAAGGGCATCGTGGCTTCGACCGCAGCACTCGAAGAAATAAAAACAAGTCAGAAATTCTTGAAACTCCTCGAGTTGATCCTTCTCATGGGCAATTACATGAATGCAGGATCGAGGAACGAACAATCCATCGGTTTTGAGTTCAAATTTCTCACCAAGGTTGATATGATTTTATCAGAAAATGTTGTCATTGAAAGTTTTACTCCTTGTAACTTGAGAGTTGTTTGTCATCGATGTGGTTGGTCAGCATTATTTCTTAGTCATTGCGAGTTTGTATGTCATCGTTCCAGTTGTCCGACACGAAGACCGTGGACAACAAAAGGAACTTGTTGCACTTCCTGGCCGAGACTGTTGAGAATAGCTATCCTGATATTATGGGATTCACAGAAGAACTGTTTCACGTCAACCAGGCTTCTAAAGGTTGCTATGACGAATGGCACCGTTATTACTTTATTATTTTTCTTCTAAATTGCTTCATTGGCCCGAGAGAACCATTTTGAAGGAACGCAAATATTTGAAGTGCTAATAAGCTGTGATTCAGAGGATTACAACTTAGAAAATGTCTTGTTAACGATTTGCTTATTGTTATTAAATTAGCTTTTTACTAGCGGCCTGCAATGTAACAATGACAAGCATTGGATTTCTTAAATGTGTTGCAATGGAAATAATTTTATACAAGTAATTGGTCTTGAATTTAGTTATTAATGTGTGTTTAATAATATTAACTAAGTATATATTCCATGGATTCTTTTGAATGTGTTTCAGTCTCTGAAGAGAACATTCAGAAGAACCTGGCTCAAATGGTGAAAAGTGTAAAGCAACTCGAATTGGACGTCAAGAACGCTGAAAACGACAAATCCACCCCTGCAAATGATAATTTTGTGCCAATCATGTCGATATCCTTTGTTGTGCAATGAGTTGTTGTTCAATGTAAAAACGATTTAACAATCAACATTCGTTGATGATCGAATGCCAATGTTCATATTTATGAGTCAATTTTTTACTATCATAAATATTTGATATAGGTTTAGATTGTTTAGTAATTACTTTCAAAGGTATTATTTACTGTATTAATAATTATTAATCAATATTCATAAAAAGAGGTTAGTTGTTGAACTTGACTTGAGCACACAAATTCCTTCAATCTGCTCAGGAGCAGTGCGAAGTCCTGACGGAAATGTCGAAGAAAATGTCGAAACTCTTTGAAAGTGTGGCCTCATTCTTCTGCTTCGATCCCAAAAAGTACTCCATGGAGGAGTTCTTTGGCGACATGAAAGTCTTTCTTGATGGCTTCATTGTGAGTTCATCACAAAAATTTGATTGTAACTATTGAGCCAATTACTTTAATGTTGGATTCCTGGATCTGGTTCCTGATGATGATAATGATATGTGCATATTGTACGGCACCATAAAGAGTGCGAATTGGGCACTGCACTTGATTTGTTGCTGCTTGAGTTTGATGTTTCCAAATATTTCAAATATTTCTCAGTGAAATGACAACATGTTGCTTTAATTGTTTGTCAGCAAGCATCGAAGGACAACGAAAGGTTAAAAGAGGCCGAAGAAAAGATGAAGCGAGCGAAAGAAGCAGAAGAAAAGAAGAAACGCGAACGAGAGGAAAAAGCTGCTCGTCAGAATATCATTTGTGATCTCAACGCAGGTTTTGAGATGTTTAAAGTTGTTGCGACGTTTGTCATAAAAATCGTATAAGTTAATATGTGACATTAAATTGAATGAGTTAATATGTGACATTAAATTGAATGAGTTAATATGTGACATTAAATTGAACGAGTTAATGTTGGCGACTACAATTCCGAACGATTCTCTTTTTGTGCAGCAATGGTCTGGTGACTTCAACTGAGGATTAAATTTTGAGGATTTTTGTAAAGTGTTGCATAAATGTTGGAGTTTGTTTTGTTTTTTTTTTTCTTTATTATTAGATGGATGAATGAGCTGTTGCTGCTGTTGAGAAAAGTGATTGATTGAAAGCAGTTCAATGTTAAGCAACGAGGTTTGAGTCAATTGCTTAACATCTTTGCAGCTGATGATCAGGAAGGTGTCATGGACAATCTGTTGGAGGCCCTTAAAACAGGGTCAGCTTTCACAGTCAACAGGAAGGATGGAAGGAAAAGAAGAGGTCCAGGTGAATAAATTAAAATAATATTAATTAATAGAGTTAAACATTTTTAATTGCTGTCTCTAAAGCAATGCTTGAGTCAGCTGATATCAATGTAATAATAACTCAAATAAATTAATTTGTCAACCTCCAGCTGATAGGACGGTCCACCAGACAGAAGGGTCAAGGTCGAGGACAGATTTGGAAGCCAACGACGGAGAGTCCGGTCGGTCGAGAGGAAGAGAAGAAAGGAATCTGATGGTGAACGCCAGGAGGAGAACAGGGGGTGGCAACCTGAGGGAGAGGTCGTCCAAGGAACTCACTGAACTCCTCAACTCCAGTCTTGCGTGACGGAAGTGCAGCAACAGCGCTCGAAGAATCGTATCTTTGACGCGTGACGGCCAGTTAGGCAGTGCGTGTCGTTCGCTTTTGCAGTGTTTTTGCTAAAACCTGTTCGTAAGTCGAGAACGTTGGTACGTGCAATTATTCGCGCGGAAAGTTTTTTATTCGAACAATTCCGACGCTGTCGTTGATTGTTGAAGTGTAAGCGAGGTTTATTTCGGGTCGTGCCTCGTTTGAAAATGAATTTGTTTTACGCGGTTCAACTTATGTGTCCAGTTGTAGCGTGATGGTCTCATTCCATTACCTTTTATTCAAAACATACCCACTTAACCTCTCTCAGTTGAAATATTTTTGTGAATTGTTATTTTTTTTTGTTTTAATTATTTCTGCTGGTTGTGGTCGAGATGCAAATAATTTCTAAAGTGATAGCTTGAATCATTAGAACATCTTTTATCTAGTGCCTTCTTTACGATGTCTGGATATTGATGTCAATATCGATGGAAATTCAGCTGGATCGACCTGAGTGTCTTTACATCGGACTCGGTTGAAGAATTTTATTTACCGATAACTTTTTAGGTTATTTATTTTGCCTTGTTGTCGGTGGAGCTTAGCTAATTGCATTTTAACGGCTTGGTAGGTGTTCCGTCGTTTGCTCGGGATTGTGGCTGGTTTTTTGTAGCGAATCGAGAATTAAGTAACTAACGAAGGTAAAAAAGTACTTTTTAATACAGCTTCTAATTGTCTTTACCTTTCATCGCGTGTTCACCAAATAATGTTGTAACAATCTTCAAAGATACACTAATGGTTGTGAGTTGCTAAACTTCTTATACCTCCTGACTGGGAATCAACCTTAGGGGTCACATTTTGCAAGCAAGTCCATTTTACAGCTACACTGAGCTAACGGGCGACCATGTTTGAGGGGAGGTTTACGGGTTCAAATCCCTCCGACATATTCAAAAAACATCGTAATTGTAAATTTTATTGATTTATAATTAATATTTAAATCAATGAAATATAGATGCATAAAAGTTTTAGAAAATAAAGGACATGTTATTAATTACTGAAAATATTGTTTGAATAAAAGTTTGAATTAAAAGTTAATTATTTAATCGTGAATTGAGTCTATCCAAGGCGCTTGTAACCTTTTACACGGCCTAAATATGGCATTTTGTTGATTTTGGAAGCATTTATTGTTCAATCGAAAGCAAATTTTGAACAACTATACACAATCAGAATTTACATCTCTCTTCCAAATTTGGTTCTGATTAATGGCAGAACAACTCTAAGTTAATTAAGATACTTCAAACTGCGATGCGAAATACTTGAAGTGAACCATTTCTTCCTGGAAATGAATAACGATGTCATCGGGATAATTCTCTCAAAATGTTTCTGTTGCTTGTCTTAATTCGTCATCTGTTTTGGATGGAAATTCAATCAAAAATCCCAAAACTGAATTTTGTCCTTTGCTTGCATGCGGCGGTTGAGCTCAGCAGATAGTCTGTCAAATATCGGTAGATAGGTTTAAATCCCGAACTTGTCTTTTCCAAGAAGTACAACTTCCGCGTCACCATCGGCGTGATGTCGTTTTCGCTTGCGCAACCGATTACAGTCGTCAGAGTGCTGTGCTTCAACTTTCTCTTCAGTGTTTCTCTTCGTCTTCATCAAACAAATTTCTCTGCGATGTTAGAAAATCTGACAGTGATTCAAGCATATTGACGGCCGCCTGGAGTTCTACCGTTTCTTTCTGTAATGATTTAATGACTGCATTGAAAATTTCTTTTGCCCTCATGGAGCCCCTAAAAGTCGCGAGGATGTGTTGCATGCTCTGCCTAATGGGCAATCCGGCATTCCTCAAAAACTATGAATCACAAATTATTAATTTTTTTTTATTATTTAATACGTTAAAGTTACATGTCAGAGGAATGACTAGGATATCTTGCGCCCAGGGACGAACTCTAAAATTTATGAATTGCATCGATATCTGCATATAAATCATAGATAGAAGAATTTTAAAGTCCAGTAGCAATCCAAATTTCGTGCTCAGATCTTTTAGTCGTAAAAACATTTTAAACTTCTGTTGAAGTCGATGAAATATTATTTTCATAACCCGCACAATTTCTTCTTCTGAAAGTCCTGCATATCTTTCCAGTTCTCCAGGAATCTTCCAACGTCGCCTGATTCTTCTGTTCACCTCAATCCCCAGGCTGTGCATTTTGTTTTGACATTTTTACTTGAGAAACTGCAGCACTACGTCATCCGAAATAAATGCTTATTGTGGTATAAAAGTTACCTAACTCATCGAACCCAAAATCTCCTTCAAAAACTCTTTAATTGCACCTGCAACCTTAGGATTGTTACAAAGCTCTGTGATGGGTCCACTATTAATTTTAGTTTACATCAATGGCATGCGCAATTCATCGGATAACCTTGAATTCTTACTTTTTGCTGATGAACAGCTCACAAAAATAAGAAATTGGTGTGCATCTAATATTTTATCTCGTAATGTTAAGAAAACTGTTTACATGTTATTTACTAATCCAACAAAAAAATAATACATCCCGACAACCACCACATTCGTATTGGCGACTCCCTACTACCTCGAGTTGACAGTTGTAAATTTCTTGGAATCATCATTGACCAGCATCTTACTTTCAAACCACATGTTCAATATCTCATTATCAAGATTTAAAAAACATCGGAATTATTTCCTACATCCGTCGTTTTATCACCTCGTCGATTGGTGTAATAACTTTATAATATTCCTTCATATTTCTGTATTTAAATTATTGTAATCTGGTTTGGGCTTGTAATTATTATTCATCCTACCTACTTTCCTTCTTACTTAAACCAAAAAAAGATATATTCGTATTGCTTTGCACCTACCTTAAAACTCTCATACTGACCATTTTTGTTCAAAAAACTCAAGATTCTTAAAGTATACCAAATTAACCATCAACATACCGGCATCTTTATGTACAAACTGGAGCATCACATACTTCCCCACTTACAGAATGAACTTTTTGTAACTCACTCACTACTTTTTTATGCACCACGATCCATCACAAAAAAAATACAAATCATCCTTTGCCAGCTTGGATGATTAACTCAAGGCCTTTTCATCCAACACACTATTTCATTCCATCACATGCTTCTGGCTCCTGGTCCACAAATAATAAACCCAAATCAATGGTTTTTTTTAAAATATGATATGGGTTGCCCAGAGAGCGGGATACTAATCTCTTAGGATCTTGAGCGGGCATAATTTTATTTTTTTATATTTTATGTTGTTCATTTCTTTTTCTGTTCAATAAAGGAAAAAATTGACCTTATATGACATCTTTAATTACGTTATCAATGAATAAGCACAAAAGACGATAGCCTATATAGCTAAGAATTTTATTCAAGGTCCGGTGCTCACAATCGTCTGAAAGGGAGTCCAGCAGCAACGAGGCTATGACGATTTCGGGCCTGTGGTCATGGCATTTGCACATTCATTGTGCTCTGGCAATGACCCTATACTCCTGGTCATTCAAAGATGAAGATATCCATATACCAATGAACAGAATACAGGTTACCTAACATTTATTCGCAGCGGTTGAGAACAATGTCATTTATTTATAAATGTTAATTTTCAAAGGTACGCAAAGACTATGGCATCGTCAAAGTCGATTGAATTGGATTGGATAAAAGCACCTGGGAAGGCGAAGGAGGATATGGCTTCGTGCGAGAGGCGCCTTGTATCACCGACACTGCCAGAGGATACCAGACCAAGTTATTAAACAAGGCAGTGATTGGATCTGCAGCCGCTGTAGCAATGACTATGACAATGAAAATTAAAATACTAAAGCCTCCTAAAACATCCAATTAATCACAAACTCGAACGTAATATGAATAACAATTGGTAAACGACGAGTAAAGACAAGTTATTTCACATTATTCATCTTTATTTTTGTCACTCCATGCTGGCCCATTTTGTTTACATTTTCACATCGTGAACGTCGTGCTTTGGGTGGTGCTGTTTAACACTTTAATAGGCAAATATCACACGCATAGACTTATTGTAGTCTTATCCCATTCTTTTGGAACCCATTATGAAAATTCCAACAGATAACTGTGAGGAATTACCACTGCTCTGGCTTTTGCTGGTGATGATTCAATTGATTTTCTACATTGTACATCATTTATATAGCGCCATATGCATAGCATCAGAGGCGCCTTTTGAAACCATTTATACAGCGCTCTTTTCCAAGGGCGCTTGTGGCAATGCAGGCTGGGTTTCGAACACGACACATTGCGACTGTTGCCATTACCGCCGTACACAGTCACGTAACCCGTTCGGCCAACATGCATGCCATACATTACCATAAGAGCAATTTAATAATTATTAAACCCATTGGATGGCAACAATTGTATTCAGCTGTTACCCATAGTTTCACGTTACAATTCATGGCACAGACTATTGTGCAACATGGGCAATTGCTCACACTGACAGATGCTTACATCAGGTATGCCAAACTCAAATACCACTGTGACCTGCATAAGATAATATCAGTATTCCAATGGGCTGCACCATCAAACCCAAGAAACAGATTTTAATTTTATTGACTTATATTCAATATGCATGTTACAGCAGCTACAATAATGATAATAATAAGTTGCCAAATTTAACAGTTGTAAATGAGACCTTATTCAAGACAATTCAATCATCTTGAGGCTTGATACTTTCTTTGCTGGACAGTTTCATCATCCTGAGGATGCCTTTTAAACTGCAATTTTTGCCATTAAATGATACAATTACGGTAAAGTTTGTGCATGCCACACGTATGCATGAAAAGTGCTTCATAGGCTTGGCCTACATAGACTATTGTGCAAATGACACTCAATTTTTTGACAAGCTTAATTGAAATGTTTTCAAATTCATTTAATTTGTGTTAGGGAAGCATTAATGATTTTGAGTTTGTCATCTTATCCCTTATTCCAGGATTAACAAAATTCTTAAATACTTGATGAAGTCATAACACATTTTAACTTGTTTTCAAACTATTACCCCATGATAATTTCCTTATCAACTTATCATTTAGAAATTAACTGAAATAATCACAAAATCAATACTGATGGGCATTGTATTCATGTCATTCAAAATATAAATATCCAGAGGTTGGACGCAAAAATTGAATGACATCATAATGCTGTTATATTTATAGTGCAACAATGAGTAGGAATATCAAGTACATTTCAGATTATTATTTCATTGACTTTTTTTTGCACTTGTGAAGTTAGCAGTGAACCTATGACTAATTCTAACAAGCTTGCAATTAAATAATTTTGTGGAATGTGCATGATCAAGAAAGCATAACCCTTCCTAGAAAACTCATGGCATTAAACAGAACATTGGCAAAAGGCACATTAAATGTTTTGAACCAATTTGAGAAGGGAGATCAAACAGATGCTATGCAGATGAGTTATCAATGGTGAAAAATAAAACTTTATTCAGTCACACAGTACATTTCTCCTAAAATTTCCATTTTAATAACAAAAACAAAAAGACGACATTAGATACTCAGGCGATTGCTAGGTTCTTCTTTTTGGGGTTAATTTGAAAATCACCAGAAGCAAAAGCTTCCTGAAAACAAAATATAAAAAAGCAAATTAAGTTTACCACCAATGGTAGCACAAACAGAAGCATTCATGATACAGTAATAAATTCTTCCATTACGCATAACCAGCAACAGTCAAAGATTTACCTTGTCATAAATGACTCGAATTAAAAGAGAACAACTCGGGCATCTGGCAACTTCCTCGCCATTCTCGAGATCTTCCTGCATGCATCGAGTGAAATTAATTTTGTTAATGCATTCCAAACCAATTGGAATATTGACGAAATACCTTTGTTATCTCAAATTTGTCCCCACATGGACAAGCGTAATAATAACTTTCTGTTTCCTCATCATAATCCATATCCTCGATTTCTACCTCATCGTGATAAATAGACATCTTAAAATGTAGGCTGATATGAACAAAAAAGTAACTTCGACAACGCGCTCTCGGTTAGTACATATCACGTTTTATTTTTTACATTCTACATCAAAACAAAATAGCAAAGAATATGTATTACACAAATGTATAAAACCATTTTTGCAAATAAAGCATATTTAAGTATTTTATTAAATTTTTGTTTGATTTAATTATTTTATTAAAGTCTGAATTAATTTTTCAAAACTTAAATTGCTTTAGCATTATAAAATATATTGGAGGATTTTGTGATAAAACATGTTATGAAATATTTTATTCATACAAGTAAGATAATGTTTTTAAACAAGATTTTACAAGAAATAGCCTAGTTAAATAATAATACTAGCATTTCCGTGAACAAAATCAAAATTGATGGTTTTGTGGATTATATAAGTTCACACCGACCGCAAATTAATATAACGTTTGGCTAACGATATTAAACTAGTGTTCTCAATCTCAAGGTGTACTTTATGCATACCTTTTCGTAATTTCCTCTAATGTGCGTAATATATTGAATTAATAACTAAAAACATTGGATTATATCTTGACTTCAATTATATTTTTACTTAAATTGAATTGATGGGTGCATTAAAAAACAATAAGTTAATTTCGAGGCTTTTAAGCTTTTTCTAATAAGTAAAAAATTTAAAAATTGTTTGCAATATCAAATTAAAATTATTATGCATTATTCAGAGATCTGCTAATGATTCAAATGCATTTGGAAAAACCTTTCTGAAATATACCAATCGTTAATTTAAACGTTATGTTTTAAACATTTAACACATTATGTGATGATTAAAATATTGTAAGTTAAAAATTTAAGGGTGACATGTTTGTAAATCTTAAAAATTATTCCCATATGATTACAAATGCACCCCCCATAATGTCTGTTTTATGATTGTTATTATTCGAGTGTGCTGGCGACTTGGGTCTGGGTGATGAAGCCGGTCTGAACTATTAAACTGCGAAGTTTTATTTGCATAATTGTAGATACATTTTTAAATTTTTAAGGTATGATCTTAAATTATACATATTTTACAATTTTGCTTTCTAAGAGCAAGCAAATGATGTCTGTTGAACTCGTCTATGTGGCATATTGCCCTGCATGCTGCGGCAGCTATGCTTGGCGATTACACTTACACTTACATTACATTGTTTTGAGCTTTATACTAGCTTTAATCACATTTTATTGATTTCAAACGGTTTCTTCATATTCTTGGTTTGGTTCATCTTAACATATGTTAGACAAAATTTTCTATGTTAATCTTTTTCTTTTTAACGCTCTGCCTTTGACATAACATTTACTAATTACATTTTAACAAATATTTAATCTTTGCTTTTTCTTTGAAGACTAACAACCCGGTCATATATCATGGAAGAAACATGTTTGACTCTTGATGAACTTACCTTAGAACCAAATTGTTTTACTGATTCCTTGAACCATGATAACTACAAAGAGGACAACAAAGCCAATTCAAATGAAAATTTAAATTCAAAAATAGCCAAAAATGGTTTAACTGATGATAGGCATTTTAAAAAATCATCATTTAAAACCAGATGGAGTCTTGAGGAAGCTTGCAACATTCCAGAGTGGCATCCACCCCAGCACAAGTTTGTTCAGAATTCCCGCTCAGCCAATGAAATTTGCTTAAATGGCAACAGTGATTACTGTTCGGTTAAGCAGTCGTCTTCTTCTTCCGGATCCCTCTCTGTGTCTCCTCTGCCTTTTGTGCCAAGGAATATGAACGTTCCCCACCATCATTCTCACCAATCTTTCCATCCTCCTGCCAATCCATGTCCTAACCATTCTCAGATGTTTCTTGAGACGTCTGAAAATTTGGAGGAAAGTTCTGGAAAGCCTCATCAATACGTGGTAAACGTGTTTGTCAATCCTCACGCTTCATTTACTGTTTCAGTTGGTGATCAGGTTCAGGTCATACAAGGTGAGATATTTCTAAAAAATTTATTTTAAATTTATGTAATATTTTTTTAATATTTGTATTTTAAATATTATGTCAACAAATATTTTACTTGCTCAAATGATTTTATAGTATCCTTAACTTCTTCATTGTTTACATTCGAAACATTATCCTTTAGAAGTACCTTAATCATAAGATAATGAATCAACAATTTATTGTCTGGTTTGATGGCTTAAGTTAACACTCGAGTGTCCGTGTTTATCTTCCAAGGTCCGGCCACAGTCCGCATGGTGTCTCGTTCGCCTCCTCATCCAAGTTCCATCCCGGAACAGCCCGGTCAGGTGGTCCACCAGATGGTGGACGACAATGGGGTGCTGACGCAAGTCATCATTTCATGCCAAGCCAATCCCCCAATATTGGTTAGGGATACATGAATAAATTTAAATTTGAAACTTAGTCAATTAGTGTTAAGCATATTTTCTAATGTAAAATTGCTTGTTATTGTGGTCAATATGTAAGGACCATCTTCTATGACTTTCTAATTTGAAGTATATACAATTGCTATTGAATAGTATTGTGGATGCATTTGCGAAATTTTAACATTACCCATGAAATCCATGTAATATCTTAATGACAAAAATTGGATTTCGTTTTGAACCATATGTTGCAAATGACAAATTACTTCATGGCCCCACATGTCTGAGTATATTGATCTCAAGCGAAGAGATGTTTGAGCAAGTACGTAGTATTGCAATTTTTGTGTGGTTTGATTTTTGCTCGTCTGCATTTCAGAGCTCTTCACCTCAACCACCGTACGCTCCTGCACCTTTCATGGTGATGCATCCACCTTCCTACCACCAACACCAAAGACACCATCATCCAAATCCACCAGTTAATTGCAACTCCGGTTGGTTTCCTCAAGTCCGACATTGGTTTCATTTATTTTTTTATTTCGATAAATCTGAAGTTCACGAACGACTTCTAACACAAGTTTGTAGTCATAAAGGCTATACATATAGAGTAATGCAGGCGACAAAGAATTGAAATTATTTATTTATACAATGTTTGTTAAGATTGGTGGAAGATAGGCAAGAGAGGAATTGAGTTAGGGTGAGCAGTGGAGCATTTTTCATGGTGTGGATGGTGTAGTGGAGATGACCAGGTGTGCTGTAAGCAAGGCTGCAAATTATTTTCTAGCAGAGACATAAATTGTGGATGAGGTTTAAGCGTCTTCTTGAGTTTCTGAAGAATGCTTCTGTAAGGTAGTGTTCCCAATCCTGGAATTGCAAAATGCAAAAGCATTTGGGAATTAGACGTGAATGATGTTGAAAGACATGAGCTTTGAAGATGAATTTACTGTCGATTTCAGATGCCAAAGACGTGGATGTTGATTGTTGAGGATATGGTTTGTTTGGAAATTGTGTATTTGTTTGATGGGTGTTTCTCCATGCCCTCTTGATGGAAGATTGATGATGATGTTGAATGCTCGATGTTATCTGTTATCAGTTCAAAGTTGACAGAGTTGTCTGTAAATGCATAATTTGTGTCAGTGATTTTCATCCTGTGGACTCCCATGGATTTAATATTTTTTAATATATATTTTTGACAAAGGCTTGCCCTTAACCCTACATATATAATTTTTAGCAATAAGCTTTTTTAGTGCTCAGCATTGCTCAGCTATTATTTTTGTAATTTATTTTGTTATTTCTTATTTAAAACTAACTAAATCTTGCAAGTGTGGGATATGGATAAAAAAGTTTTAAAGATAAATTTTCTAATATTTAGACATGAAAGGCATAACACAGACAACGAAGTTAACTGATTGAATGTTGGCCCAGTCAATTTTATTGTTGGGGGGCCACAGCATGGCAAGTGCTGCCGGGGTTTGTGGAATGAGAAAGGTTGATAACTGCTGATTTATGTGAATAAGAAAAAGATTACGTCTAAGCACATCCCCTTGAGGCCACTGATTACATCTCCATTATTATTTTTTATGTTGCACTCGCTTCATTGGTGAACTTTGCACCTAACTCTTCTGGTGACTTTGATGAGCTTCACGTTCTCATGAATTAAAATGGATTTTCAATATTTCATGAATTTACATGTTTTACTAGCATTCCATTCTGTAAATTGAACGAGCTGACATGTTGAATCTTTAAGGATCAAATCCAAACATGGACCCGAGAGCTGCGAAAAGGAAGGAAAGGCTGCAGATGAAACTCAGTCAAAGGAAAAGCTTGAATGAGACCAATGAGACCACCCCAGAAGATGAAGTGGTCCAAGAAACATGTAAGTCAAAAACATGTCTCGAAAAATGTTCCATTTTCATCGCTTCAATGTTTTCCGACAGGCTCAAAGAATGTCAGTAAAATCCATCACTCTCAGAATGGAATGCTCGCTTCTCAGAAAGGCACTAAGACTGAACCTAAGAAGTCTGAATCATCCAATGATTCGGAGCAGATCGAGCTTGCCCTTTCAAAAATTGATGATCCAAAAGTTAGTTTTCACATCTGCAACAGTGTTTGTCTAAGATTTTATTTGAGATTGATTTCTACTCGAGAATTAATTACCATTTCGTGGGGTGTGTGATTTGCATTAGAAAGCCATGAAAGGTCATCTTTTGAGTCAAGAACGTGGAATTCAGGTTCTAATCGTCGAGGCCAGAAGTGCCGTGGTCAGACTGAACTGGTGCGAGTCCCAGGACCTCGACATCGATCCGATGAGTGTCAAGTACCGCCTCCTCATCAACAAAGGCAAGGACGACGGCCCTAACTTCACAGAAGTTTACAGGTATTGATGAGAATTCTGTTGACTCATGCTTTGGTGGTTACGTTACTTCAACAATGTTGATGATGATCATGATGATGATGATCATGCTGATGTTGATTATTATCATTATTCTTACAGTGGCGATGCCCAAGAAATCGCTCTCAACGACCTGACTCCTGCAACCGTCTATTTTGTGAAGTAAGTCTTCCGTTATTTGTTTGTTATTATTGTTTATTTATTGCTAAATTACCTTTGTTTATCTTCATTCTTAATTCGTTGTGCAAAAGACTTTCATACATTTATTTATCACAATATGATATGGTAATGGTTTGCAACACATCTTTAGTTTTCCACATAGTATTTCATTGTCAACTTTTTTGTGAGTTTTTGGGAATTATCACTCGAAAATTAATCACGAGATTTATGCGAGCCATCGTAACACCCGAGCATGTGATGGTGCATGGGGAGAATTGCTTGAGAAGTCTTAAATCATGTGAAATTCTGTCACTTAATTAGTATCATTGGTGCATAATACGACGCCCGCAATTATCAATAAATTAATAAGGTTCATTAAAAGTTGTTGTACGTGAAGGTATCAGTGCTGGTTCGATGAGGCGTGGGGATGCCTCAGTCCCACTGTTTCCTTCACCACCAACTCCTGCGAACCCGAACCTCCGGTTTGGCCGAAACTCGTAAGCAAGACCAAGTCTACCATCCAACTCAAGTGGAATGTTTGTATCTTGTATCATATTGCATCATGTTTTATGCTATTGTATCTTATTATATCATATTGCATCATGTTTTATGCTATTGTATCTTATTATATCTTTTTGTATCATGTTTTATGCTTGTTATATCTTCTTATATCATAAACTTATCCCATTAAGTCTCATTGCATACTATTATATCCTGGGCTATAATCATTTGCTCACTTTCTTGTAAAGCGTTTCACAACAACTCCATTGCTTCTTGCAGGCTGCTGTCGACAACGGGAGTAAAATTACGAATTACATCCTCGAATATGATGAGGTGGTTATCAGGCAACTGAGCCTTTTTGTTAATATTGACTAAGTTTTCATAAAAACATTCTCACTAATAATAACTACAATTACAAATGAAACCTTTTAATAATATTAATTATGTTGTCATTCATTTTTATCCATAATAATTATGTTTACACCGTATGTTTATGTTTATACCATATACCATAGACGTTATTGTTTTAAACATTAAGAGTCATTGCTGGTGGTGATGTTGATGATCTTGAAATTGAATAATCATAATAATTCAATCAAATTGATGATTCAGGGTCGTGGTAGTTCAAAGTTCGTTGAACTCTACAATGGACCTCAGAAGCAGTACAAGGCCACCAAACTCCAGCCATCCACAGGTTACAGATTTAGACTGGCTGCCTTGAACAGCCATGGAAAAAGGTTTATATTAAATTTAATTCAATCTCTTAATTGGTTCTTTTAGCATTATTCATAAAGCATGCATGCATGCGTCCTTCATATTAGAATAGGAATGTAAGCATTCTTCTTTAGACATTAGTAAAAAAAATATTGTTCACTTACTTTAGTGACAAAATGAATATGTATAAATTAAATGTACAAAATGAAAATGTATAAATTAAATGTACAAAATGAATATGTATAAATTAAATGTTATTGTTCGTTTCAGCCCATACAGTGATTCCATCTGCTACAGCACCAACGGACCGGTACCCTCCCAGACGGACCCACCGATGATGTCCGATCCTACCTCAAAATCCATGACCATCTCGTGGGTTAAGAGACCCTCCGATGAGGCGTTCACTCTTCAGATGGAAGACGAGTCCACGGTAATTATTTTTCTCCTTGTAACGCTTCCATTATTTTCAAATGATGACGGTTATGATGATTATAATGATTGTGCTGCTGCTGCTGCTGATGATGATGATGATTATCATTGTTTGATCAATGACAGGCTGCTGTTGCTAATGTGTTAGTTTTTAACTTGCGATGATGAAGCAATGCTCAGCATGTGATCATGTAACATTGTGATAAAAAATCTTCGGTTCACTGAACTCGCTTCTCCAAGGTCAAAATTAGGCAGACTGAGGAAAATGAGATGCGCAATCAATGCAACTCGCCGATATTAAAGACGGCCTCATGATTGCATGAAAACATCGCGTCGAGTCATTAATAACTGCCTTCGTGAAAAATTGTTAGGGCCATGGTTTCCTGACTGTTTACAATGGATCAGACATGTCCTACAAAGTGACCAAGCTGAGAAGACACACAGATTACAGGTTCCGAGTAAGCAATTATCTTTTATTCAATATTAAACTTTTATTAAATTTGTAAACAGCTCAGTGAGTGGCATGATTATTAAAGTTTAAATAAATAGTAGACTAATGAAATAATATTGTTGTGCAAATGGACTTTTACCAAATTTTTTAATAAACATTTTACTAAATTTATTTTTTTAACTTATCTGAAATATCTTTATTTTGGGTGCAAGTTGTAATCAAGATATTTTTACCTCAATAATAATAATAATAATAATAATAATAATAATAATAATAATAATAATAATAATAATAATAGTAGTAGTAGTAGTAATAATGATAATATTAATAATAATAAAATGTGCATAACGGAACCAACCCTGCTTTAAATGAATGATTTGCAGCTTCAAGCCAAGAATGAGGAGGGCAGCAGCAAATGGAGTGAAGTGGTGACCTTCAGAACCCTCCCAGACCGGCCTCAACCTCCCGTAAGGCTTCAAGCAAAGGGCAAGACTGCCCCTACCAGCTTCAAGTTCTCATGGGGTTTGTAACCGTAGACCTTACTTCCATGCCATTTGCTTATCCTAATTTATCGATTAATTTATTCATGCAATTGTCATTGAACAATAAGCCAGCTTAGCTACTGCAGTCATTTCATGATCTTAACATTGAATTGTTAAAGCCTGTTATTGGCTACAGAACTGTTATAATGTGAATGTTTATGTTATGGAATTGTAAATGTTTACGTTTGTTTCTTTGATGCTTCAATGATTGATCACTTCCCACCTTGGTTGTATTTCTGCTTTAAAAACAAAACTTATGCAATTCTGCAGAAGAACCTAAAGATGCCGGAGGGATAGAAGTTGATCACTACGTGGTTCACCTGGATTGCGGCAGTGGTGAGACTAATTTAATGATAATTTTATTATTTTATTTTCTTGTTATGACTCTTGCGCTGATGTTTTTAATCGAAGGATTCCAAGAACACACGGACACCAAAGAAAGGGAAATAACAATAGATGAACTCTCTCCAGGTCAGACTTTTAAAGTCAAAGTTCAAGCAGTCAGCAGTGGAGGTACTAGTGAGGTTTGTTGGTGTCAAATATTTTTATGTTGGACACCTCTGTTTTTGTAGTTGTATAAATGAAACAGAAACTATTAAATAAATCTGTAATATTTAAATGCAACCATTGAAAAAAATGAGCTTTGAAATTTCATTTTCAAAAACAATTATAATATATAAAAACAAAACAAGAAATTAAAAATATATTATATTAAAAGAAATGCGCTCACAAATGCAAAACATGTAAAAATGTCGTCGGTTATGAGAATCTCTTCAAGTAATTATGAATGGGTTTGTTGCAACTTACGGCAACACTCGAGATGATAATTATCTTCGTCGAATGATAAATTAGATACTCTGCATAAATAAATTATAAATATCCCCGGGACAAAGTCTTCTCTGCCGACAAAAATGATTGCAATAACAATTTGATACTTGAAGATAATTGTCGTCGTTCAGAGAAATTCATTTTATTCTTAAAGTACTCGGAAATTCTTGCTGTTACGACTCAAGCCATTGCTCCTGGCCAGTGCAGAGCTCCAAAACTGCAGAAGGGAAAAATTAAACCAACACATTTCTGCATTACCTGGGGTAGGTAACTTTAAAATTAATTCAGTTGATTTAATTGAAATTAATTCGGTTGAATAAATTTTCATTTAATCATAATTAAATAAGATGAATAATTATTCATTTAATTAATTCAGGCAATTAATTATTCAATCAGTGTAATTTTTTCTGTAAATTGTCTCATCCCGCATGCGAGGAATATTTGAGGGCCTCTTGAAGCATATAATCATCTTCATAGCAATTATAAAAACCCTAGCGGTTAACGTTATTAAATGCTTCAATTATGAAAGCCCTAACAGTTAGTGTTACTTAATGTTTCAATCGTTGGTTTAAATTCACTCCTGCTCGTAGATCCGCCAGATAACGAGGGGGGTTCGCCCGTGGTGGAGTATGCAGTTCTCATAACAAACCCTGACAACTCCAGCAGGGAGGCCTACAGAGGGAACGATTTGTCGTGCATCATCGCTGGACTTCACCCTGGAGAACTTTACCTTGTTCAAGTCAGAGCCATCAATAAAGCTGGGGTGAGGCATGAAATGCATTCATGTTTTTCTAATGTTAGTTACATCGACATTGGGTCTTCATCGTCTTACTACTTATTACATCTACTTATATCATCGTTCACAATTTATGAAGAGAAACAGTATGACCTTGTTGGCCTTCAGGTCCTGTGATTCAGACTTTTGACTTTGCCAAGATGAAGATTTGATTTTAAATGTTTGAGCTTTAATTTAAGCAAGGATCATATTTTATTTTCAGTCTGGACCTTGGTCCGAAGCTTTGGAGGCCACGACCGCTAGTTCGGCACCCGACGCCCCCCTGAAACCTGAAGTGGCCGCTCGGTCTCCCCACTCTGCCCTCGTGACTTGGTGTCAGCCCAAGTGCAATGGTTCCGATGTCATAGAGTATCGACTAGAGTGGAAGTTTATCCAGCAGTTTGGGATGGACAGCAACAATGACAGTGAGACTAATGGGGAAACACTGGACGACGACGATGATGATTTCTCACCGGTACATCAATCATTTTACTTTTTAAGGGACATTGTGATTGAAAAACACTTGGCAGTATTTTCAACAAGGAGTGGAAATATATTTCTAAACAATTTTTGGGTTCTAAATGCACTCGTATATTATTGTTTTCAACAAAGCTCTACTGCGGATCAGCATGGAGTTATGAAGTCAACAAACTACTTCCTGCCTCTAAATATTCCTTCAGAGTTTTGGTGAGTTCTGCAATGACTCATCTTCTTAAGATTCTCATCTGCATTTCAAAGAGCTGCTCTGATTTTGAACACTTATTTAATTATTTTGTGTCAAATATTTATTACATCGTACACACAGGCTGTTAATAGCTGCGGTATGAGTCCCCCCAGTTTGTCAACTATGTACTTCACTCCATCTGGAAGTCCTTCCGCAGTTCCCTCGCTCCATGTTACCATGACGACGGCAACGTCCGTGCGGTTGGGTTGGAAGCGCCCGAGAGACAACGGCAGTCCGATAACATTCTACCACATTGACTTGGGAAACGGCAGAGTGGTTTCCGTGGATGGCGAAGAAACTGAGTTCACAGTGGATGGCCTGATGCCTGACACCTCTTACAAGTTTGTTTCCTTCTTGTCTTTGTATTTTTATTGCTAAAACACTGTCTATTGACAGATAGAAATATAGAGATAGGCAGAGATATGTTTATTTGTCTGGTGCCATAAACACTTTTCTTCTGGATTCTAAGTCATAAAATGTTATTAATCAGTTTAGTTAAATTTGATAACTAATTTTCGCCTTCACAAATTACTTTAAAAAAGTCTTATATTAAGTGAATTAAAGTACTAATGGTCGATATGACAGGTATTAATTTATTGCATTTGGTGTAATGCATCTTTAATGTTACCGAGCATAAATAAAAGTGCTTTCAAGTGTGTGGATTAATTGTAATAATTAATGTAAGCTGATAATGATGCATTGCGTCCAAAGTAAGCCAAATGACTTCAGAATAAGAGTCCAAGCAGTGAACGGTGTCGGTGTCGGTCCCTACGGATCTTCGGTCAAAATCCTCACGAGGAGTCTTCCACCGGATCCACCGAAATTGGAAGTGATCAGCTGTGGGTCAAAGTTCATCAAGTTCAAATGGGGTGATGCCAAGGGACCCGAGGTGGTTCAATATTGCCTGGAGATCTCGAGAGATGGAGAGAAGTGAGTCATTGTGTAATGGTTCAGGATCGTCTACTTAAAAGGATGTATTGAATCAATTTCTATACAATGATATGTATGTAAACAATAATATATCTGTGGTTTAATTTTTTTCAGTTATCATACCATTTACCAAGGAAGCAGTAGAACTCACAAAGTCTCGAAGCTCAACGAGGCGACGGACTATTACTTCAGAATTTTTGCCACGAACGAAGCTGGTGATGGGCCACTTTCTGCCCCTGTAAGGGTCAGCACCAATAAGTCTCCTCCCCCCTCACTCAAAGGTGAGACAAATAATGTTGTAGTTTACTTTTTGGTACAATATCCAATAGTTTTTCAGTTTGAAAACTTGGAGTCATGAATTTCATTTTTATTGTAATGGATTTAAGTTAAATCTAAAGTTTATAGGGGTGAGGACTGATTAAATTTTATCGATCTGCTTCAGCACCTCACATTGCTGATGTCGACTCGACTTCTTGCGTGGTGACTTGGCAACCGATCAAGATGGCAGGATGCAACGACCAGTTCATCTACGTGCTTCAAATTCTAAACTCGCTCGTCACAGACTCATTCCAAGAGGTAGGAATATCGATTAGGGAAGATGAATCAGGTTTCTTCACATGTGATTTTATTCATATTCCTAGGTGTACAGGGGGGATACGTGTCGCTATCACATGAACCAACTGTCACCCAACTCTGAATATCAAGTGAGGGTGAGCGCAGTGAGGATTTGTCCCGACGATGAAGACCTCACGGGCCCCTTCTCCCCGACCATTGCTTTCAACACCCGGCTTGCCCCCCGATCGGAATCCAGGGCTCCAGCCAAACAGCAGTCGTCTGCCACCTCTTCCGAAGTTCCCTTGATCTACAACATCTTCAAGCTGGGTCGTAAGGCCGTCGTCCGGATGATCGCCAGGGAGGGCATGACGGAAATGCACTGGGCCGTGCTGCTGATGTTCGCATTCGCAGCAGCTGCTGCAGTTCTGGCACTCCTGGCAAAAAGCATCGTAGACTTAAACTCGGCTAAGTAAAGTGTGCTAAGCGTCGTTTTCTCGATCTTTTTCACCATAGACTTGCATCTGACTTCTCTTGGGACACCCACGCTTTTTGGTTCTTTTGCGGTGGACATTGACATGATTCCTCTTAAAGCATTTTTGGGAGTTCTGCCAAATCCAATTGCGACAAATGACCACTGATATTTTAATCGTTTGTTTCCAAATGTTGCTAGTTCCCCTTGAACATCTATTCAAATTTAAAAACCACTCTTGAAATTATTCTGCACATGATTCTGCACTCTTCTTTACTGCTTGCTATATGTTCTCTCTGGTCTCCCTCCTTCCTTTGTAAATAAAAGTCATAGAAAACCATACCAGAATTTCTGCTGGCTCCCTCCTCCCAAATCAGTCTTAGTGTTTTCCCCTACGTCTGCTGGGTTACACATTACTTCTGCTCAATTGCTGGCTTTGTGGTGATCCGGGACACGGGTGGAGGTATGTTAAATGCTGAGCTGCTATGACACATGTTATCTATTTTTGTGAGCATTCTCCATTATAAGACCGAGCATCCATTTACTCGTGGGCACGTTGTTATGAAATTAATCGTTCCAATTGTGACTACTTCAGATGACTTTCTTGTTGCCCATTGTTTAACCAATTTGAAGTTCATTTATAAATTTCACTCATTGTTATAGAGAAGTATATGGATACATTTATTATGTTATCATCATCATCATCATTGACTTGAAAAAGTATAAAAACAAGTTATAAAGGAATAAATGAATCTTGGATTGTTAAGCATGCTTCATTCGTAGCGAGGGACATGTCTACAAGATCAAGATCTGACTTGGAGGAATGATTTGCTAAATAACATTTTTAGAAAATTACGATCATGCTGCAGCACAGCAATTGATTTCCTCCTGGGAGAAATGAAGCAAAATAACAGAATCAAAATATAGATCTTATAAATTATAAGCTTCCAATTAACATAAAATTAATATGCAAAACAAAACTCTAAATTCATGAGATATTCTGTGTCCTGGCTTGAGAACAACTGATAAGTGAGGTGTGCATTTTGCACACTGCCAACCACAATGGAATGAATTAGCATCAAGATTTGGCTGGAATGACACCAAAAACATGACCTGGAAAATGGAAAAGATGGTGGAAACGAAGGTTGGTTGTCAAGCGACCACAGTAGCAATTCATAGCAAGAAGCAGAATAAGGTTACAACGTGATAAGCAGGCGAAGCAGTGCTTGAGGATGAGGGATCACTCTCCGGGAGACAGTGATGCAGCATCAGACTCCATTTCTAATCACAGCAGCCAGACTAGATGGTTCGTTCATTCTGAAGGCAGACTTCAGGCGCTTGACCTGATCTTCAAGGTCCTGAATCCTCTGATCCTTCTGATGCAGCAAGTTCTTGAGACTCCTTATCTCTTCTTGCTGGTTGTGGAATGTCTTCCTCAGCTTTGAATGAAATGTAAGTTTGCAATTGTAGGAATAAAACAACAATATCCCTGAGGAAAATAATTTTATTATTTAATGCAATAAATTACTGAAGATCTTACTTCCATTTTCTTTTGTTCGTTGCTATCCTCATTCTCCTGGGGACTTGTCTCTGCAAGAGTGATTCTCGATCCCCAAGTTCTTCCGGCCGAATAGAATCCTGAGGTGAATGAATCAGGAGTTTTTTTGGTCTCCCTCGGTGCCATGGCTCTGTAAATTGTGAATCGAATTTTAACTTTTGTTGGTTGCAAACCTCATCAATTTATGATCTCATAAATTTACCCAATGTTGCACACAAAATCCTCAGACGTTGAGAGCCTATGAATGTTCTTCAGCGAGTCTGGTATCTTAACAAAGCAAGATGCTCGGCCTGGGGTAGGCCCAGTTGAAGTACCACCCCCTTTCCTAAGAACCACCTTCTCACCAATGCTTGGTAGGTGATCCTTTTGCTCTTCTGGAATGGTGTCGATGAGGCCATACTTGGTACTGAATACAGGTGCAGCTTCAAACTGTGCCATACATTAAAATTTTGGAGTGTAAGTTGAAATTTTATGTATTTTAAACCAGTTGAAAGAAATCATTAGGGATCGAAGTGATATAACCAAATGAGTGTTGTACAATTAAATTTCTGAATACACAATTTCTAAAGATCTCTCCTCAAATTGATAAAAGAAGATTGATGAAGGAAAATTGATTGAAAGATTGAAAAGTGATGAAGGAAAAATCAGTTGGTAGCATACCAAGGCAAGGTAATGCGATTGTTGTTGTCATTAATAATGCTAAGAGTGACTGCAAGGCTTAATCTTGTAATTCTTTTTCATTTAAAATTCATTAACAACTCTAATTATATTTTTTACAAAGAGTGATTACAAACCTGAAGAGAAATTTTGTCTGGTTGTCGATCAATTCCAGACAGCCATTCCTCTGCAGTGAGGCAGCTCACATACGAATTTGTTGGTGGGAAGACGTCTCCATGAAATACTTCAGACTGTACAAAAATACATCGAGTGATTTTTAAATATAAAAAAGTTTATTTTAAATTTAACTACAGTTTTACAAAACAACAACATTATTTATAGATAAAAATGAAATATTAATGCTTGGATAAATCATAGAAAAGCAATTTTATGAATTCAGAAAGCAATGTCACCTTCCTTGGCACAATCATAGAAATGGGTTCCACTGCTTCCTTGGTTGTGTGCAGTTTGTAAAAGCGAACAATTTCACATCTCTTAACTTCACAGCCCCTTTTGGGCATTTGTCCTGAAAATGAACTCATTAGTTATGGAGCTGATGCAATTGGTACGCATCGATGGAAGTTATTAATAGAAGGCTCTCAACAGAACAACTCACCCAAACCCCTCTGCGGTAAATTGGATTGGAACTGATTCAGGAACTGCACGTGCGGGTGGGAATCCGAGATTTCGTAGAAACGAATGTTGCCATCCCCCTGCGCATCATTTCGTCGAAGATGCAAACTTATTAAAACAAACATGACTTAAGAGTCACTTTAAAAAGAATGTTTACTTTTCCAGCGAGGAACATGATTTTTGTGTCGTGGTCGAAGTAAGGGATCAATATTCCACTGGAACAATCAACATTTTCAGCTTTCAAAGGTTTTGACATGTCCTCCTGCATTAATAAAATTAAGTGCTTGCCTCAAGTTGCAAACTACGACATCAAAGTGTGGATCTGACAATGACCGATCGAAGTGGAATTAATCTACCGTGAGTAATATCATCACCATGACTTGACATCATCATCATCAACATCACAAGTCTTAAGGAAAGGAATTCCTTACAGTGTTCCATAAAGCAAACTGTCGTTCACTCATGCGTGAAAACCCGGTTGTAAACAATCTGTTCTTGCCGACGAAGACAATCTTCGAGCACTTTGTGCCTAGATGTCCTTCACCTTGCTAGGAGTTTAATTATTGTAATATTTTGGAATTATAATAATACCTAATCGAAATAACATCATCATCATCATTATTATTACCACAAGAACTGATCCGTTCCTGGGATCAACTACTCTGATAGTTTTATCCTTGCACGTGGAGGCAAAGAAGCATCCATCAGGACTCCAGGAGATGGAAAAGATGACATCACCGTGGACCGAAATGACGCGAGATGCTTCTCCGGTCTTGCAATTCCAAATGATCACCTTTGGAAATGGAAACCCTTTTGAATTCAATGGAACAAAACAACAACAACAACGACAACAACTGGAGTTTTAATCAATCATTAAGAACTTTTGAAGATTTAACAAACAACATTTTACTTTGAGTCACTAAGAGGTGGGAATGTGAATGTTTAATGTCATTCTCATTAACAATGAGTGCAGGAAGAGGCTTCAAAGGCATGAAAACGTTGTTGGACATTTGCAAAACATTAACAATTCATAAGCACAAATTCTTTAAGGAACTTGCTGGAACTTATTGTCGTTATTGGTGATTGTTATTGTTGTTTTAGGTTGTTGTTATTATTGTCATGGCATTTAAATGGTTAAATCACCAACTTAACTAAAACACAATTTACAAGGATTCCTGGTGTTATCAGCATTAGTTCAATTTTTCCATAACTTCGATGAAACAGCAAAAGAACAAGTAAACCACATATTTTACAAACAACTAAAACTACAATCAAAGTGATGTCACAATTATTTATTAATTAAATTGCAATAAAATTTAATTCACCTTAAAATCAAGACCAGCAGAGAGGAGAATGTCAGAAGCCACAGGATGCCATTCGATGTGTCCGACCTTTTTGAAATGACCCCTCATCTCGATCAAGCTCTGAGTCAGAGGCACTGTTATGCCTTTGTCTGGGATCGACCACAACTTGATCTGCAATAAGGCATTTAATTCCAAAAACAGGTGCTACAGGAATGTGCCTATACCATATATCTATTTATTTTGTTTATTTATCCAATCCTAATTTATGTCGGATTATGTTATTCTTTATCGATGAGTTACCAGCCAATATTTGCATTGGTTATGGAGAGCATAACGGTTGTTGACATTGCATCAATAACACGTTAACATAAATAAGAGGTTACTAAATAATAAACTTTTCGATAAAAATAAACAATATAAACAAGTAAAGAATGCAAAAGGACAAACAGTTGCATCATCAGAACAAGATGCGATAATGTTGTCGTTGAAAGGGTTCCACTTGATGTCCGTCACCGAACCTCTGTGACCGCAGACCCTGCCGAACGATCCGACCAACTTTCCTGTCTGTTCATGAAACATAATAATATAACAAAAATTATTCAGTAAAATAAAACAAATATTTATAAACACTTATAAATTGCATATATGATGTGCCTTTGATATTATTAATATGCACATTATTCATCAAATTGCCTAATTACACATCAGACATTCAAATGTCATTCATTTATATAATAAGATACAGATGTCTAAAAGAAGCAAGCAAAATCCTGCATTGAGTTGAATTCAATTAACATAACTTAATCTTGCGTTCGTATTGATCAAACATTAAAAAACCAATTCCAGATGCTATAACAAGCATTGCACTCTATTTGCTCACCTGATTGATTGGCAGCACCAGGAAGACTCCCCCTCCGGTAGACTCGATAACGATGGCCAAAAACTTTGGATTAACCTCACAGAAGCTGCTGTCGTGAGCATTCGTCGTCACTTTGATGCCTTCGTACCAGGACTCCTTCTTGCTCGGGCTTCCATACAAATGTCGAAATTTTGAACTTCTTACATGAAACATCTTCACTGAAACAACATAAAAGTCGTTTTAGAAATTTTTGAATCAAAACATTTTTTGACAGTGTGAATGTATATTAGTACATTAGTCTTGCTAGTTGTTAGAAAACTTCCAACAAACATAATCATAAAATAATAAACACTACAAACAATATGTATTATCTTACATGAAAATACGAAACCTTACTTAATGTAAGTTAATAACTTGAAAATGGTACCTTTCCGCCTTAGTTATTTTCAAATGT
>JAJTWR010000443.1:275000-287500 GCA_021613335.1 Whitmania pigra | reverse complement strand
AAGCAGCTTTTCCTTGAAACACGAAATTATGCGATGAATTGCTTCTTTAGTAAGCGCTCAATTAACTTTTAAATGCATTTTTTTCATAATCTTATTTTTAAAAGAATTTTATATTTTCAGTCATATAAAATATACTGCATGTGTATTGTATTATAATATTAATTTCAGAATATTATCAAAAGCGTAAATAACCATTTTACTGGCACGTGTGCATGTATAGATCAAAAAATTATTTAAAACAAAAAATGTCTTTTCCTCGCATTTGCTTGCAAATTATAAAAAATTTATTAATTATAAATAGTAATTAATAATAAAAAATACTCCAAATATTTCTGACATCTGCTTGGTCTTGCACTCCAACAACAACAACAACAAAAACAACAACAACAACAACAACAACAACTTCCACATCAAAAATAACAACAGTTACTTTTGCCAAAACTATTATTCTTGTCATTAATAAGTTAAAATACTTACATCTCGTTCAAGGCACTAGTCATAATAATTGTGGCAAAGTCATTATTGTTAATAATAATAATAATAATATTATTACTACTATTGTTGCTATTGTTGCTGTTGTTTTATTGTTTCAATGCCTAGGTGGCGTGTTGTGAGGCAATTTAAAGATACGTTGGAGTGAACGGTCGATAAGGAAAGATTCACTTTTATAAGGCAACTCACTTGATTGGTCTTTTTTGAATGGAAAAATATTTATGCTTCAATGAGATATAATTATTTAGTTATAATTACTTACTGACGTCATCATCACCATTACGACGTTTTTATGTTCTCATGCTTTCACATCCTCCAAGACGTATGCCACTGGCTACAAAAACAAGATAAGATTAACCAAAACAAAATATTCTTCATAATTATTAAACATTTTGACTAAAATAATTGAATAATTTAGAGATTATTATTATTATTCTCGTTGTCGTTTAATAACATTAATAACAGTATTTTTATTAATTTGTGTTTGTTGTTATTATTAATAATAAAATTATTAACATAATATTTTAATATTATAAACTAATATTGTATTCGGGAGGTTTTTGTCCCTGGTGTCCATGCAGGACACGCAAGCCTATCATATTATGACGTCATTTCCTGTCCTTCCCAGGGAACCACAACTTGAAAATGCACCTGGTTCGACCTCTGCTTGAATGAATTAAGCTCTTCCTTTGATGGCCATTTTTTCATTATTCCATTCATTCCTTTATTCATTTATTCATTCATTCATTCATTCATTCATTCATTCATTCATTCATTCATTCATTCATTCATTCATTCATTCATTCATTCATTCATTCATTCATTCATTCATTCATTCATTCATTCATTCATTCATTCATTCATTCATTCCATTCATTCATTCATCATTCATTCATTCATTCATTCATTCATTCATTCATTCATTCATTCATTCATTCATTCATTCATTCATATCATTCATTCATTCATTCATTCATTCATTCATTCATTCATTCATTCAATTCATTCATTCATTCATTCATTCATTCATTCATTCATTCATTCATTCATTCATTCATTCATTCATTCATTCATTCATTCATTCATTCATTCATTCATTCATTCATTCATTCATTCATTCATTCATTCATTCATTTCATTCATTCATTCATTCATTCATTCATTCATTCATTCATTCATTCATTCATTCATTCATTCATTCATTCATTCATTCATTCATCATTCATTCATTCATTCATTCATTCATTCATTCATTCATTCATTCATTCATTCATTCATTCATTCAATTCATTCATTCATTCATTCATTCATTCATTCATTCATTCATTCATTCATTCATTCATTCATTCATTCATTCATTCATTCATTCATTCATTCATTCATTCATTCATTCATTCATTCATTCATTCATTCATTCATTCATTCATTCACTTCATCGTCATCGTTATCATCTTCACCTTCATTATTGTCGTAGTCGTCGTGGTCGCTATCAACAACAATTAATCATTTATTTGATTCAAGCAACAAAACCAAAACAAACAGGCATCAATAAAAAAATAAAAATAACAAAGAAAAAATTGCAATTAATTCAGTGAATGGATTCACAAGTGAATGTCAGAAAGTATGGGAATATGTGGAAGAAGGATGAGGAAGACGACGACGAGGAAACGACGTGGTACGTGTTTTTGCTTCTCATCACTGCTGGCCACGAAGGTCATGAAGGTCACAAATTGGAAAATAAGATCACTGATACGCACTTGATCGGATGGCGGATAGGACGCCTAAACGGGGAAATATCGTTTCCATGGAAACGGGAGCGAGGAACTGACGCTGACTGAGAGAAAAGAAAGTAAACAAATGACGACTTCTTTTAAGGCATTTCAAGTAATTAATAAATTATTAATAATTATTAATCACACAAATATAATAGAATTTAACTTTCGGTGATGTAAATGCATTCATTCATTCATCAGAATTCAAAAGAAAAAATTGAAAAAAAAACTCCATCAAAAGAATAATTTGTTCGACGATGGTCACAATCTTATGAAAAATAATGATTAAAACAAAAATAATGATTAAAACTGTTTTCTTAATTTAACAGGAAAACTTTTAAAAAATGTGAATTTTAATCTACAAAGATTGCCGTATTATATTCCCTCGTAAATAATTCAGACTCCTCCATTCCATTCAACACACAAGGCAGCGAACAATTATTTCTGGTCTTCTTTTTTCTTCTCATGAAATTTGCTCAACTTTCAGGCGATTATGGAGCTGCATATCCTGAGATAATTGTTGACTTGAAGTAATTTAAAACGGCACTTTATTAATTCAGCTTTATTTATTTATGATGTCTAAAAATTGTAATAATAACCGAAATATAATAATAATTAAAAAATACTAACGATGTAAATGTAATAGCAATAGTTATTAATAAATGTAACTACTTATATTCGGTCATTGTGAATTCACAATTCCACGAAAACAATTCAAAAGGCATTAAACTAAATTACTAAGAGTAGATAAATAATTCACCGTGAACTGACTTAATTCACCGTGCATGCGCTGTCTTCTTTAATCCATGCCTGGGAGAAACAAATGTCTTCCAAGTAAGTTGTTTAGTCACGCGTGGATGCTGTTCGTGGAAAGGAAATGAAAAAAATTAAGTGTCGTTGCTATTGTCGCCCTACTGTCATTGATGGAGTGTTGTTGCCGGGCGGCAGACGTCGTTGCCAGGCATTTGTTGTCGTTGGCGACGAATTGAGCTGTTTTAATCACACGGAATGAATTTGCTTAAGTCCTATGTTTTGTTTCTTAGCACAAGTGATTGAAGAAAAGCCACGAGGTCTTAGGAAGCCAGAGAAATTATCCCCGATGTTGTTCTTTGGTGCTAAATAAACAATTGATGATTTTGCCAAGCTTCCCTGTCCATTCGTTTAAACTGTTCATTTGTTTACTTTTTCGTTCACTTTATTATTAATTCCTTTACTTTATTATTCAATCATTCTCTTTATTATTAATTCATTCACTTTATTATTCATTCATTCAGTTTATTATTCAAACATTCACTTTATTATTCAATAATTCAGTTTATTATCCAATCATTCAGTTTATTATTTATTCATTTACTTTATTATTCAGTCATTCAGTTTATTATTCAATCATTGTTGTGACGTCATCGTTTTCGTTTCTGTTCCTGAATATTTGACCGCCAATAAAGTTTTCTGTTCGGCTTGTTATTGTTACAAAGACCCAACAATCATTATTTCATTCACATTATTTCGTTCATCACCATCACAAGACTAATGCGTGAATTTCTTTCACTTCGTAGTAATACATTATATGATAATAAGTTATTAATAACAATAATAATTAATAATTCTAAATAAAGAACCCATCTGTAAATACGACCGTATTAAAAATACAGTCGAACCCGGTTATGTCGCCGGCCTAGTTTGCCAAAAAAACGTTGAGATGACCGATGATCGAGATAACTGAAAATCAATATGGCGACTTTATATTTCATCTGCTTGAAATTTCTTTATGAAAATAATGTACATCAATAAATGAGAATGTACACGCATTTTCTTACACAACAGCAATTCGTATGATACTTCTTTCTCTATTGATTGATTGTCCAGTTTTCTCTTAACACCTCCAGACATTTATAGAACGAAAAAAATAAACAGAATAACTACAGCATGTTAAACCTCAGACGAGATCAACAAGAGTGCGTGAATTGGGTTCGGTGGCATTAAAATTCGATATAAACCGATTAAAAAAATGCCACGATAAAGAGGGAATTTGGCGGTTCCACTTCATAGTCAAGGGATCGAGATAACTGATGTAAAGTAGCGAATTTGACCCTTTATTGTGCTCGAGATGTTAGGGTTCGGCGACATAAAAGAATCAACATGAGATACTGATAACATAAAGAGATATTTTGGCGGTTCCACTTCAAAAACGTCGACTTAATAGGGTTGACGAGTTAACCGAGGTCGAGATAAGTGGGTTCCCATGCGTTTAACAATTTAACACAAGGATAACAAACACAAGAATATTTAATTTAAAAATAAATAAATAATAAAAACATATTTGAAATAATTAAATAAATAATAAAAACATATTTGAAATAATTAAATAAAATTCTAAATTAACGAACGCATCTTGGAAGTTACATCGGTGTGAAACTTAAGTCCTAACAAGGCATGATATGACAATTTTCTTTTTAATGATTTTCAAGATGGTTCATTTTTATTTAATTATTTCTAAAATGTTTAATACACAAATAATATTAATAATATTTATTTGATCATGAAATTGAATAACCACAATTTATAACTACCACGAAGTTTACAATTATCATTTTTTAAATAATTGCTTAAACAATTGTTTTGACTATTTTTGATATTACATTTATTTATAGAGATTTCAGAGATTTAATCTCATAACTACCATTTATAATGACATTAAACAAGGAAGCGCATGATATTTCCGGCATAATATTCTTTACTTAACACAGACTTAAAGAGCCATCATGTCCTACAAATTGACGTTCAGATAGCTGATTGACAGACTTGTGGGACTAGGATCAGACACCATTACCACTACCATCATCATTATCACCATTACTACTATCATCATCATCATCATCATCATCATCAGTGGCGGATCTAGAGCACTTTGGCGGATGGGAAGCCAAATACTGGAACCTATACCCATTGAGGTTTTCCCTAAACAGTACGGCGGATATTTTAAACCACGTTGCTTATTGTATTTGAACCATTACAAAATAGTATTTTAAAAAATTATTTTAGGTTTTTTACATTCAAATTTATTAAAAGTAAAACTTTTATAAAAGTGCAGGATGGTGTGGACCTAATCTACCAAAATAGTCAACTATTGTCTCTGCTGGAATTTCAACATCTTGGTATATTTAAGAATACAATTACCATTTTACATAAGAGCTAGCCCATTCAGTCGGTCTGTCAGCGTCGTAGATCGAAAATAAGTTTTTAGCCTTTTGAGAGTCGAAAAACTTCCTTCATTGCTAGCCGTTGTGGATTGTCGGGTAGCTGAAATGAATAGAATCATTCCAACATTTGGATATAAATCACTGTCTGCCCAATGTAGAGAATTTACAAAGTTTGAGATTGTCATTCCAACATCTTTATTTTCATGCCACTTTACCCACCATCGCTCATACTCTGATTGTAATCCACGTGTCGATGGCAAGTCTGGAAAAGCGTCTGCAGCCATCCTTAGCTGATCACTAAACAATGCTTCAGGATTTTTAAGCATAACGGATGGCCCCAACTTAGAGGCAAATGCAATGTCACTGTGTCTTGGACTAAAGCGCTCTTGAAGTCCTTGAATCATATTTTCAAGAAATGGTATGAAAACTGATTGTCGATAATTCAGCGCCAGAGATCTTTGCTAGTTTTATAATGTTGTCATAAATTTCATTAAATCGTTTATCAACATTGATTCGAACATCATTCAACGTGGCTTGAGTTATTTTAACTTCATGCATTGCTTGGCACATCTAATCCTGACTTTTGCAGCATCACACTTAACGGCTTGGTATAATTAATGTTGTTTTTCAAAGTTTACGAGAGACTCTTCCTTTCCAGTAAATAACTTTTATTACAAGAACCGCAAAACCTGATTATTATAATAAGGCTCTATATAAATTATCCCCGTTAAATATAAATTCAATTTTTCAATTTCACACATGACATCATTTTATTGTACACAAGACTACAATAAAATTCCAATTAAATTTAACGAGTAGAACTTGTAGAATATGCCAAATAGCGATATAGCATGTAAGGCAAAGTTTATTGGTGGATTTTAGCTTTTTTAGACTTTAAAAGTGACGGGGGCCATGGCCCCTTAAATCCGCCACTGATCATCATCATCATTGCCATCACCATTGTCCCGTACATTTCATCATTAGAAATCATATCAACAGTATCATATTGTTCAGGCTAACATTCGCATTACCACGGTGTACCTTTGGGTCTGCTTAAGGCTGGAACCCTGAGAAATGTTTAAAATGTAACAAGGTAATTGTAAATGTAAAATGGTAATTGTAGATGTAAAATAGTAATTGTAAATGTGAAATGGTAATTGAATTTCTGAGCCAACCTCAGGGGGTCTTCACTTTCAACTCATTGAGATTCCTCTATCGTGGCTGTCCACTGGAGATAAGTGGCATCAAGTCATTCAATGACATCAACCCATTCCATGGCATCAACCAATTTCTTAATTTTATCGAACCAAATGTTTGTTATTCTTTTACAAAATCAAATCCTTGTTTTTGTCGATATTTATTTGTTTTTTTTTGCATCCTAATGGTTGGGGTTCAATTCCCTCCCTGGACCGATAAAATTGTTAGGTGCCAAGTAATAGGTCATCAATGGTCGCTCGACCTTTCAACTTTGGTTGAGCATTTAGCACACTCGAGCACCTTTAATTCATACTCATTTAACGAGATATTACGAAAAAATACAAATTAATTGTTTTCTTGTGGCACAATGGCAGCACGGGGTTCAAACCCTGCTGCGAGAGCACCGTCCTAATCATCTAGATATGCAACGGACGTTAATAAAACATTACTTTTTTTTTATTAATTGTTTTAAATAATTGTACTCAAACTATGGATCATTAAATGTAATTGTTAAAGGAATATTTAATAATTATTTATTACAATGTTAAAGTTATTATTATATTCGCATTAATAATAAAATATTATTATTAAAAATCATTCCCTTAAAATATTATTATTAAAAATTCATCCCTTGACTTCTTAGAGGTCATCTAATGAACTCGTCGGATTATCTGACGAAGATGGGATGAAATAGGAATCACGATTTCATAAAGCAAATGTGCTCATTGAGATTACCAAATGATCTGCTTCCATAGCAACCGACCTCGCGTCCCGACTTGAATTACTGCCATCCAACTCGCTGTTTAATTCTTATGTCATTCACATCTGTGAATTGATTCCATGGTAACAACCATAACAAACAGAAAGTTATTTTTACGAGATTTGAGATTACGAAATTTCAGTCAGTCGACAAATTCAGAATAAGGAAGTCTGGTAAAGGGAGTAAAATTTTTGAATGAAATAAAATATGAAAAAAACCCCGATAAACCGCCATAAAAGTTTCTCATAAAAGATTCGAAAAGAAGATGAAAGAAAAAACATCTGCTCTGGAGATTCCCGCGGATCGCTAAATTCAAACGTGGTCAGTTGTGCTGTCGTTTAATGGCTGCTTGTTTGCTTTGTTTGTTTTCATTTTGTTTGCTTTTCGACCTGAAAGACTCAATTCAATCCCATGACTTTTCCATTCACAACATCAACGACATCATCATCACCAACAACAACAACGACATCATCAACAATGACGGATTGAAATATTATTTCTATGGAACGTTATTTTTAGATCAATTCATCTATTTGATCTAGAAGGTGATTATTTAAAACAAAACTTCATCGATGCAAAAAGGGTTCTCGAATGCCTCCAGGCTGAGTGGAAGTTCTTTTGAGATACATAAAGGAGAGGAAGAAGAAGAAGAAGAGGAAGAAGAGGAAGAAGAGGAAGAAGAGGAAGAAGAGGAAGAGGAGGAAGAAGAGGAGGAAGAGTAGGAAGAGGAGGAATAAGAAGGCAACTAAGAAGCAGCATGCAACGACGACTGGAAGATAATTCGCAGACTTTTAACTTCCCTTCTTTGGCAGGGCTTACTTCGTCAATAAAACATCTTTGCTGACGTGTTAGTGCATGGCAAGTCGAAGGTGTTTAAGATGGCAACAATAAAATCCAATGAAGCGTGGCACAACCTTCATAATGCCACCGATGCATCCTGATTCGTTGTCGGTGCAAAGAATTTGGAGAGTGGATAAATTACTGAACCTCAGAAATAACACGACTTGAAAAAAGAAGAGAGATTTCCGGCCATCGCCAAATTTGGCTGACATTAGCAGACATATGAACTTATTGATTTGCTTGAGTGAATGGGTCATCGGTAATGTCCGTTCCGCATGGCTGAACAGTACGAGGAGTGTTGCGAGGTCGCGTCATAAAACTCTTTCAGCGCATTAAAATATCTCAGATATTTTGGCCTTCCTGGAAATTTGTGGTTTCCTGTTTATTTCTCGGTCACGAATAAATACAAAAAAATGAATAAAATAAATAAATAAATAAACATACGAATAAATGAAATACAGAAATACATATATGTATAAATGAAATATAGGAATAAATATATAAATAAATGGAATATGTGAATAAATATATAAATATATGAAATATAGGAAAAAATATATGAATAAATGAAATATAGAAACAAATAAAGGAACAAGCGAAAGAACAAACAAAGCCCCTTCCTGTATTCTGAGACAGGTCAGAAAAACTTCTTCAATTAGTCTTGTGTGTGAGATGCGAGATTTCCTTGAAATTTCCTCCATGACCTGTGCCTTGAGCCATTTTATCCGCCATGTTTTTATTCCCTCAATCTGTCATTTCTATGCTTTTCTTTCTTTCTTCGCCACGTTCTTTCCGTCCGATGAGGGAAATAGTCTAGCAGAAGGCATCGACCATGCGAGAATTAGAGGCGGGAGTTCATCCCGTAAAGAAGTTATGTGAGCGTCATTATGAAATTAGATATTTATTATTATTATTATTGTTGTTTTTATTAGTATTATCATTAATATTGTTATTATTACTGCCACTGTTATTAGTGTTATTGCTATTATTATTATTGTTGTTGTTACTATTTTTTGGGTATTGCCTGAAGGGCGCATGCAAACGTCCATGCAAACATTTTGCCATTTTTATGACTTTTACACGCTCGATAAAACATCAAAACAGAAATTCCATTCTTCTCTCATTTCTAGTGGTTCGGATGTGAATCTGTTTATTAAAAGAGAAATTCAATTCATTCACGAGCATGTCATGCGGATGGAAGGCTTGCACGGGAGATGAAACCTTACTGCAGGCGATTGCCACTCGAACGTTCAGCATCCTTCCACCTGCCTTTGTTCCGCTTGCAATTCTTTTCCATTTCCAAACACTCGAGCCTCATTTGCCTCACTCCGCTGGAGCAATTACTGGCCCTGTTCATGCAGCCAGGTCGGTGACACGCGATGATGAGGATGCCATCTTAGCAGGTGTCACGAAAGGTGAGGAGATGCTCAGGAGAGGAAGCATAACTTTTTATAGCTCCCTAACTCTCAATTTGCTGTGTTTGCAGACGTAAAATTTGCATAAAAATGGCGAGTTCCAAATTCTCCTTTCAGTTTTGAAATTAAAAAATATCCAATTTCATCTCTTTCTTCATCCTTCCGTTCATTGTGATCCTTCCTGATCGTGATCGTGGCCTGGCCAGGAGTTGAACAGCCTCCTACAATTCTGGCAAACATTGAAGTTTTTATTCTCATTGCAATTATTTTCTCCAAATGTTTGAAGCATCTGCTGACGCAATAAAACTCGGACAAATAACCTCGAAATGATGGAATTACTTCTCCTGTTTTAATTTTCCAGGAATTATTTTTTCAAGAAAAAATTAAAAATTAAAATGTTCGAGAACTTCGAAGCGAACATCTGTGCTCGCGTTCAATTCAAGATTCAAAAACTTCAAATTATACTCAAAATCTTCAAACTTCTCATTTTTATGTTGTGTTGTTGTCCTTTTTTTTTTAGCTAAAAGAATACAATAATGTAATTTTGTTCCGAGTTACCTGCGTGCTTCAGGTGATCACAGATTCTCAAAAAACACCTGTGGCTAATTAGACTGGGACTTTGAAGATTCATTGTTTAAAAAGAATAGAAGAATTACAGAATCCGAAAAGTCCAAAAGAGTAGAAAGCTCTTTCATGGAATGGAAGATCAAACCTTTGTACGTCAAGTCATGGTGGAAACACATCCATCCATCTGTCCATCCGTCCGGCCGTCCATCCATCCACCCATTCATCTATTATGTTGCCCACTGAGATGCTCAGCATTAAAATTTGAATGTGAATATAAATTGTCTTCAATCGATGGATATGGCGGTCAACGCAGAAGAACTTGTGCAGCATTTTAAAAGAAGCAGAACAGACGTTCAGGTACATTCCAGTATTTAGGACTGGATTATGACAGTCTGTTCCACTTGTTCACTCCACGCTTGAGTTCTTGATTGATGGTTTCCTACCTGTTCAACTTGTCATCGATGACGAGGCTATTATTAGGCAGAAATTATAAAGTTCTCATGATCTAGAATCATTTTTACCAATTGAGCTACTGCATTAACGATGACATAAATATCAATTAAAATACAATAATTAAACGAAAAGAAGTTGAAGGAAGATGAATCCGTGCTAGCGTAATTGGTCTCCATTAAACACCATTAGACATGCGCAGCGATTATGTTTGCTCCTGCGTCACATCCCCAACTTGAGAAACATCCCCCGTTCCTCCTCAGGGGAGTTTAAAGTTTTGCCCCACACTTTCCTTCTTTCATGCCTAAGAGCATTTTGCAAATTACTCCCGTCCGAGTTTTTTGATTTAGGTTTCATGTTTTTTTTTCCTTCTCGAAGATTGTGAACTTCAACTTTTAGGTGATTCATAAAGAAATATTATTGCTCCGCTCGTTCATCGTTTGGAGTTTCATTCAGCGTGGCAAATATTTTTACTGAAACACATTTAGAATGTTTTTTGTCTTCAATCATGAATCTTGCTTCAGAAATGATGGAATCCTTGTTGAAGATGCACGATGGAGAAGGATTTAAGCTTCTAAATGACGTCATTAAACTTAATGTCCGAATCGTCATGGTTATGCAACGGACTGTAATCAAATAAATATATTAATTAATTAATATATGCAATAATAACTTTAATAATATTTATATAAATATTTTAATAATAATAATAATTAATTAATATAATAATAATAAATAAATATAATAATAATAATAATAATAATAATAATCACAACTAATTAAAGAAGGGGGACAGTTCTTCTTAAAGTCTGGTCCACGTTTGAAAACAACTCGCGTTTCACAAGAATTTAATGTTGCACGGCCATTTTCTGTCAATTTCTGTCAGACAGAAATACCAAAAAGAATTATAAATATATTGTTACAAAAATTATTATTATAATAATAATTATATTATTACCAAAAAATATTATAATAATAATTATATTATTACCAAAAAATATTATAATTATATCAATACTAAAATGGTTGTAATAATACTTTATAATAAAAGTAACCTTTTCATTTTCCCGTTGTTTAAACCGGCCACGGTTGAAATTGAAATAAAGACAAGCAGCATGGTGGATGCGCAATTGCTTTCTTCTTTGCAAAAAATTTCCTCTGACAGCTCGAAATTTGAAAAGAAATTAACAAGGAGAGTTATGAAGTGGCATTTCAAAACATTTTCTCGTGAAGAGAATGATGACGATGACGGTTGTGCAGTCACTATGATGATGACGACGATGATGATGATGATGATGACGACGATGACGATGACGATGACGATGACGGTGACGATGACGATGACGATGACGATGACGACGATGATGATGATGATGATGATGATGATGGATGATGATGATGATGATGATGATGATGATGATGATGATGATGAGGATGATGATGATGATGATGATGATGATGATGATGATGATGATGATGATGATGATGATGATGATGATGATGATGATGATGGTGGTGGTGGTGGTGGTGGTGGTGGTGATTGTGTCGGCAGAGTTGAATATAATGACGACGAGGACGATGATGATGATGTTTGAAAAATTGTCAGAAGATGGTAAAAGCTGGAGTTGACAAGTTGCCATGGAGAGAGTTAATGAAGAGATTAAAATGTGACGTGGTGGATGCCTCACTCCATCTCTTCAACTTCCTTCCAACGTGTCTCTCGTTTGGAGTGTTCGCAATGGAAAGGAAGGTTGAATGGATGGACTGTAGAAAGGTGGATGGATGGATGGATTGAAGATGAAATAGA
>JAJTWR010000443.1:122500-270000 GCA_021613335.1 Whitmania pigra | reverse complement strand
GAACCATTATTTATCCTTAGTTCTGCATTTTCCTGCACTTCGTGTTTTGTGGCCTTTTTGCTCTGATAATTGAGACCGTGACAGAAGATACATGTAATGGAAGAAATATGCAATAATTTTAAGGAAAACGTCTAAATACTCCTTGAATGAGAGTTTGTTGTTCTCCCTATTGCACTAAAATTAAAATTTAATAACTAATGTTTGGGCGTGGTAAATGTGATTTTGATGTGGCATCACGTCTCCTCCATGTATGTCTTTCGTAGTCTAATTACTGAATGGCTACTCATTCTAAACATCGGTTCACGGAAAAGAAATTTCAGCGATTTCCGTGTTGTTCAATGATCCTGTTGTTCGCTCCCAGCCAAGCACTTCTGCATGAAACGTCAGATATAAGCACAAACATGAGTCGATCTGAACCGGATGGAATCATTTGCTTTGTTAAGAGAGACAAGTGTTTCCAGGAGATAAATATGAACACACCTATATCTCCATTCACGTTCATCCTAGCATGGCAGACCACGCAAGCGAATGCTTTCATGTAGGATTCGTAATAGCCTAGGTGTGTGCAATGCCAGATATCTTTTTTTGCAATAGCGTTTAAAGCATTTATAAGATAACTACTTATATTACATTTTATTACATTCGAGGCATTATTGGTCGAAATATTAATAATCGTAGATTTCGTTTCTGTTGGTTTCGGGAGGTGAATAACTCTTGCTCAGCACAAAAATCATTCCTCTCGATTCTTTTTGTTAAGCCGAAATCATCTTAGTTCTGCAAAGGACTTTAATAAAACAAATAAATAAATAACGACTTTAATCTAACAAATAAATAAATAAAAAGCTTTTCCTTCTCATTTTGAGAAAGCCATTTTCTCATCTTTTTCCTATAAAGTTAATCATGAGAAGACATTCCATTCTTATATTTCAAAATTGTATGGATTTATTTATCCCATTTTTTGAGGGCTCAAATTATCCCGTAGGTATGTGCAGGCACTATAATAGACAAAGCCGACAATTCAACCGGACCTCGGATGGAAGTGAATTCCATGTTCTGGATCCGCAGACATGGAACGACCCTGACCGTCCGGGACATAGGAGCAACGAGAATCCTGTTGTTGGATGATCTGATGAAAGCCCTGCCGAGGACAGATGATGAGCCTGTTAGAAGTTCAGTAAGGTATTGAGGAGCGCTGCCTATGGCGGCCTTGTAGACCAGAAGGAAGATTTTGAAGGTGATTCTGTCCTCAATTTTTAGCCAACGGAGGTCTCTCAAGAGAGGAGTGATGTGATCGGAAGATCTTCCATCACAAATGAACCTATCCGCCACATTCATGACTGTTTGAAGAGTGTTGAGAATCTGGAAATTGACATTGGCAAGAAACGAATTGCAGTAATCAAGCTTTGAGATGATGAGCTGAACTACGAGGGATATAAAAATTTGATGTGGGACAAATGGTTTTGCCTCCTTGAGGACGCGAAGCCTGGCGTAACTGCTTGCAGCAATCCTATTAAGGATTCATCGTCAGGAATGTGTTAAGATGTGCCCCGAGGCTTCTGACTATCTGCGAAGGGTGCGTTAAAGTGCCGATGCGGCAGCAGATCTAGCAGCAGAACCAAGCCATATCGCTTCTGTCCTGTCAGGGTTGAGCCGTAGTCGATTGGATGATGTCCACGAGACGCTTGGTGTAGTATTGTCGATGTTTAGTGTATAGAAGTCTAAGGTAGGATCGAGTAACGGCCCTAATATGCTCCCTGGCTACCTTTCTCCACCAGAGCATAGCAAGGTGGCATCTTGCACGCATGCATTCAGCATCAAACCAAGGTTGCTTGCATTTGCAGAGGCGAGGAGCCGTCTCCCGGAGGAATGTGTTCAATGCGGCAGTTGACAATGCGGGTGTTGACCGAAGTTAAGATCAGCCAATTGGTCAATGTCCATGGAAGACCAGTCAACTGGATCGACCAGCGGGGAGGACAGAAGAGTATCCATTCCAAGCCGTCAATAGCAAGCTTTCTGCACTGTCTGACTATGAGTGTGCCCTTCAGGGAAGGGATGATACTTTCCACAAGAGATTAAATTACGAAATTAATGTTTAAAATTTACTTGAATGAAAGCCAATCAAATATTTAGGACTTATTAAAGTATGTTTTATGTACTCATGCATTCCGCAATTTTAGACTTTAATGTTCACAATTTCTTTTTCATTACTCATTGCGTATGAGGATCATTAAAGGTTGCTAACCAAAATGAATATTAATCAAAACGTAAATTAGAAGCCACGCAAAAGCTATAAATTTTATATTTGTATACTTTAAATAAATACATTTTTTTATATTTTTATTGTGATTGGCTACTTAGCATGAAGGTTTTATGTGTTTGAGTCTATGTATTTTGATAAGTTACAAACAAGTCTGGTCTTCGCTCCGATTATCGTCAAATTGTATTCAATCTAGCAGCTGAAATGTTATTTGGGCAGAAAGAACAGAATCTTCTGCTCAAAGATGCATTAAAACATGTAATTGGACAGGTATTCCGCACAAATATTTCCTATGATCTTGAGTTACACGTAGAAGGAACTTTGGGTGTTACTGTTGACCAGCAGAAATCTTTTGTATTTCACTTTGATGACAAGTTAGATGCCTCACAAAACAAAGACCTGTTTTCCAATGAATTTTTTGGTCGAAGTGATTACAGTAATTCAGTAATGAATTATCTGACTGAACCCGCAATGAATTTGCCTTCTACTCCGTTGACTTCCGAAACTTCGATAATTACAGAAGTTCAAGGGTTTGATCCAGTAGAAGCTGATCCACAACTTGAAGTCGAGGTTGAAAGTGTAACTATCACTGCAGAACCAATTGGGCATTTACCAGACCAAGTCTCTCCGAAAATGATGAGGAACTACGACATCATGCCTGACAACAAATATGATCCGATGATTAGCGCTTTCGTCATCTCAGATTCCGATGATGACCTTCCATTTAGTCCCCCAAACTTTGACATGAGGAGCCACAAAAGGAAAACTCAGAAATCTTTCCACAAACTTACACAGAAGAGACTTCCATGCAAAGATTCCAAAGAAAGCGTGTTTAAAAAAATTAATCGCCTGAAAAAAAAAACTGTCATATTTTCTAAAAAGATGAGTGATCCAAACCTCGACTCTTTTGATGTCGAATCGAACCTCAGCAACTTCAGCTTCGAATGCTCGGTAGACGGAGGCATTGATTCGAAAGTAGATCTTCTCAGAAGCAAAAGTGAAAGTGGAAGAAGTGAAGTTAACTGTAAACAGATGAATGTTTGTGAAGCTTGCGGATTAGAACTGAAATCCATCAGTCAGCTAGAAGGCCATTTGGTCTCAAAACATGGAATAACGGACAGTCTCAGCCTCGGGAAAATTACGAGCTTTTCTTGTTCTGTGTGTCACAAATCCTACCGCTTCCAGGCTCAGCTGGTGAAACATTTGCTGAGGCACGAGCTCAAGAAACCCTTCGTTTGCAAAATTTGCAAGAACTCCTACAGGTGTAAAGAATCTCTGAACCTTCACATGCAAGTACACAACACTACCATTGACCTCAACTGCCACGTATGCTTGAAGTCGTACAGCAACAAAATACTTTTCCAGAAGCACATTGCTTACATGCACGAGAAAGTCATGGACGACAAAGTGTAGGATTTCCTTATGAATTACTTTATCGTTCGAGGTTGTTTTGTTTTGTATTTATTGCGAAGCATGTTTTGAGAATGTGAACAATGAATTGAAAATGTAACTGATTTTAAATTAAATGAATTTCACAAATTGAGGGCCAGTCATTTTATTAAAATATGACCAGATGTCCAAATCCTGAATATTTGTTAGTATCATAAGTGGTAGTTCTCAGTTTGTAAAATGAAATCATATTCTCAAATTAGAGTGAGGACTTCTTCTGAATGACATTGAGGATGGTGTCCTTGAAGTCTTGTGACAGCCACCTGCTGAGGAGCAGGTCGCATTCCCGCTCGTTGACGTCGTGCAGGGTTTGTCGGAAGTTTTCACGGACGAGCTGCTTGGACAATCTGAGCACCTTTAAAAGAAGTCTGGCTGAGCATCCAAAGACGTTAAAGCCTTGTGTTGGCATTTATAAGAAAAAGATCATCAATGATGAGAACAAACTTCAGGAGGAGATTCAGAAATCTGTACGACCCTCTTCCAGGCCTCATCCTGGAAGCTTAAACTCGGAAACACGTCGGTTACTAAACCCAGGTCTTTGGCTTCCTGGGCAGTTATTCTTTTGTTGAAAAGCAACATGTCGCAAGCCTGTGATTGATAGCAAATAAAAACAGAGGACTGTGATTCATTTGACATAATTAAACTCTAATTTAGGCTAAATTCTTTAAACCTTGGTATGACCCATGATGAGAGGAAAAGTGAAACTGCTGCAACCTTCAGGGGTCATCCCCAATGAACTGAACACAGTTTGGAATGTGGCCTGCAATAATTTTGTCGATTAAAGTTAACAGAAGACTTCGTCGTAAATCCTAACTTTGTCGGATGCGAGTACTCCGTCAAAGAGTGGCAACGTGGTCGTCATGATGCCCATCGCAGGGCCATTCACGATGGCTATCAAAGGCTTTGGAAATTCGATAAAAGCGGAGACGAACCTCCTGAAAGAATAAACTTTACAAATAAGTTTTTCATTTAAAATGAAAGAAACCTTTAAATGGAATCACTTCAATAAATCTCTGCCCGCTGTAGCATATTGATTGTAGTCTTGGGAGCCAGCTTTTAAGATATTTGCCAGATCATTGCCGCTGCTGTAATAGTCACCAGCACCTTTTGAACGATTACTCAAAATGTTGGAAGTTCTTTAGCATAATTACATGCAAATATGATTATAATTATTTTGCTTATTACTATGTTTTTATTCATTAAGTAGTTAACATTTAGAAACCTGTCACAACTGCTAAGGTTGCATCACTTTTACTTGCTTCCTCTAATGAATCTGATATCGAATCGTACATCTGCAAATCAAATGTGAAATTTCACGTAAGAATATGACTGGCAATTTGTCTTACTTCAGTAGTGAGGGCATTTTTTCTTGAAGGACGATTAATCACGATCTTGTAGACCTTACCATCAATTTCAGAAATAATGTCAAGACCTTTTTCCTCACAATCATCTTTTTTAGAGTCCAACTTTAACAAATTCTTTACAATATCCACATAATTTGATTGTGCCTCGGACTATAAAATAAGATTACTTAAAACAGCTTTTATCTTGAATATGTGTAACATTTTAAGAACTTGGCTCATGTTTTGAAGACTGTTCCAAGCTTGCCACTTGACTTTACCTGTCAAGTCCATTAGACCTGGTTTTGGGGTGTTACATTTTCCAATAGTGGCCTTGTGTAACAAAGTTTATCTTAATTAGCATGTCCAGAAACCAACAAACATAATTTTCTAAACATTTTACCTGCTTATATAGAGCATATAATTGCAACTTGGTTTCGTTTCCTGGATCATCTTTCAGAGATGTAAGTAACTTGACCGCATTTTCGAATTCTTTCTTGGAATTACCGAGCATTCTCGAAAAATTATTAAACCTGCAATGAAATACTTAATTAAGAACTCAATAGAGCATCTGCAATTAGATGCAACATACGGAGCTTTAACAATCAGCTGCCTAATCAAAGCCCTCATGTTGAAACAATCGCTAGATAACACTTCGCCAGTTCCAATATTTGAACTTTGAAATCAAGGCTTTCTTATTTTCGAGTCAATTCCCAGCTTCCTGTATATCATCTTATAAAAAAAATATTTAAAAAATATTAATAAACTATAACTTTGCATTTCTGCTGAGAATTAACTGACCCCTTTATGATAGTTTAATGAAACTGTATTTTTGTTTTATATAATTTCTATGTTTACAGATGATCCGAACTCATATCAAAAACTTAAAAATCTTTTTCTGTATGAAATGCTAAATCTCAGCGCTGTTTTCATTAAAGGGGTCATCCCCAAATGGTCTCGCTTGTTGGCTGTTTCTTTTGCGCTAGCCTTTCTTTCACAACAAAAAGCAAAAAAGTTTTAAAATCCCAGGAGGCTCGACAAATTGACGGGTTCATGGGCACTTTCCACCTCCTCCTTCCGGCGACCCTGGTGGCAGTGGCGTGCAAATGGAGTTCGACGGTCCCGAGCATCCAATTAGGCGGTTGGCGTTGGCCTAGTCACATCTCTGGCGCTTGTATTGACGGACTAATTTCATGTCATGCAAATCTTTAAGTACTAATAGTATCTAATGCATTGCGAAATCTTCTAACGTGTTATGAAATCAGCGGTTGACAGCGACAGTGTTATGATTGTATTTCCGATCGTCAAAATAGGCTAAAAGCATCATACGGTAATATGAAATTCTCAAATATTTTCTGGGGGAAGGTAAAGGGGGCAGCACAATGCAGTGTGAGGGATGAGGAATGAATTAATGAAATAACAATTTAGAGGCATCCAATCAAGTGGTTGGTATCAAAGAATCTCTGCACGCCACTGCCTGTTGGTGAATTTTGCCGATAATTCTATGATGAGTACGTCCAAAAAATATGTACCATATATAATCTAATTAATAATCAGACATAATTAATAATTTACGGGTTTTTTTACTCTAGTCATTTTGGCTGTTTTTAGGGGTTGTCTCAAAGACAGGTGCAAAAGGTTCCCTTTCCACATAATCTTTAAGAGCTTAATTGAAATAACCAGGCGATTGAAAAATACTTTGTCATTAAAAATTTGAAAGAGATGTAGCACCCTGGTCGCAATGTAACTATTGTGTTTCCCAGAAAATAAGACAGTCTTTTATTACTTTTTGCCCCAAAAGTCGCGCTAGGGCTTATTTTCGAGGATATCTTATATTTTCATAATAAACATCTGTTGGGTATTCCATGGTCATGTCAATGATTGCATGAATTCTTTCTCTTACTGAGTCATCTTCCCCACATGAGAGTCTGTTGAAATGATCAGGATTCCTGTAGACTCAGGCAGCACGGATTCGAACCCCGATACGGGAGCACCGTCCTAATCATCTAGCTAGGCAACGGCCTTTAATAAAACATTTTTAGACTCAGGATTTGCTCCCTGAACATTCTCAGCAGCCGGAATAAGGATGCTGTTATAAGTTCCTAGGTTCGTAGAAAAATCGTTGTCTGGTGCAGCAGATGTATTGCTGAATGCTCCTTTTTTTCCTTTCGGTTTCAACTTGTATTGGTTTTGTGTTTCAATAATAAAAGAAGGAAAAAAAAGAAAATATGTATCCAATTTCACATATTTTGATGACTCTTTTGCTTCTTCACACGATTTTCACTTTCTTTTTCTCTTTTAGTCCCGGTCTAACGGTTTGAACAGCTTCTTTTCATTACTTCCCATAAAAAATATATTATTATAAAAATTGTTTTAGACTTAGCAGCAATACATTATTATAACAAAATGATTATAAGATAGGCAATTGACAAACCTATGAAACTTTTTAACTTTTCACAGGCACTGGTCAGATAAAATTTCTGATTTGCCCAAAATAACTGTATAAAATTAAAATAGGTTTTACTATCACAACCAAATATTATTTAGAGATTGTGCCTGTGATAAAAATATTATATTGAAGATCATCTCAAAAATTTATGATTATGAATGCACATCCAACTTTTTTTGTTTTGGTCTTTAATGAGCTGGATGAAATTTGACTTTGATTTTGACATATTCTAGGGCTGTTTAATGACAAAAAATGGATGATTTTTGTAAAAAAAAATTAGCAATACTCTGGAGATAATTCATTCAAGTTATTTATTGTTCAAAGTAGTCCTTATTTCAGACGTTTGGCTTATATTCAGATGTGACAATATATATTTTGATGGGCAACAGCACCATTCTTGTAAGCACTCGTCCATCGATACGATGATTGTTTCCGATGAAATTTGTATAAATACATATTTCTGAAATAAATAAAGTTATGTTACATAATTCAAAACTCTTTACAATTTTTGGTAGCAACCAGGAAAAAGCTTATTCAAAGCCTTTCGATCCATTTCTGACCCATCCATCATGAATGCCTTGCGAAGCCATAGAGGGTTCCACTCTTTAATCTTGCTCAAGCCCTCATAAATAATAAAGCTACTTTCATTTCCCACAAAGAAAAAGACAACAGCACAATGGCTGATATTAGATTCGACATACAAAAGAAACAACGGCATTTCATATTTCGTGGTTTTGTAAGTTGAGTCCAAAAAGCAATTGTAGTATTAGAATAAAAATCATTCAATTAGAATGAAATCAAATAATCTAATGAATAAGAAATAATAATAATAATAATAATAATAAATTGTTAATTATATTAATTATAATAATTATAATAATATATTTTATTATATATATTATTTATATATATTATATTATTATAATAATTATATTTACTATTATTTCACAAGCAACCACAGCCATAACGGCTGGAAAGTCAACGGCGCCAGGTCTCAACCAGAGTCCAGAGGCAGCCACAAACAGAAAAAAAGAACGGGAGAAAAACACAAAAAAAAGAAAACAAACAAATTCTATCAATTTCCGGTATCATCCCAAAATTTTTCTTAATATATGGCATGTTCCGTACAGGGCAATCTTTTGGATCTCAGGTTGACTTGGTTTTCCAGGCAGCATATCTAACTCTTTCTTTAAATTTTCCCCAGTTGTCCCCAGGGCTCCCACCATAACCGGTATCGTTCGGACTTCCACATTCTTGCAATTTCAATTTGTAAGTCTTTATATTTCAGAATTTTTTCATTTATTTTCCTTAGAACATTTTCGTCGTCAGGTATGGAGATTTCAATTAGCAGGCAGTGTCTTTTCTTTCTATTTAGGTATATTATATCTGGTCTATTGTCTTTAATTTTTCTATCTGTTACAACACCTTGGTCCCACATTATTGTTATTTCGTCATTTCTCACCACAGGTTCAGGCACATGCAAATAATATTTTTCATTTACATGGAGTTCTGTATTTTTGCAAATTTTCCAATGGATGTATGCCGCTACTCTATCATGTCTTTCGGTGTATTCTCTTGGTGCTAGTACTTGGCATCCCGAGATAACGTGACTGATGCTTTCTATTGCTGTGTGGCACATCCTGCATGTACTGCTTACGTTTTGTTTCAGGATGTGTTTTTGGTAGTATCTTGTCTTCAACACTTGATCCTGTGCCGCAATGTTTAGGTTCTCCGTTTCCCCTTTCATTTTACCTCTGTTGAGCCATGCAACCGACATTTCTTTACTCAATCCTGACTTTTCCATGTTCCTGAAAAACTGTCCGTGCAGGGGCTTCCTCTTTATGTCTTCCAACTTTTCCATTTATATCTTTTTCTTAAATTCATCAGTGATTTTTATATCCGTGCAGTTCCTCAGTGCATATCTATTTTTAATTTTGTTTGCTTCCTTTGTCACCGAGTATTTGTTTTTGAGGCTGTCATCCATTCTTACTAATTAAATGAGTTTACTGGTATCTCTGTCTATGTATTCTGAAAGGCCCAATATTGACTGTTGATAGACCGTTGCTACTTCGAGAAGCCCTCTGCCGCCATTCTTTCTTTTAACGTATAACCTCTGCACGTCAGCTCTGGGATGGTGCATTTTATGAATCGTGAGAATTTTCCTTGTTTTTCTGTCAATTTTTTCAATTTCCGATTTTAACCAATGAACCACTCCGAAGACATAGGCGAGAATTGGTGTTGCCAAACTGTTGATAGCAGTGATTTTATTTTGTAAGTTAAGTAGAGTGGCCAAAACTGTCCTCAATCTCCTGAAATATTCTTTTTTTGCATTTTGTTTCATCAGCTTGTCATTTATGCCACTTTTTTCATCCATCCCAAGGTATTTGTAGTATTCATCGATTTCCAGTGATCTAATTTGCGGAGGGGTTGAGAGCTGGATGCTCCTTCCGTGTATGACTTTTCCTTGTTTTATTTCTATCGTGGCGCATTTCTCAATTCCAAATTCCATTTGGATATCATTACTAAAGTCTTCAACAATTTTCATACCTTCCTCCATCTGTTCGTGACTTTTTGTAAATAAGTTTAGGTCATCCATATATAACAGGTGACTTATCTGCTCCGGTTTTCCTGAGGGAATTTGACAATGGTATCAGGGTCATGCAAAACAGCAACGGTGACAACGAATCTCCCTGGAATATTCCTCGTTTAACAGAAATTTTTCCTGTTTTTTAGCACCCGTCTTTAACCGTTAACATCATACTAGTTTTCCATTTAAGCATTGACTGCTAAATGAAACTTCTAGTTACATCATTAATCTTATATATTTCTAAAGTTTGCTTAATCAACGAATGGGGAATGCTATCAAAAGCTTTTTTATAATCTATCCATGCGATACATAATTCTTTTTTAAATTTCTTTGCATGGTGCACCACCATCTGACTTATAAGTAATTGGTCCTTACATCCTCGACTTTTTTTCTTGCACCCTTTTTGTTCTTCTGGAAGAATGTTATTTTTGTCAAGATGGCAGTAAATTCTCTCTGCTATCAGCGAAGTCAGAATTTTGTACATTGTTGGTAAACAAGTTATAGGTCTGTAATTCTTCGGTTGTGTTGTGTCTTGAGACTTTGGTAATAGGGAGGTGGTTCCCTCCGTTAACCAGTCGGGCATACTTCCTGGATTTTTCATTATTTCATTGTACCCACTCACTAGTTGACCGTGAAGCGACACCAAATATTTCAACCAGAAGTTTTGTATCTTATCTATACCTGGGGACTTCAAATTTTGTGCACCTGCAATTGTTTTCTTCAGTTCCAATTTGTCTATATCTTTCCATGTATCTGTCTGCAAATTTTCTTGGGCCAATTCTTCCTTTCGAATCCACTCCGCCTGGTAATTGTGTCTGACTTTCTTTTCCAGTATATCTTTCCAAACCTTTTATTATTATTATTATTATTATTATTATTATTATTATTATTATTATTATTATTATTATTATTATTATTATTATTATTATATTATTATTATTATTATTATATTATTATTATTATTATTATTATTATTATTATTATTATTATTATTATAACATTTATAGAAATGCTTTTGATTATTTGTCTGGAAGACAAGCATCAATCCAGACTCACCAGGTTTTCTGAAAAAGCTTCTATCATGACCCCTGCTGCTTTGCGCAATTTTTTGGAAAGAAGTTCAAGATCTTCCAGACCTCCAGAAGCTTTTTTCATTTCCCTATACACGTATTCTTCAATGACCATTTATATTAATACCTGGTTTGACAAAGGACATATTCTTAATGCACATTACGTATATTGTATCTAGAAAGATAATATCTCCTATCACTATAATCAGGGAGTTATCCACCAACAAACAAACTCTTAACAAAGTTTCTGACTTGATAGAGATGAAGCTCCACTGATGTCACATTTTGTGAGACCATCTCTTTCAATTTTGCAAATAATTCCATCCTTGAGATAATGGTTTGCGATCCCTAGGTTTTTAGTTGTTTTTCGTTCTCCTGAGATTCAGAGTTGTTGTATAATTTAGAAACAAATAAATAAATAAACAAATACTTAAAAAATCGCGCGAAACTTTAATGCACATGATGCGAATGAATAAACAACAAATAATTCTAATGCAGAATTGAAAAGGTCCTATCGGTCATGTTGCTAAATTCATTCAATGCATCCATCCAATCAGTCGATTTTATGATAAGGCTCCTTTTAGTGGCAAAATGTCACTATTTATATTGCTGTTTAGTTTAAATCGTTTGGCTTAATCACTTAATTTTAAGAGTTGTAATATCTAATAGTTTCGTTTGTGTCATGCATAGAGAGCGTCCTCGTATAAATGGTAGATTAATTAATTAATTAATACCTAATAACAATAATTCCATCCATTATTTAGCATTTTATTGAGCAATACGTTTATATGTAGGATTTAATTAAAGTAATTTGGAACAGAAATATTCGTTGGATAAATATTGGGTTTTACAAATCCGTAAAGGTTTGAGATTTGAAACTATCGTTTTATTTATTTGTATTTTAATTAGAATAAAGCAACAACATAATGGATTAATTGCTGTAAATGTTGTTAATAATATGGAATTGTTTTTGAATTTCAACGGTGAGGTTTTGATCACCGTGCTGATTGAAATGATAAATAATGTCAGAAATTAATGTTAAATATGGTTTTTGGTCAGAAATGTCAAAGACTTCGGAAGTTATAATGTTTTGCTTTATTTTCTCTTGTGTGGAACTGATTCAGGTGAAGTTTATTGATGGTGATGACGATGATATTTATGATTGACGGTGATGATGATGCTCGCCACATTTCATTTGAAAGTAACTACAAGGCCGACAAATCGGAAACCAAGAAATGTGATTTTCCTGGAGCTCAGATAATCCAATCACGTGATGATGATGACTACGAAATAATTTTAAAATAGCATAACATAACAAAACCACTTTACGTGTAATAACCAGTCCGTATTTATTGTGTCCATACACTTGCTCCAACGGTGACCCGTCATAACAGCCCGGCGACAAAATAGCCCCGTCAAAATAGTCCCGAGTCAAAATAGCCCAGGACAAAATAGCTTTGTCAAAACAGCCCCGACAAAATAGCCCAAGACAAAACAGCCCCGACAAAATAGCCCAAGACAAAACAGCCCCATCAAAAAAAATTTGTAAATTGAATACATTAACCGATAACTGGTTCCAAATTTAATTCGAAATTAGTGGTTTAAGATTTATCGTCTAAAATATTATTAGGATTCCGGCTACTTCCTCACTTTACATGGACTTTGTTGGTATTTAACATAAATTATCTTCACCTTATCATCACGTCATGTGGACATGTAACAAATCAACAAAGAACCAATTCTACCGCTATATTGACGGGGCTGTTTTGTGGGGCTATTTTGTCACCGGGCTATATTGACTGTTATGACGGGGTGCCTTGCTCCAACATAACTTCTGCTTAAACCTTCTTGGCGATAACTTAGGAGACTACGTAATAAAGTAACAAGAAGCTTTTCTTGCAAGGAATTTATTTTTAAACTAAATTATCTTTTTAGCAAGCACTTTTAAAACATCACTGATATGCATATTCTTTTTTTTTTATAATTTTGCAATGTGTTTCACAAGTAGTCTCGTGGCGACTAAATCTTCATCCTCAATTAAATTATTACTTGAAGCTCTAGCTTGAATCTGTGAAGTTAAGAGAAATTAACGAAATAAAAAATGAAGAAACACAATTGTGTGGCAGTAAATCATGTTCTCAATCAAATCAACCAACATCTTTCAAACCCAGTGTTTCCACATAAGTACTTAAATGATCACGTGCGATGAAGAAGATACAGTGCAACAACTTTTTGACAAAGCTTTTGTTGAGGTCTTTTCTGATAATATCCCACAAGATCCTTGCCACTGGGGGATGCAAGATCTACAAACAAATTATTTGTGAGCTTTTTAAGTACATTTTACTTTTATAATTTTTAATAGAAAGTCTCTTACGAAGCTGCCAACTCTACCACGGTTTTTGTAAACAGTCTAAAACGCAAATTGCTAATCGTTAGTTAAACATCTTTTTTGAACGATTTTTACTGAAGCACCCTTACCATGTTCCAGATTACAGGATGATATTTATCATACAATGTGGACATTAAATTAATTAATTTCCTAAACGAAATAATATTTGCAATAGTCAAAGTTATTGAATATTTTACGATTACGAACACAATTGAAGAGTTGGATTAAAAATTGCTTGTTAAACAATTAATAATTTATCTTACCTTATAAAATCCTCCGTGCAACGATCCGAATGTAGGTAAGAGATTATACATCTGTGAAATTTTATATTTGGATGACTTGTTTGTTTCACTTTAACATAAATAAATCAAATCCTTAACATACGTATCAACATATAGACTTCTTGAAAAGGATTCCAGCAAGACCTAGAAATAATTTAAACTGATTAATAAATTAATTTTTCACCAATAACCTTGATTTAAATCTACTCGCATTTTCAACTCTTGACGTTTGTTCGAGGGGAATGTGAGCAAGTTGGCCGAGGAGCACTTCTTTAAACATAAAATTGATTACGGAGTCTCGAACGTGTATTTCCCATGTTGGAAGCACTGAAGCTTTGTGCAAGACAAAAATCTAACAATGAATCAGAATTTGATCAAAAAAAACATTAGAATTTTAGTTATTGAAGTGATGGAAACAAAAAGATAATACTTGCGGTTAAATCTAACCTCATCAACACATGGATTTTCTTGGATTACACTGTCACATTCTAAAAGATTTTTTAACGCTCCAAATCTTTTCCAATGTTTGCACTTCATAACTTCTCTAATCCATTCACGCCTATGTGAAGTCATAAATGTAAAATAATCTCTGAAAGTAAATTTAACAACTTTTTACTCACTCAACTGAAAAGATAAAGGTAAGATGGCAATTCTCTAAATTAGGCATCTTGGATATATGTTTAATCAGTTCGTATTGAATGGTTTTGTCAACTGTGAAACAGAAAAATTCCTCTAGGTCCAACGTTCTGGAAAGGTGATAACGTGTTACTTGCATCATACATAAATTGTTATTGATTGCTTAAGATTTACCTCAATTGGTTCATTGAACCCAAAATTTCAGGAAGGAAATCTTTACAATTTGTATATACTTGAGGAAGGGACAAAACTTTCAATTTTTTAAGACTTGCCAAAGACTTAAATGCTGAATCAGTTAAGACTTCGTTATATATTAGCAACTCTTCCAACGTATGAGAGAATCTTGTAAAATCAATATTCAAGGGATGTACGGAATGCCCTCTTAACCTTAGGTACAATTTCTTAAGCTTAGGAAATGGAGCATTTAACAAATCTGAAATTCTAAAATTTCATAATTTATTAGATAATGCATCATATGTATTAAATGATTAAAAATTTTAAGCAAAGTAAAACTTAATGTAAAATATATTACTTTAAATAATTTAAAAAATCATAAATATGTTTTTTTTTTAAAATGACTCTAACCTTTCCAGGTAATTGATTTCCAAACTTTCGATTGATGACGCCATCGCACAAAGACAACGTACTTCGTTTTCGTCCAGTTCATTCACTTCAACTGAGAGATGTATGATAGGGTATGACAAGCGGTTCATCGGACCAAAGAAGTACTCGCCCCACGGTTTGTTTGGAAGCAAACGTAAGGAGATGTTTTTCCAGTCGAGAACATCCCTGTAAGGCAGCATGTGATTCATACAACCTCGTCGGATACAATACTTTAATTCTTTGCTTTTGTGAAGAATTCTTTCAAATAAACCAGGGGGAAGTAACTTTTTTCTTGATGTTGAAACTTCTGAAGAAACATTATTTTAAATATTACATTTAAGTAACAAAATACCCTTACTATAAATTCACTAATTTACATAATTCCATTTACGTTGAACATAACAAATTTAATTATCTAATTATGTTTAACGTTGTAAATACATAAATACAGCTATATATATATTAAAGCTCTATAACCACTTGGTTTTATTAACTAGAAAGCAACACCGCATTTCACGGAACCCTTTTGAGGTTTTGACATCGCCTGATTTCAGTTCAATTACAATGAAGTAAATGTGTAATTGCATATTAAAAAACAGTTTAAGGCCATCTGTCTCGTTTCCCCGTGAACCACTTGTGATGTAATTATGCACCTGCAAGTTTTGGTGAAATCCTTGTAAAACTAACCTTTCACTTTGTCATAAAATACTTCTTCAAAGTTTATGATAATATGTTCGAATAAGCTATCTTGCATGCTTTTAATTTTATTTAAAGCCATTATCTTCAAAATATCTCTGAAATCCTTAAAATGTGCTATACAATTAGCGGTTAAATGATTTATTAAGTGATATTCATAAAAAGCAGAAGCCATTTATAACTTCCAATGACTCTAAATCGATATTATAAAACATTTTTAAAATAATTAAATTTTAAATAAATATTTTAGTTTTATTACTTATTAATTCAATAAATCTGATGTGACCGCTCGAACCACCATTGAAAATAATGTTCGCGAGTCACTTACATAATTTAGTAAAGCTACTACTACTACTCGAGCTTCAACATATTTCATTCATTTATTCACCCTGTTTGCCTCTATTTCGGTCCGAAGTGGCTCTTATTAAGCAATGGTTTTGAACACGGGGACACCGCTTTAAGTTACGTACGAGGAAGTGCTCGGCAAATGCTGCTAAAAAATTTTTTTTGAACAGAGTTGTTGCTGTCTGGAATTCCCTACCAGATGAGGCGGTATCTGCTGGCACTTTCTCTCGTTTCAGAGCATTAATCCTCGAGATAGATTTTTCGGAATTTTTAACAATTACAGACTAATCTGTAACCTGCTTTTCATCGCTCGATGTTATATTGGTTATATTGTTTTTGCTGAGGCTGGTCGTATTAGTGGCTGTTCAGCCCTTCGACCGGTTAATTAAATAAATAAAAAATAAAATTGACGGGAGGATAGGCTATTTACGATGATCACCAAAGCCTGGAAAAGCCGCACAGGTGCGTAGGCATTTCTGTCATTTTGGTTCTTAGAAAAATAAATTCTTTTACAATAAAATTAATCATGCTTATAAACTTTAACAGTCTTTTCACTTTAACTGTCCCAGCGAAATAGTTGACTGAACCAGAGAACAAGGCTCAAAGTTTGTACATTGACCTGTATTACAATAGGCCAGTCCTTGCCAGGTGATCTTATTATCTGAAATAAATTTGCCAATGGGCGTTAGAATGAGAAGTCGATTCGTTTGCAGGTATTTTGACTTTTAACTTTTAAAATAAAATAACAGTGAAAGCTGTTTCCAAAAGCTTTGAAAGAACACTTCCCTGACATCATGAAACATAAGATGGATGAAAAATAATTTCTGCCAAAATTCAAAATAAATCTTATTTCATTTCTATTTAAATGTACTTCTGATGGTTCATTTCAAAAAAGACACATTTAACTCAATGAAGTGTCAATCAAAATAATTGGGAGCTGAACCAGTTAAGTCATAATGCCACAATGCCATGATAAAAGTGATCATTACACATTTTTACTTGATTTCCATAACCCAATTACAAAAAAGTAATTTGTAAATATAGTCAGGTAAATGTCATGACGGACAACACCTACACTGAAAACTAGGAACCCCACAACTGCTAGGGTGCATTTACATCGAACCTAAGAAACAAGAGACAGGAAATCACGCAGACACAAAAACAAGTGACCCTGAGAAATATTTAGCTTCCAAATGACATCCATCGACCAAAAACACACATTGGGAGTGTGTAGGCATAACGACATAATTGTCATTTACTTTTCCTAAAAATGATTGCAGCAAACAATTAAAAAGAAAAATGAAGCCACGTAAAGACTGCACAAAACAAACAACTCGTTCACAATAAGACACTTAAAAGTGATGGAGTACTGGATTGGTTGCTGCCATGGATTCGAAGTGGAAAGTCAAGGACGAGTCGAGGACGAAAATCCGAGGGGAGGCTTGATGTGTGGGTGGCCAAAATATGGAGGGGGTCCTTGTATCAACACAGCCAGATACATCATCCTCAGCTGGAATGTTTTCCCTTGGGAAAGCTATTGTTTACAGATATTTATATCAATATATTTATTATAATATAATTAAACTGTATAATTATCAATTATAATCAATAACAATAAATATCAATATATTTATTATATTCAATTAAACTTTGAAATTAACAATTAGCCAGTTAAGATAAGCAATGCTATTTATATCTAAGTTATAAAAATATAATACCATTTTTTGCTTCAACGATGTTTTGAGAGTTACTCCACCAGCAACCATCACTTTGCCTTCCTCATCTCTTGTCATCACTGGTGCCTTGGAGATGTCATACGGGTCGAGAGAATAGGAGAAGTCATCAATTCTTCTGCAAATAACAATGAAATTCATCACTTCTAAAAAATATAAATTTTAAAATTATTTAAATAAATTTTTCAAGAAATACTACATAAAATACATATTAAAATACAAATTTCCATGATAATGAGAGCATATACCGATGAACTGCAGCCAAATCTTCAGAAGTTGAGAAAAGGTATGTTTGATCTATTGTGGTGGTTTTGAAGTCTTTCAAGTTTAGAAATTCTAAAGAAGTGGATGTAGACATAGATGCCATCAAGCTGGAGCTGTTAATAATTTTAAACTACTAATTAAAATGGAACTAGATAAAATTATCTAAGATAAGTAAATAAATTTAAGTTACACTTAAACTTCTGAAAAAAATTAAGAAAAAAGTATTTAAATAAAGTTATTTACTTTGTTCCAAAGTACTCCTTGATGTGTTCTGTCAATTCAGAAGAAGTTAATTCTGCTGAGGAAGGGATGACTGCAGCAAACACAGTCTTACCATTTAACATTTGTGCTTCAAGCACTTGCACCTGAAAATGTACAGCTTCAATTCAGCCTGATTCTAATTTAAGTTTTAAAACCAGTTTAAGTGTACAGCACAATGCAAAAACGAAAGCATAAAGTGAAGTTGACACATTGCAACCAATATAATAACGTTTAAAAGGTTGACAGTACCTTCGCTGAAAAGGACATTTTACTTTAACTTAAAAAAGTTTCAAGACAAAGAAAATCTGTCCAACAGTTCAGCAGATTCAACAATGCAAAGTGAAATATTCCAACAACCCGGCGAATGAGTTTCCTAGGACCCGCCTGTAAGAAAATCTATTTTAAGAAACATGTTTTATCAAATAATATGCGCAAATACTAAAAACTGAAGAGATAAACATTAAAAAAAATTTAAATTTTATGCAAATGTGTTATTATCGCTTAAAATTTTCTCTTAAAAGTATGAATGAAGTTTCACCACATTAATATAGAAAATTGATAAAACATTTGTAATTTATAGGTATTTAAAAAATATCAATATTAAACTTGATTATAATATTTTTCTCAGGTGAAGTCACCGCAAGACTGAAGTTTTTTTGAGGATTCTCTTACTCATCAAGTATTCATCTAGGTCAATCATACTACCTAATGTTGATCCAGCCAATCAGGAATAGGTTTATGGTTTAGGCTAGGTTAATAAGTTTAGGTTAGGTTATTTAGTTTATTTTTGCTAGCATTCTCGATATAAAGTTCCGGGCTGTTGTTGACGAAATAACTATAACTATATGATGAAGTGCGTTACAAGAGCTTTCAAATGTTTATAAATTGTCAATAAATAAAATACAATAATTGGTTGTTTTCTAAAAATTATTTCTTCAAAAAACTCCAGCCTGCCTCAATTTTTAACTTCCTCAATACACGTTCCAGTCTAGCAATTGAATGCATCAATGAATGTAACCCAAAATGGTTATCAGTGACGAATTTAGGCCGTGCTCCAAACCTTTTTAAAATACAAGAATTAATTAAAGTTACCTTTGTTTCAGTTTTTGTTTTTATGTATTTCAATAATTCACCAACTATTATCGCTATGGCGACCAAGCATTGGTCACGTGACCAAGAGCATAGTGACCTCCGTTTCGAATCGATGGCATTCATGTTAACTACTAACTGTTGCGATGTTAACTAATTATTATTATAATTATTATTATTATATTTTATTATTGTAACGCTATATTATAACAATTACAATAATGCTGTTATTAGAGCCACACTTGTGGTTTCTTATTATTCTGTAAATAGAAGGAAATTTACTAAACCTACAAGGAAATCCAAAAAGGAGTTCCAAGGTAGTCAGAAAATAATGAGCCACGATTCTCACAGTGCTGCAACTTCATATCAGCAGTTTACATAGAAATTAATTTTTTGAAGCAGTACAAACACAACTAAAGACCGAGTAGGAAATGCACTGAGCTAACCTGCATACTTAGATTTCTTACCTGTATGTTAGGTGTTTCATTTTTATCGAGTATTAAATCATTTAATTTTAATTCTAATGGTCTGCCAACCACATCCGGAGCGGGGAAAAAACAATGGGCTAAAAGAAGCCTCGCATCAGATCCATCGATCAATAAGTCGGGCAAAGGCAATTGAAATCCATTGCTGATATTTTTATTCATTAACTATTTCCGTTTTTATGGCTGCTTTAGGCAGATGTTTTCAAAATACATGGAAGCTTATTTATTTAATGTTAAGACATTTATATTCATGCAGTGATCATAATTTTCATTCACAACTTTACAACCAGGGAGGAGGTTTAGGCCTGGAACCAAAGCTTTAAAAGAAATCAGAAAATATCAAAAGTCGACATGTCTTTTGCTCAGGAAGCTGCCATTTGCAAGATTAGTGAGTGTTTTGTTTCTGTAATGTACATACAGTATTTTTTTAATCCAGCTATTGAATCATTTATTGATGATTTTTGATTATTGGCTTAATTTACTAACCATCACTAAGTATTAACAATCAGTTACACAAATTTTAAATGGCTTGTTATGTCAAAGAAATCTGTCAAGATCTGTTTGGTATGAAAGAAATGAGGTGGCAAGCTCTGGCTACTGAATGTCTTCAAGAGATAGTTTTTTATTTAATTTTGTGCTTCAGATACATTCAAGTGATTAGTTATCGTGGTCATGCTCACAGTAATTTATTAAAACAACAACACAATTCACAACTGATGATGATGATTCATCAACAGACCACTGAAGCGCATCTTGTGCACCTGTTTGAAGATGCCAATCTGTGTGCAATACATGCCAAGAGGGTCACTCTGATGCCGAAAGACATTCAGTTGGCTCGCAGGATCAGGGGGTACTTCGGGTGAACATGTGGGATGATCGGTTGTTATTGTACACATTTCCTATCGACCTGCATGCTTCGGAGTAACAAGTAGCTTCATTCTGGTTTTTATGATGTTCTCTTACATTTGAAGGGATGCGTTTTATGGACAAGGTTTTGTTTCCTTAGTAGAACTTTTTGATCTTTTAACTGTCATCATGAGTCTTAAGCGTCGTCTGCATTGTATGTGAAGATTAAATTATGGCCATGTTGTTTCTACTAAATAAGCTAATTTTTCTGGCAATAATGTAAGAAGCCTCCTGTTTTGTTTTGTGATTTTATTCGAGAGTGGTAAATTATTGAATTATTGAAGGTACTTAATTTTTCTTAAATTTTCCAAACAACGAGGAGGATCAAGGCCCCCTGCTCCCTTTCCCTAAATCCGCCCTTGGACACAATTAATAATTTGCGCATTTTTGGACTGTTTTGGCTCAGCGGCTGCGAAAACTTATTCGTCTTCCTCGGAGACAGATGCACAAGTTTTCCTTTCCACACAGTCTTTAAGAGATTCATTGAAATAAACAGGCATTCGCGATTGAAAAGTACTGTGAGATTTAAAAATTTGAAATTTTGAATTTTGTTGCAGTTACTTTGAAGGTTCCAGCAGTTCCTATGGGTATAAGTTTAGAGTCACCAACTCGAAATGTAGATTCATTTTAAAAAAATGTATGAACACTCGACAAGAATGTTGAGATTGGTTTTTGAAAAGTAGAAAAGCAAAAATAGTCCTCAGATGACATCCGTGCATCTTCTGATCTCGGTTAACTCGCCACCCCCAGTATTTTGTTTACAATTTCTATGTAAATATTCTGTGTGAATAATGCAAATAAATTTCTGAATTGGAAATAGTTGAATGAGAACGTAGAAAAATATTTAAGTTTAAAGGCTGCTAACATACATGACATGATAAAGTAAACTTTGAACTATGTAAAGAAATAAATATTAATTTTAATATTGGACTGTCAATTGTTCTAACGAACTGAGATATAAATTTTACTTAATAATTAGTTTCTCCGGATTCCAATCAAGTCCATATCGTCAGCTGTCAATCTTCTGAGGATGACCAATAATCTATGAAAGCCACGCCTTTCATGAATTAATTAGACCTCCCAATCGCTTGTAACAGATAGTAAATAATTAATGACTTTTGAATTACTGTAACTGATGAGTGGAATGGAATCCACTTTCAAACTTAAGGACTAACAGCTGACATGCGCAGAGAAAACATAACCCCAGAAGGGATTTCTAGGGATGACGTCATGGATTCCATCCCATCATCGTCATCATCACCGCCATCATCGTCATCATCATCGACTTTCTTGTCGTATTCGATCAACAACATATTGGCAGAAATACCGAAAAGGCAGAGTTAGTAGTTTGACATTCAATGTTTTTGTGGGTGTTGATGATGATGATGATGATGATGTTTGTGATGGTAGTGATGACCATTATGTGCATTGATCAATTATTTTTCAAAACCATTATACTTTTTTTAATCGTCGTCGTTTTCGCTGTCATCATCATCATTATCATCGTCGTCGTCGTCTCGTCACCATCATCACCATCATCATCATCATCATCGTTGTCGTCGTCTCGTCATCATCATCATCACTGTCATCGTCGTCGTCGTCTCGTCATCATCACCATTATCATCACCATCATCATCATCATCATCATCATCATCATCATCATCGTTGTCGTTGTCATTACAAAAAAAAAAACAACAACCATAAAAACCAACTCGTTCTTATTATTTCGTTCTTATTTCACGAATCGATTTTAATGCTTCTCAAGACATTGTAAACTATAAATAGCACCAAATTAGGACAATACTGCAATCACCCAGTCTCTAATTGGTCGGAAATTTTTTTTTAAATTTATAAGGAAGTGCTACATTTATATCTTTTTTACTGATTTATTCACAGATAATTAATATTTAATAAAAAATATGAATTCTAAAGTTTATTAATTTTTGATGGTTTATATTACATTCTCACATGCTGATGTAACGCTTTGTCTTTCATGTTTCTCATGGAAAGTTTTGTCTGTCGTGATATGATATTGCTAGTGATAGTGATGACGATGACAATTGATAAAGATTTAATTGTGGCTTCCATAATACAATAAAAACATTCCGACATCGCAATAAAGAAAAATTATGTCACAATTTACCGAATCCCATGTGGTTAAAAAGTCATAAGATTGCAAGGAATTCAATTCGAAGTCGAACATTTTAATAAACATTTAAAAACTTGTTTTAACAAATTATTCTAATTAATCCGGTGAAACTTCACACTCACACTAGAAAACTCCATAGGATAGTACCTTTTGATTCCTGAATGTGACCCAAAAAGTGATTATTTTTTGTAATAATCCGCAGTCATCATCCATTTGCACCAAGTTTTCATTTCAAAAGGTTGCATATTCACTCACTGGAAAGTGCAGAAAATGTTTGCCATAAAGAAGAAATTGCGAAAGATTCTTTAAGCATTATCATATCATTATCCCATTAATATCATTATCATTAATATTACTATCATTATATCATTATCAACTTTTCGAATAAATACGAGATCTTGTCTGCCTCAGCTCATTGACGTGTCTGATCATATCGAACCATGCATCATGCATTAAAATCATAATCATCAACGTCCAGTTAAAAAGATTCATTTTGTCACAATGAAATTCATAATTATTAATAAATATTGCCATTAAATTGTTGAAGATTTGGACCAGCATCACGTGATCATTCCAGTTCCAATAAAAATCTCACCTCCCCCTTTCTTCCATCCAATCTTAAACTTTCTTGCCACTCCAAGCGTGGAAATCAAGGACCACACAAGGATTCAGTGGTCCCTCCCGTATTCCTCGTTCCATCGGCCACCCACTGCGATCTTAGAACCCAAGAACACAATATTCCAAGACAACAGATTCCTGCCTCTGAACAACTGGACAAAAAGAAATGAAAGTGGCGACCAATTCACGACCAACCCAAACAACAACGTCGTCAACCCTCACCAACCCAAAACAACCCCCGACAGATGTCACCCCCAACCCGACACCAAGTTGAACTTTGACCTTCAACAGAGGCATCTCCTTCGACGACATCGTCCAAACAGGAAGCCAAGAACTTCATATTCTGTGGAGCAGTTGATAATGCTCGAGTGCAAGTACAAGAAGAGGCAGTACTTGAATGCCGCGGAAAGGGTCGAATTTGCTGTGTCTTTGGGACTCGATGAGAATCAGGTGAGCCTTTGATGGAGTTTTATTATTTGCTTGAAAGTATATTTTAATAGAGTTTTATTATTTGCTTGAAAGTATATTTTGATGGAGTTTTATCATTTGCTTGAAAGTATATTTTGATGGAGTTTTATCATTTGCTTGAAAGTATATTTATCCTAAAATCTTTTTGGTTATCTATAAAGAACATTTTGTATTGATTTAACCTCGAATAAACTAAATACAGCCAACTTGATCGATTTAGAATCACGGTTATGTAAGCATTTGACAATAACAGCTTACAAATCCCGTTTCTAAATTACTTTTTGTGATTTGTTTCATTAAATTAAATTTAAGTAAAATTTGTTTAAAATCCAAAATTAAAAGATTATTTATTGCTGTTCATTCAACACTGTTGCCGAAGTAAAATGTTGAATTAAAGTGAAGTGAATATATAATTTTCGTTCATTGAATGTCAAATGTCCAGGTGAAAATATGGTTCCAAAACAGGAGAGCAAAATCGAAACGACTTCAAGAAGAAGAAATCATGGAATGTTGGACTTCTTCGAATCTCCAGCCATCTCCTCCATCATCCTCTTCCATCTTTTCCAGTAATCAACAAGAACGACTCAGCAGGATTTCATCAGCATCGTCGTCGTCATCACCTTCATCCAGTTACGCAGGAGACAATCGCGCCGTTCTTTCCAGTTACGTGGAGTTTGGGGACGTTGACAACAATGGCGCCATCAACAACAGCAACAACAGCAGCAGCAACAACAACAACAACAACAACAACAGTAACTCTGGACGTAACAGAATCCGTATTGAAGATGATTTCAACCGGCACATGAAGTCTGCCTAGTAACAAATGCAAATGCATCGCACCGGCTATTAATTGTTTTCACGGTGAATTATCTTCCCGGCAAGCGTAGGTGCGAACTTGTAATTGTTGTAGAAGGAAGGTGTGCTAAATTAATTGAAATCGCTGCTGAATACATCGGCCAACATTTCTCTGTAAAGCCGTAAAACCGAGACTAGCAAAAATAGAAGATTAATTATGCTAATCGGCCGGGTCGGCACCACTTTGTTCGGCCGGGCTTTCCAAATCGCTCCTCCACACCACGAACCTTTGTTGCCAACACTGGGAAAATTAATGGTTAATTAACTAGGATTTAATGACCTCTCTTTGACAATGTTCGATTTGAATTCTATGGAACAAATAAAAGTTTTTCATCTAAAATTCTAAATTCGAAAGGTTTGAAAAAGTTTATTTGAAGGTATTGTTAAATAAACTGGACAAAATGAATATTCGAGAGAAAGGTGATGCTTGATTTTATGAATGGTTGGTTTTGTGATAGTTTGTTTTTTGTGAATGTCACGTTTACGCTTAAGTGGGTCGATTGGGGGCAGGCTAATTACACAACTGAATGTGACACGTCGCTTCTGTCCGCTCATCATCGTCACCCGTGTAAATTGATTTTTATTTGAGACCATTTCTGCACGCCCACAACTTCCAAGTTATGCAATGCTGTCTGAACCAAGCATCAGTTCTTCCATCATCACGTCAAATCTGATTCTCATTTTTCTTTCCTCCATCTACGATCATGTCGTTGATTGTCGCTGATGAGAAGTGAAATAAATTTACTTCGTCACGACTTGGACGGTTCCTCGAATATTGGGGACATCGGCAGCGTAAAATGATATGCAAATGTGAACAGTGAGATTTGCAGCCCGAACACGTGTGCCATTAGATCCACTGCTTTTGATTTATGCTTCGTGTGCAAATATTAAAGGACAAAAAGAACTTTTCCATGGAATTAAGAAGGTTTACCTGCCGACTTCAATGCAGGCTTGTCTTAAAATTGGTTTATTACTGGTTGACAATGTTTGTATGAGTCCAATAAATCTGTGTTTATTCAAACCGATGAATTGTACAGGTTAAAATGTTTATTAATGCATCAATTCATAAACTCTTAACGTCTCCGGTGGCAGATCCAATGCACGCGTGTGATTTCAGTTCAGACGTTGGGGATTGTGCTTCTGGAAGGATTGAGAACTTCTGAGGAAATATCGTTCGGAACTGAGTTCCCGTATCAAAGTGGATTCTTTCAGAAGCAACTTCAGTCCATGGAAAAGTAACAGGTTGTTGGTGGCCGCTTTTAAAACCAGAAACACCCATTTCTGACGGAAGGCCTTGATGGAAGCAGAGACAAGAACAATCCTTGCTCCTCTTGGCAGGATCGACAGTTGACGAAGGAAGGAAGGGAGAAATGAATGTTGTCGTCGGTTCAGCTGAAGACAATTTTTTGGATTTCGTGCGACGGTTTTGAAACCACACTTTAACCTGGAAATATTACGATGTCTTATAGTCTCCAGTTATTTTTAACACAACAACTTACTGTTGATATTAATAATATCACTCAATATTACACTTTCGATATATTTTTACAGCAAGTTAACTAAATAAGCTAAAGGTATATTCTTCAAATATCGATAAAATAAGTGCTTCACTTGTGTTTCCGTAAGATGCAGTGTATCTGCCAATTCAGACCTCTCTGATTTGGTCAAGTACTGCCTCTTCTTGAATTCATCTTCAAGAACTTTGAGTTGCTTCTGATTGAAGATTGTTCTGTCTCTCTTCGGCCTGTCAACGTCCAAGTCTTTCGGAAGGATGAGTTCTTTGATGTGACCAGCTGCATCTGAATTGAATTAACAGACGTTCTATATTTTTCCTCAAAGCAGTTAATAATTAATTTATTCTTGGTCGTAATTTAATTAATAAACATGAATCTACTTTGTAACATTAAATTAGCGATCACCTCTGTATTTTATGGACTTGCAGTAATCGGGTAAATTGCCAGAGCAGTCAGCATCCGCGTCAGACATTGGTCAAAATATTTCAAAATATTTCAAAATTGAGAATCTAATTGGGCTTATCAAGTGAGGAGAATATGAAAGCCTTAAGAATTTGTTCTATTTTAAGAACATGGTCATCGGAGACTGACCAATCGTTGACAGTTCTTCTGCGGATTATTAATAAACTCTTTCTGATTGGACGATCGAAGCTTGCCATAAGACGTCATATTGGTCATACAAATATTCCAGAATAACTTCAGCCTTCGAAAATTGAATATTAAAATTAGTGAAAATAACTTGCAATTTGTAAATATCTCTTGGAAAAGATTTTTTATTCCAATTTAATGGCAAATAAATAAAATTATTCAAAGTTTAATTTAAAAGTTGGATTTGATGATACGAGCGGTCAATTTATTGCATTTGGTCGTACAATTTTAACCATTTTGTAACTAACTTCTCACTCTCTTTATAATTATTCAATTTTGATTGTTATTAATATTATATTACCCATCACAATCAGTATTATTATTAATATTATCATAATTATCCGCCATAATAATTAAGGATGAATCTTCAAACGAAACATTAATATTAAAAACAAATATTTGTGCTGCAATTTCAATTACATTCTTGTTGTCATGTTGTTTGTCTTCAATTTAACGAATCATCATTATTTTTATTAGTATAATAATAATATTAATTAGTTATTAACTTTAATATTACGTTAACATGATATTAAGATGTTAATATTTACAAAGAAATATGCATCTATTTAAATATACGATGCTTAAGAACATTTAACAGTTATAACATTAAGGTTGTTAGATAGATATCTCGAAATCGTTGAATCTGAAATTGGCATCATTATCATGACAAGAGTCTGTTGAATGAACCAATTAGCAGCGATCTACGGGGTGGCAATTGAATGGGGTTCAAGCAATTATTCCGCAAGACAATCCTTTGACAGCTCATCGTACCCCGTGTGTCATTCGTGACCTTTTGGGTCAAATAGGGGTCAACCTATTTGAGATGCGTGGGTCCGTTTCTATTTTTAAAAATTTTATTTCGAACTTTTAGCTGAGAAGTCATTTTGGTTATTATTTGATTTAACAATGTAAAGACGTGAATATAATTATATGGTACAGTTTTGTCATAATTATGCGATTTTATTATAGTGTAAATTGTAAATTGTATGTTATATTTTGTATTTATGTTGTCAGAGTGTGAATTAAAAAACCTGCTTTTAATCGTTACACATGTTTTATTATTATTAAATATATTAAATCCTTTATCTATCCTGTTCACATATGAAATACTGTAATGTTATTACAATAAATTATTATATTGTATATTGTATCCAGATATCTTCTGCTAATGAAATGTATATATGTTGGGAATATAGCCATTGAAAGGATGTACTGAATGATGGATTGAACGAAGAAACGAATGATGGATCAAGTGTTTCGAAATTTACCTGAATTTATTTCAAGGCTTTTTATATAACAACTTGTTTGAATTGGTTTGAAATAATAAATTCAGTTAAACGTCAAAGTAAATGATGGATTAAATAATGGATTGATTGGAAGAATTGAATGGCGAATTAAAAGGTGAATTAGAGATTGCAAAAATGGAGTGTTGAGGGAAGAATAAAATATCTTTCTTTAAGATTAAGAAAGCAACGTTTCGCAAAACGACTTCACGTTTTAACAAAAGTCCATTTCAATGGACTGGCAGTAAATTATAATTAAAATAATAATTAGATAATAGCAATTATAATTGTTCCGTCTATTTAGAATTTGTTGCCTGTGCATCTTACTCATGAGGTGACCTCTGCTAAAATAAAAATTTTAAAACACTTAATGCATTCCCACAAAACTTACATCGATGTTAGAACGACCAGAAAAACACAATATTTCCTTCCATTAAAAACTTAAATTAATTTGTTTAAGTATTTAGTTACGAGATTATTTAATTATTTTGATGTCTTTTTTATGATCTTCCAATTAAAACAAGTTTTTTTTTTAATTAGTTTGGTTTGAAGTTTTTAATTCATCCTCAGAACTCATAACCTTATAATTATTTTTCATTAATTTGATCACAAGTTATGGTCTCTGTCCTTCCAAAGTTTTTTCGGTGCAATTAAGCAAGAAAGTTGTTTGCAGATGAAATGTTTTATTGCAGTAAATTTCAAGTCATTTAAAGCAATTTCAAGTCAATTAAATCAAAATTCCAGAAGGATGTCATTTGGTGTCGTTCGGTTCGGGTCTTCAACTTGATTCGACTTTGCCTCCACCGTAGGGCTTGTAGACAGAGTTGTCTGTGAAAATAAAATTCATAATGTAAGTAATCCACAAAACAAATTTATCGACATTTCACAAAACCTGGTTCAGTGATGGGGTACAGTCTCACAAATCTGGGCGCAAGGTTGTCAACTTGGTAGAGCTTGTCCAAACTTAGATCAATGCAGGATGGCTCCGACGGCTTCACCTGAAAATGGAAAAGATTAAAAAATTATGTTCCATCGTAATTGTGCCGCAATAACCATCACAAAGAATATTTGGAAATACTTCGTTGAAGACAAGGTACACTTCATCGTCCTGTTTAAGAACTTGTGGGTTGAACTTGCGATCGTATTTCTCCAGGTTGAGTTCGTAGCCGCTCAAGAGAGGCACTTCGGCGATGAGGAAAGAGGTTGGTTCTTTTTCCAAGTTCCTGTTGACGAGAATTTCTGTCTGCTCACAATTGAACTTAAATAATTACTAGGATATGATGTATTTTTATTTTACAACATCCAAATGGAAATTACTAAACATATTAGGTGATGGATTCACATAAATTTATTTAACTTACACGGCACAGACTTTCAACTGCATACGTTCAGGATCCATCTGTTTCACTTCAACTTTCAAATCGACTGAAGTTGGTCTGCTGGATGGAACGGCTGAGTTGAACTCGGGAACATTCTGGAAAATTATTCGACATTTTAAAACAAATTAGACTGACTTAAATGATCTTATTTGTCAAATAAACGAAATTCAAAACAAACCTGCACAAGAAGGACACCTTCTCCTGACGATTCCACTTTCAGAGGTGAGCTGAGACTGAGATTGGAGTGCTGAAATAATATGATTAAAATTAATTGCTTATTAATTAACATGATTATTGAACATTAATAAAATTGAAAGTATTAATAAACAATAAATAACTAAGCCACTGAAACATCATACGTCAAAGTACAGGCTTCCAACAAAGAACGGACTGAGAATTTTCAATGAAAGCTGCTTCTTGTTCGACAAGGTGACGTTGACATCGATGTTGACATGTTCGTGTTCGTGGTAGATGTTGTACAGACGGAAGTATTGAGACAGAGCCTTCAATGCGACGTGTGAGTCCTGTAACAATTAAAAAAATTTTTCAAAACTTTATAAATTATTTTCATGAACATTAATCAGATAATGAAATTTTATTTATTACAACATTTCACCTGCGACGCGACGAACATTCCATTGGGATTCATCGCCTTCATGACGAAGTTGACGAATGGTCTTGCTTCATCCAAGTCGTTCATAGCCAGAGACGTGAGGATGGCATACGATGCTGCTTCCACTGACAATGAACTTTCTTCCGCATTCTCCTCCTCTCCGACTTTCCAATGTTCTTCGTCATCTTCGTAAATAAGAAAGTTGCCAGTGTAAGCATTTGGTTACTGAGTTGACATGCTTCGTATTACTTAAAAGTACCTTCTTGAACCCTCAAGTAATCTCTTCTTTTCAGGACATCGAAGACTTTGTCACTTTTGGCGAGAGCCAGAGCATAGGCGGCCATGTTGAGAGCATAAGGATCCTTGTCGAGATTTCCATTCACGGTGACTTTCCAAATGTACTCCACTGCTTTCTTGGTCACAGATTCCACCAGTTTGATTTCTTCTTCAGGCAGCTGTTTTAAAATTTAAATAAGTAAAATAATTTGTGTATTTCTTTGAATTTTAAAAGTATTTTAATTACTTACGTCAAGATGTTTTGAAGCTTCGAGCAGCGAGGCGACCACTTGCGACGTCAGAGGAACGTGATGAGATTCTTCACCCTGTTAAAAAAAATTATTTATGAAGTACTTACAAAATACAATTTTAAGGTGAAATGTAAATTGATCGTACCAAATCATTTCTTAGAACGATGGCGTTTTTATGCTCGACATAAGATCCGTCTTCCTTCTGCTGGTTGACCATCCACTTCAGTGTTCCAACGATTTGTTCTTCCTCCCAAGAAAGCACGTTTCTCATCAAAACTGTCGAATCCAGCATAAGAGACGTGAGCCTGTAAGAATTTAATTAGGCCGTTAAAACGTTTTCGAATTTATATTTTAAAATCGCTTAAAGTTGACCTACCAAAGGTAACCAGGCTGTTTAGGATAGAAAGAAACGGATCCGTCGTCATTCTTTTTGTTCAAGAGATACTGCAGAGCTGAAAAATAAAAGTTTAATTTGTGATAACAAATACTGTTAATTAAGCGTGATAAATTCAAATAAAACGCTTACAATCTCTGGCGAACTGGATGCATTCGTCCTTATCTACTGGAATTTCTACTTTAACTTCCATTGGAGCGTTCAATTCCCTCGGTTCTTCCTCGTCATCACTGACGTGAACAACGTTGTCGAAGAGTGAGTTGTTGGAGATGTGTTCGAGGACGTTCACAGCAAGGACAAAGTCAAGTTTCATTCTTTCCTCCAGAATGTCTGATTCCTTCAGACGTTGGCAGACGTGTTCAATGGCGGGACCCAAAGGATGACCTGTGACATCGGGTTACATTTGTTTGCAAAATTAATCAATTTGACGACAACAAAAAAAATTACAAAATTACCATAGATCTTCAAATGAGCTCTTTCAGACTTCTCAATGGGGTTTGTGATGTTCTTTGGAACGTCAATATTGAGGACTTGTTCTCCGTTGAAATTGTCCAGCAACAAACTTTCGGATGGCATCATTTCGTATCCTTGGTACTGCAACAAATATTTGAATTTAACTTCAGTTTAATTAATGTCAACATTTAGTTATTTAAAATAAATAAAAAATGACAATGCTTACTTTAAGTTCGATAGACGAGTTGAGTTTGTGGTGAAATCCATCGGAGACGATCTCAACTTGAAGCTCGAGTGGTTCTTGAGATGTTGGTGACGTCTTCAATGGCAAAGTTACCATTCCCAGCTCCTTGGGCTTCAGCTAAAAACGAATGATTGAGTTTTGTTTTAATTACTTAATTAATTACATTAAATATTAGTGATACTCACAATAACTTCTTTTCCCAAATGACTGCTTTCAATTTCCTTTTCTCCTTCCATGTTTTGCATTCCGTGAGGTTCCTTCATTGACACCTGAACCTGGAAATGTAGTAAGATGTTTTGATTACTTTGATTTTCATTGAATGGAATTGAAAACTTACCTTGGCTTCCTTATCCTGGTTGTTGAACAGGTGAACTTCCATCACAACTTCCTCACCACGTACCACTGATTCTGGGTGTTTCAACGAAGCCATAACTTTAAATGTGGACAGCAACTGAAAAACAAAATAAAAAGTACTTTTAGTGCAATTTGTTTATCATTTCTATGTAATATGGAAAATATTAAAACAAACGTCACCTGCACAGGTGTATCGGTGACAACGAGACCCTTTCCAGGCGTGAGACCAAAAGCAGCAGTGGTGTAAAGTTTCGCTACCTCAGGAAGTACAATACGAAGTTTGCCTTCGCCCGATGGCCTTAAAATTGTATTCATTGCATAAAATTAATAAAAATTAACAAGAATAATTCTTAATTCTGCAAATCAGGAAGATGTAAATTATTAAGCACCATACCCAACAGTGACGTTCAGTCTCCAAGCGCGAAAATAAAATTCCTCAATAGTGTCCAAACTCGAAGGTTCAAGGTCATCTAGTGTTCCATTTTTGCGCATGGGGGTGGGCCAAGGTTTGCCTTTAGTTAGCAAAACAATTTTGAATTAAATTCTCTTTAAAGTAATTTATTGTACACTGCACAAGCAGTTGAAATGAACTTACTCGGATCAATAAAGAGAGGTCCGTCGCTAAGCAGGAGACTTCCTGATTCCTGTGAAATATTTAAAATTCGTTAAATAATTTAATATTTTATAATTGTTTTGAACTGGTAAATTTATTTCAACGATCCGTCATCAACTCACATTATGCACTCTTTGTGAGTCAGGAGCCAGTGATGGAATGTTTGAAGTACTTTCGCCGAACTCTTCCATGATGTGAGTGAATTGTGAAGAATTCAAGTTGTCAACATATCTCAGCATTTTCTCAAAGGCCTTTAAAAAAAATATTAACAAATATGTCAAAAATGGCATGAATATTTTAATAATATTTTTAATTTTCCATCCAACCATGAGTTTACGGAGTTGCTGTTCTTTTGGATCAAAGACGGGAAGATCGGCAATGGTGAGCAGATAAACCCTGGTGAATGGTTCAGCTTTGACAACAACTTCAATGACTTCGCCCGGTTCAGCAACTGGTTTCACCAACACTTCCAGCTGAATTGAATACAAATGACTCGTTATTTAACGGATATTTATTTGAGTTATTATAGTATTGCGATAAATCAATAATAATTTAATTAGGAACCAATTAACGAAACACAATAAATACTTACTGGTATTTCCATTTCTTGCTCAACAACGAATCGAAGACTGTCAGACAGGATTTCATGGCTCGGACTGAGAACTTCCACAACGAGACGAGGAGATGACAAGAGATGGCTGACATTTTGTGGGAGGACCAGAGAGAGATCGTGTTTTGTTGCTGGATATGAAGCCATTAACTTTCCTGAGAGAACCATTGATTCACAGAAGACCTGGTAAAGAACTTCACTGGTGGGAAACGATGTCTCAATCTTGACCTTGAGTGTTTCACCGACCTGCAGAAAATATTCAGCGTTGAAATGCTTCTTGAAATAACTTCATAACAAAACTATTTCCACTCACAACGACTTTTGGTGGTTTTGCTTCCATCAAGACCTGCATGAAGTGTCCATCTTTGTTTTTTGTGGCGAATGGCAGAACTTCCTCCAAATGAGCCGTGACAAGCTTACCAGATTCTTTGTCGTCAAACTGAGCCTGAAATATGATGGAAAAATAATTGCCATAAATAACTGATCGATTTATACATCTGCAAATATTCGGAAGACATCAAAATTTAAAAGTAATTTTACTTCGAGTTCAAGTTTGATGTCTTCTTTGGGAACCTTGAATGAAAACTCGCCGAGAGAGTTTGGTTTCAGTTTCAAAGTGAGTTTCTCTTCTCTTGGGCCTTCTGATGCTGAGGTGTAGTGCTTGACCTTGACTGTCACCTCTTTCATCTCAGGATTGAGTGGAAGAACCTCATCGACAGGTTTCAACAAGACCTGAAGAGAAATTTGTGAATGTGATTGAAAGATGTCGCTTTATAAAGTTAAAATAAAATATTCATTTTCTCACTTGTCCAAAGTAAGTCAGACCAGGTTTGAAGAAGACGGGAGTGAATTGGCTGAAGAACAAAACGTGAGACTGATCGACGAAGGTGACGAGGACATTTCTTGTGACAGGAATCACGAGGTCTAGTCTTTTCTTGTCTTCTTCGCTGTCTTTCCCCTTCTCGCCATCACTTTCACTTTCGCTTTCTTCATCCATAGGACGTGTTTCTTCCACCTTGATTTCCACTTTGATTTCGTGTCCTACCAGAGGTTCTTCTGATTTCATGCCCAAGTATTGTTTGATTTCATCAGGTTTCAGTGAAAACTCCTTGTGACCAGCTTCGAGCTGTTAAAAATGCAGTTTACAATTAGTGTCAATAAAATTTAATGCTTTTAAATTAAAACAATTTTTAGTCGTTATCAAAATCATGAAAGTCTCACTTCAACTGGAGGCAATGATCCCGATTTTGAGTTGTTTCCGAGAGAAAGTTGCAGTTCCACTTTTCCTTTCAAGGGAACTCCAGATGGATGGCTAGATAATTAGAAATGTAATGTTACTAGCAATAAATTGTTGTGTATTGCAAATATTGATAAGAATGATGATAGTTCGAATTAACTACCTGGCTACCACACTGAAGTCCAAGCTATGGCTTTTGCTTTCGTCACCAGAGTGAAGAGTGTGGTACCTCGGAGATCTGATTTCAACCAGGAAACTTTCTTTATCTGGAAACATTTTGTGTTAATGTATATAGAATATATTGTTCAAGAAAGCAGTAGTTCTGAGTATGTCCCTGTGGATTTTCCAGATAATGTTCCTACCGTAGGGTCCGACAGGTTGTTCAACTTCGAAGGTGTGGCTGACCAATTGACCCTGAAATATAAAATATTCATCGGGTTTAAATAATTTTAATAAAATTATAACAACTGCTGATAATAATATATTAATATTATATCATGAAATTAATTTTATCCTCACGTGACTTTCCAAAGTGAGATTCCATTTGTCTGACTGGGAAAGAAGCGGGATGAAGAATTCTTTTCTGAGGAGACCTGAAAATAAGAAATTAAAAATTTCACATAAATATAATATTTTATATATTAAGCAAACTTATACAACCTTCTTCAGCGGTAACATTCAGCCATTCGACAAGTAGCACGTGCTTGGGGTTCTTAAAAATGAAATTAAATTAAGTTTAACAATTAAACTTTTGTTATTTAAATACTTTTCAAATAATGCATGTATATCATACGCGGATTGAAATGTTGACAGGTTTCAGGTATGGCTTCAACTCTTGAGTGTGAATGAGGGCCTCGATCATGACTGAAAGAAATATCCAAGTATTCATTAATAACATAAATTAAATAATTTTAATGAGCAACAAACCAAGTTCTCCAGGGTGGTACTTCAGTTTGTCAGTGCACAGGGAAACCATCAACTCCTTTCTTCCAGTCGGAACTTCGACTGCGTGAGCAAACTTGAAGCAGGAACTTGACTCGACCTTCAGGATTGATTTGTCTCCTAACATCTTTTCATCAGGTGATACCTGGTCAACGAATTTGTAAGAATTAATGACAATTCAATGGAAATAATGGGTAAGATAAACATTTTAAACTAACCAAGACCCTCAGCGTTTTGAAGAAGCCTGCAATGTCAAATTAAGCAGTTTAAAAAATAGGTTATCAAAAATTGAGATAAAATATTTACTTTTTGGGGTTTTGTCCAGTTCAATCTTCCAAACAGAATGATGCCAGAGATGGTCGTCAGCAGAAACACTGAGATCAAGGATGCATTCATCGGATTCCTCATTTTCTTCCTTGGAGTCAGATTTGGTGTCAGATTTGGCCAGGTCGAGTAGGTGCAGGTCAATCAGGAGTTCAGAGCCAGGTACGAGAACATCGCTTGTAACGACGACGTAGGACCTGAAAAATAAAACATTAAAACGTTAAAAACTATCACCTCGAGCATCAAAACACACCCGTCAACGCACAAGTTAGTCGTTGGAATAGCACTGATGGCCAAACTGGAAGCCACGAACGCTGACAACAGGAGTAAGCACAAAGGATGTCTTCCCATCTGTGAATAAAAACAATAATTCATTTAAAATAAAAGAATTCAATGCAAGGAAAGCCTCACCTTGAATGTAACAAGAAATCGCAAGGAGCAATTTTTGTTACTGCCTGCCAATGGTCTCTCCTGACTCCCTTTTATAGACGGTAGATCGATAAAGAATTGATTTCAAAGTTTCAAATTAAAACTTGCCTTGGAGTTCACAATCGATATGCTGCACGTGAAACCACCTCACGAAAATAATTTTATAATTTATTATATAATTATATATTATTTCTCAAAAAGCATGTTTTCAACTTAAACTTGTATATTTATATTTTATTTCAATTTACATCGGTATGCAACGGATTTCCGGTCCAAAAATGAAAAATTGAGGAAATATTATGTAGCATTATAATTTATTTAAAATAATACAATTATAATTTATTTAAAATATTACAATTATAATAATGCTACTCCATTACAAGAAGAAGCTATCCTGAGATTCTTACCTACATAATCGTAATTATAGATGATATTAATTTGTATTATTATTAGTTTTAATATAATTAAATTATATAATTCGTGATTACATAATATTTAGATATTATCATATTATTAGAATATTATTGTACAAGTATAATATACTACAATTTCATCGGTTATAACGCTATTATTATCATTGCAATTTTTATTATTTTAATAATTGTTTCATAAATAAGCATAAAAATAATAACAATGTTGTACACCGCATAGATTTTTAATAAATGTTTTTTATTGCTTTAATCATTTTTTGTAATCACATAAATTATCAAATTATCAGCATAATTGTTATTATTGTCGTCACTATTATGCGTAATTATTTTACAAACAAAATCCAAGTAATGTGATAATTTATGAGTTTCGGATTTCAACGTTTGGTCAGAATAGAGATTTTCTGAAATGAACAATCAGAATTAATAAATATAATCCCTCCCGTTAAATCATGGACCTCATTTATGGAATGAATTTTGGATAAAATTAAACAAAGGCTGTGCTAAGGTTTGACCCTCCACCTTGAATAAAGCTGAAATGATCCTCAGCCAAATGTTTGTTTGCAACGTTAAAAGTTAAGAATTTTAATTATTTAAGGTCTGTGATTAGTTGAATGTTTATTGTGACGTTTGTTGATGGTTTGTTTGATTCTCAGTTTGAATTTCCTTGTTCCTGACTTCTTCATTTATTTCTGTTACTTTTCATGTCCGGAATCTACTTACCATACTTCTGGGTAAATAATTTACGATAGAGCAATGATGAATAATTATTAAAATGTTTATTAATAATAATAACAATAATAATAAAGTATAATATAACTACAACTTGTAGATTGATTCATAATCAATACATTGCAACTGGAAACGCCTGCCACGTGGATGTCGATATTGAACACCAGTCGCCAACTTGTAATGAGATTTTATCAAATTTCATTTCGGTGGGATGTTATTGATTTTCAAACTATTACCCTCCACCAAGAAAATAATTTTAATTTTATAATATTTATTATTATATATATAGTTTGTTTAAATATTTTATATTTGAATAAATTTACATTAAAATAAAGGTTAAAATTAAAAGTTTTTAATAATAACATTAATGAATGTTTTCCCGGCAATAAAATTATTATTACTCACGATAACGATAAGTTTTTGTTTGCTAAATTCTTTCATATTATCAACACATCTCTCAAACATTAACTTTGATTTCAATGCGTACAATTATTTAGCTAGATAATAATGTGTACGAGTCGTTACAAGAATATAAAATTTATGAATATCGATATCTTTGGCGAGATCTGGCGAAAGTGATTTAATTTATTTTTAAAAATGGGCATTGAGATATCGTATCTAAATTTCTCCAGATATGCTGAAAATAAAATCTTCGTGATCACTCTGTCTCGTGAACAGACTGCTGCAAAAATGGCATCAATATCACTTCCCAAGTGCACAATTGAATAAGAATTATAATTAAATTTATTTTAATTTAAAATTACTCCCGGCCCTGACAAATTTCCGGGGAACGCCTTAATTCACGTTTTAAAAGTTTATATATATTTTTTTTAATGCAAAAGTTTATTTACATCAGAATTCAAGTTATCATAAAATCTTGTTTAAAAATTGTAAATTTGTTCGAGGATTAACTCCTAATTTTTTTATTTTTAATAATTCCGAGAGGTTTAAACCCTTAACCTGAGAAAGTAATATTTCTAAATATACTAAGTGATATTTAACTTTTTTTAAAAAGAGTATGCGCAGTAGTCCATGTGAGCAACCGCCACGTGAGCTATATCCATTTCGGAATGCTATATGTAGCAACAAACTTCAAATTTAATGTAATATTGGTAGTCAAACGGCTATTCTCTGCTCAGCTATTTGTAATCACTACTCTACACACAAGCACAAAATCAAAAAATGTATTTTTATAATGTTTTATATCAAGAATATTAACAGATTAAATACTTAACCCACAAATTCCCATCAAGTAAGCAAGGGCCGCGCACCCTCACGAATAATTCTAATAAACCAAACATGGTACCCTCAGCGTCTAGATAACCACTTAATTCTAGTTGAGCCAACCATTGCCACTCTATTTTCCAGATAAAACCAAACTAACTCAAAAGCAATTTAGCGCCACACAGAACCACAACCACATGTTATAGCAAATGATAGCTACCCATCACTTCATTGCTTAACATGAAACACTAAACATGAAATACCCATGGCTTGCAAAGCCACCTTTACACTAAGATGTTTTTGAGAATTTTTATTGCTTCTCAGTTCACAATTTAACGCTTTCCACCAACACGGGGTTGACTCTTGGGGATCTGCTTGGCGACCTTCTGCTTGGGAGCAGCCTTGACTGCAGCGGGCTGAAAAATTACAACACCAATTTAATATTTTATCCCAAACACTACAACTATAACTATAACCACGACTAAATTACCTTGGTAGCCTTCTTCATTGCAGCCTTAGCCTTGGCCTTTTCCTTAGCAGCCCTAAATAAAAGAATTAATTAACAATTTGCTAACAAAATGCCTTCAAAACTAAAAATCATACCTGATAGCCTGCTCCCTTTGAGCCTGCCTAACTTCAGGCTTCTGGTTCCTCTTGGCCATGATGTCAGCCAAACTAGCACCAGTGATGGCTCTCTGGAACTTGGTGGCCTTCTTGGTCTTCTTCTTTGAAACCTCCTCAGTGATTCCCTTCTTGTGCTTACGCCTGTAGAGGACGGTCCATTCGACCTTCCTGGGGTTTCTCTTTGCAAGATGGGCCTTGGCGCATTTTGCGTTCAAAAACTGGAAAGTCTGATCAGAAAAAATGGCCGATCAATAATTTGCCACGCTAGTATAAATCGACAGCTAATCTAGTATTCAAGAATTACCTTGCCATCGACTTTCACAACCCTGGAACCGTGACCAGGGTAAATTTTGAACCCACTGAATGAACAGAGTTCGATCCTGCAGAAAAATTGTAACCATCATTTATTTAGCGGTTTGTATGGCAAAATATTCAACGCTAAAACTAATATATCGTAAACGTAATCCAAAGCGTGAAACTGACTTCATGGCCACCGACGGAAGAATTATTAAAAAAGGAAGTAGTAAACCAAAACACCGAATTGGTCATAGAAAATGTTAAAACGATTAGAACTTATTCAAAAAATAGTAATATTTTAATATGTATTCATAACACGTTTTTTAAAGAAAATAATTTTTTTTATTGAAAATATTAGTTCCACTATGTTATTTAAGCTTTGATAACTTGACATTTATTGCTATAGTATTTTAAATTGTATTTGGGCGTTTGAATAATATCCAAAATTATTTGCCGTAAATAACAATAACTTTTTGTCAGTGAATTATTTTTGTCTTATTCTGGTTATTTGTCAAGCTGAGGACATTATTTATTTACTTGATTAAAGATATTAATGAAGTGCCACATTTATCGCAGTGAAAACGTTTGAAAAATTACGTAAAAATAAGTGAGGTTGTAATAATTTTATTTTAAAAATTAGTCTATCCAATTTTTTTTAAATAAATAACGCAGTCCATGCAATTGTATAAATGTTCGATGTCGGGCTATGTCTAGGGGGGGAAGTTCTAAGTTGACATTTTGACAGCTTTAAACGAGTTTCCTATGAGTTAGAAATTTAATAATTTCTATGCTACGGCAAATAATGAAAGCGACCAATCCCACAATGGGACTCGTTCAAATTCAATTGCTCTTATTTTAATCTATTAAGCAAACCAACTGCCTAGAACTAGACAATTAAGTCACCTCTGAATTCTACATGCCTTCTATTACTAATGTTGTAAATGCAGAAAAATGTTCAATTGAAGTAATTGACACTGACAGAATTTACCATATTGCACCCAAATATTTGAAAAATTCCGACATTTATTTATTTATTAAGGGAAAATTAATCATAAAAATTAACTGATGCTTCAAGCTGAAAGGTGATTGCCAAATGAATCCTTTAAAGTTTGAATCATTTTCCAGAGATTATCATCATCAACACAGCACTTGGCCTTTTCTTTCACACCATCCAAGAATGACTTAACATCTTCCAAAGAAATCTAAGGATTGCAATTATAAAAATTATAGGTAAGTAATAACAAACATAATCTTTAACTAAATAAAGTACAGAAATAGAAAATTTCTTTGTTGCGTGAACTTTGCTTACCTTCATCTTTTTTGAGGCAGGTTCGTCAACATCGGAATGTTCTGATTTTCTGACCAAAATATCTGTGGTCTGCTCCATTTGTGAAGTCAAATGTTTTGCACTCTGCATGGACAATTTAAATTAAACTTACGGAAATGACAAACATTCGAAAACTTTTAGACAAATTTTTATATCATTTAATTGAATCAATGTTCAACAGTAACTCACATCTATGACATGTTTTGGAAAGTGGACCAACTCAGCAACATGGATGCCAAAACTTTGATCACAAACACCTGAAGCGATAGATTTGGATCAAAAACTTGGTTGATTGTTTACTGAGTATTTCATCACAACATTTATCACATTTCACTGGTCATTTAAATGGCCTTGAAAGTTCTATTTTGGACATATACAACACTATAATCAAACTCTCATTTCATTCACTTGTTGTGTGTACAAAATGGAACATAAAAGATCAACCTGGCATCACTTTGTAGAGGAGGGTCAAGTTCTCTTTAGAAATAACGGCTGTCATGTGGAGATTCCCCACCTGATTGAAAATGTCTTCCATTGATGTGAGTTCATGGAAATGGGTTGCAAACAAACAAAAGCTCTTCATTTCTGTCGCAATGTGTCTGAAATAAGACATCAACCTTAGCTGCTTAAGACCAAGTTTTAACATTAATTGTTACGATTTTCAACAGATTATAAAATATGTAAAGAAGATAAAATCTGACTTGGCAATGGACCAAGCGAGTCCAAAACCATCGTAAGTTGAAGTGCCTCTGCCCAGTTCATCGACAATTACAAACGACTTGTCAGTGGCATTCTGTTAAAAGCAAGAAATATTCCAATTAAATATGAACTTGTAATTCGATCAAAAAATTAATCCTCAAAAATCACAAACTTTCAGTATTGCAGCCATTTCGAGCATCTCTGCCATAAAGGTTGAAACACCTTTGAGCTGGTTGTCGCTCGCTCCTACCCGAGCCATCACGGCATCCACCATCGTCAGAGAGGCATCGGTGCATGGGACGAAACAACCCATCTGAGCCATGAGAACGACCAAGCCAGCCTGAACATTCGGAGAAAATCAATAAATTAGTGGAAAGAAAGGAAATAGATTAAAAAGTAAACATGCTCACGGATCTTATGTAGGTTGACTTTCCACCCATGTTTGGGCCAGTTATGATTTGAAATGTTTTGTCGTCTGATCAATGGAAATAACATCAAGATCTTCAAACTTAACACATTCATAAAAGAAGATACCTGACGACAATTTGACATCATTGGGAATGAAAGAAGTTCCATCCTGTCTCTCCAAGCACGGATGCCTCATTTCAACAAAATTCATTTCTCTTTTTCCAGTTTCCTCTGCATCATAAAAGAAAATTTAGAGTAATAACTTATGGAACAGCTTACATTTGTAATTGTAATGGTAATTTGGGTTGTAAATAAAAGAAATTGTGTTTCAGTTACCAAATAATTCATGTGCACCAACCTGGTTTTATAAACTTTGGTCTGACATAAGGCATTGGAGCATCAACAGAAGCAGTTGCCAAGGAGACAAAAACATCAATTTTTGAGGTCAGGTCGATCAAAGACTGAATCGGTTCGACTGAAATATTAGGTTGAAAGCAACTTAAGCACCATTTGAACCAGATCACACAATCCAATCTACTTTACTCACTGTAACCAAGGGCCACCTCCATGACCTCTGACACGACATCCTTCTGCTGCTCCACGAAGTCTTCCTTGAGGGCAACGTAGCGATCATTCAGCATTTCCAGAGGTCCACTTCTGAACCTCACTCCACCTTTGTGGGCATCGATGGTTCTGTAAGTCCTTTCATTGCCTCTCAAGCATTTCTCCTCCTGCAACATAATATCTCAGTAGGAATATTTTACTTTAAAGACATTGTTAAGAAGACAATTGAACGCAGGTTAGACAATCTTCATAGTTTTATTCCATTCTCTATTTCAGACTGAAGAAATAAAAGTGCATGCATTCCAAGACTTGTCACCTTTCTTGTGATTCTGAAGAAGTATCCAAGTTGCGGATTTGACTCTAATTTGATTGTTTTACCAGCGTCCAGACCCAGTTCTCTGGCTGCCTTAAATCAATGAAATTGGAGAAATAAGCTCAAATAACTCAACAACAAATAAAAGGCTAACTATTCTCAGAACTTATCATATTTTACTAATCATCTTCTATTTTAATGAAAACAGTTAATTCCAATAACCATTATGATTTTATGATAACAGTTTAAATCTATTTCAAAATGACACCGTGAATTAAATTTCGAATAAAAATGAAAACCTTATTTAATTCCTTCTTCAACTTTTCTTCTATTTCCTCCATCTGTTCATGCAAAGCTGCAATAAAACATAAAATTGTTTAATTGCTGAGCCCCTCATAAAAATGCTGCCGCACTGGAATTACTTTGTAAGTTTTCATGGAAATCGGGTTTGATGAAGAATTCATTTTCATCAGCTCTGCTAAGATCAACGGTTGCTTCAACCATTTCCTTGAACTTGGAGAAGTCGACGATCAATTCCTGAAATAATTTTGCAAATTCCCAAATGTGAAAATTAACCAAACTATGAAGGATGCCAGGATATCCAACCTTAAGAGGATCACAAAACAATTCTCTGAATTTATCTTTGAGCTTCTCCTCGTCATTGGAAACGGATTCGAGAGTTTCGAGAAGTCTCGGTAGAACTCGGACAACTCTGTATACCCGGTAGCACTCTGCCAGTCCTGCCCTCTTCGATTGGAGCTTCCTGGTGGTTGCCAGGAGATCAGGGATTCTCCTGAGCACATCCTCGTGCAAACTCTTCCTCAATTCAGAATCAGCAACCAGCACCTCCACAATGTCCAATCTGTCCTCTGGTGTGAAACATTGATTGTTAAGTGCTTTGATAAGGATTTTAGAAATAATTAAGTAATTGCAAGTATCAAAGAAACATTAAAAACATGAAAGACTGACTGTGAGCTTGAAACCAACCAATCTTATTAAGGTCCAAAAGAGGCTGATGAATCCAGCAAGACAGAAGTTTTTGACCTCTGATCGTCCTGCATCTGTTTAGAACTGAAAATAAACTTCGGAAAGAACCAGCACCTGAGGACAACAAAGTTGTTTAAAATTATTTATTTATTTCAATTTAAATACTCAATTATCTACAAAACTGTATTTAAATCAAATTAATCCCAAATACACCAAATCCCAACTTCAAAATCATGGTTTTATATAGAAAAATGAGCTCAGCCAATGGAAATGCAAGCCTTTGAACAGTAAGTCCACAAAAAAAACCGCAAGATTTGTTGTTTATCGGATCACCAGGGCACCAACCATCCTGTGGTGAAGGCAACAGGTTGAGGGCTTTACTCGCAGCCCCGTCGAGTGCAACGAAGTGACCGGTTGAGAACGTTTCCAATGTGAACTGACCAAAGTTTGATTCGTCGGCAAGTAGCTGGTGAAGTAAACATCGGCAAAATGATTTTCGTATGTTACTTTTAATGTAAACGATTAAACACTTGCAGTGAAAATGTTGTGTTTGTAAGTATAATATATAAGTTTATATAAGTATATAAATCAAAACATCCATTACTGCATACTTCGAGGTACTTAATTGAGGCAGACAAACTGCAGAGAGCCACCTCCATGTTGGCTTCAGCTGATAATTTCAAATAAAAATTAATTAGCTGCTTGGAAACATTTAAATAAATAATAAAATTTACCAGTTACAGATAATCAATATTAAAAAAATTAGCATGTTTGTTATCTGTAAACATGATTTCAATCGACTCACGAAGAAGGGAAAAGTTGTCTGAAGATTTATTAAACTTGATCAGTCTGTTCAGATCTTGAACAATGTCTTTCGAGCTAAAATCCCCTGATAAAAAACATTTCAAATTGATATTTACATCATAATAAAAAATATGAATTTTCTCTTTCTGCACTGTTCAAGTATTTATGATGCATGGGCAATAGGATTTGACTCTGAATATATAATTTCAAGAAACAAATCATGATGTTGACAACAACTGATTCTCTAACCCTTCTTCCTTTCAGTAACAGCAACCCTGTTCCTGCTGAGGATATTCTCAAAAATTCCACCCGTTTCCACAAGACATTCGCTCGCCCTCAGTTGCACCACAATGGACTCGACGCCACCGAAATTGTTGTCATCAACCAACTGGCCCACCATCATCTTCCTCAGTGCAACGTCACAAAATGAAATCCCAATGACCTAAAACATTGCAAGCATTGCAATTTGTATCCTGGCAAGATAAATGGGTCACAAAACATGAAATTGACTAACAGTTTGTTCCCCAATTTTGGATGCTTTTATTGCAAGCAGACCACTGGTGGCAGTTGCTTCATTCATGCCAAACAATAAATCCTCAAATTGTGTCAGATTTCCAGGAGATGCCTTCAAGATAAGTTGTTGAATGAAAACCCACAATTTGTATTTTCAGAAAAAAATAAATCAAACTTTGTAAACAATGCTCCATTCTTGACTCTTGGAATTTTTGACCTTATAGACTTCCACCCTATATTGCTTGACTATCAACAAATCCCTGATAACCAGGTCAAAATTGGTTCTATTTATAACCACATATTCAGATCCCTTTGTGGCTATAAAAGGTTTAAAATAAAAGAAATGATTCAATTTGGAAAATAATTTACAAGTGCTTTACTCGATCCAAAGTGTCGAAGTACTGTCTGAGTCTTGAAAACTTCATTGGCCATAAAAATAGCATCAGATTCATGCACTGTCCAAAAGTCCTAAGCAAATTTTAATTGTAACCATCACAAATGAATTGATAGACATCTATAAAATGACTCACAGATCTATCAAAGAACCTTATTGTTGTTGACAATTTCTAAAAAAAAAAACAAGTTAGGTTCACAAGCACTTTCGAAGCATTATTTTTTAAATGCTCAACCTCTGGTAATGATCTATAGAAAGATTGAAAGCTATTTTCTTGTGAGGAGTCTGCGAGGAACAATCAAAAAAGTTATATTCCGTTACAAAACTGAATATAAACTTAACAAAAACTAGAAAATGTAAAATAATAACCAAGTTTAATGTTTAAAGTTTCATTGTCGTTATTCATTTTTTAATGACAGCTAACTGCTTTCCACAAAAACAATCCTAATCGTCTCTGGTATATTATTTCAGTTAGTGGCGGTAAACCCTTTTTGTTGTTGCCTGAATGTTTTGTTAATACTATTGTCATTAATGAATGACTAAATAAATAAAATTGTTTATATTAAGTTCAGGAATGCAAAAAAAAATAAAGTTAGACACGTGGACAAATTGAAGTATAACTTTAAATAAGGTGTTAATTACCATAAAGCGCAAAGTTAATTGTTTTTAAATCGAATCGTAATGTGATTTCAATTTTTAGAATATATCAAAAAATGTATTTATTTGAGCTATTTCCACATTCAACTTCTCACAGAGCCGCCATGAGTGCTGGAAAATGTTGGCTAAAATACTGCCACTTAATCCACCTGATTTGATTGCTTTAAAATAATGATTTAATGGTAATACTTTGTAGATATTAATATACAATATTTTATTTGTAAGACGATGGGTTAAGAGCCTCTAACAAGACGGAAGATCCTATGTTCTATTTCCCAATCTCTTGAAAGGAACTCGAGTCACTTTTTAAGCTCATATCAATAAGCATTGGTGAAACCTCATCAGGAATACTGCATTCAAGTACGGAATCCCCAGTTGAAGAAGGATATTGATACTTTGAAAAGGATGCGGAGAAGAGCAACAAAGATGATTAAGGGTCTAGGAAATTTGAGTTATGAAGAGAGATTAAGAAGATGTAAGCTTACAAATTTAGAAATAAGGAGTACAGGTTATTTCATAGAAACGTTCAAAAATTCAGCAGGAAGAGACAATTTCTTTGAGGCCACTAAAAGTAGCTCCATGAGAAGGCATGGCTTTATAGGAAGATAAGGGGCACTCTAAAGAATAATTACTTCAGTATCAAAGTAATTAATCTTCGGAATAAGCTCGATGAGGAAACAATATATTCAGATTCGGTAATAGTATTTAAATTACGACTATCAAAATTTGGATACTGACTTAAAAAGTAGGAATGGCTATAGATATTAGTCTCATTAAACCACTATAAATTAATATTATGTTATGTTAAGCTTCTTTCTGAGTTGCTAACTTTTGTTTCGCATGAATGCACAGAAATCGGGCATTACATCATAAGTAGAAGTTTTGGAGATCAAATACTGATCAAGCATAAAAAATAATAAACAAACCCATCAAACAAAGTCTGTGTGATTCACAACTATCTGATCATACAATATGACTGGAATGGAAGAAGGTACAAAATATTTGGAGATTAAATTACTTCAAACGACTCGAACATCCATTTCAAATTACATCTAAAATTAAGGAAAAACTAACATATATGCATTCTCATAAATAGCTATCAAAATGATCACTTGACTTGGTTAGAAAATAGGAATAATCAAGTGAGAACAATAAACTGAGAATAATAAAAAGTAAAGATGCTTTGTGAATAAATGTAAATCAAGATATGCAAACAATGTTGATGTTGTCATGCACTGCCTGATTTTCACACAAACGATTTGATGTGCAAATTATCAAAGTCGGCAAGTCCAAAGCTCTGGCAGCCCAATGAAACATATCCTCTCGATGGCGACTTCTTGGAATCCAAAATGTGGTTCAAGACCACAAAGTTGTCGTTCAGGCGGGCCTCCACTTTGTTTTCCTGAAATGTGGTTATTATATTATTACTTTTCACAATAGTTGAAAGAATCATACAGTCATTAAATTTTATCTCATCATACGAGAGGAAAAACAAACTTTGATGCTCAAATGCAAGTGGTACCAGGTGTCTCTTCTGATTTCAACATGTGTTGCAGATACAACCTTTCCCAACACTGTTGAAACATGCCATAATAATTAACAAGAATAATAAAAGAAAAGAAATATTTATTATTATTATTTGATTTGAATTTAGTCAATCTTTTGAGAACCTTATTTATCAATATTGTGAAGCACAACTACAACTGCCAAACCATTTCTATGGTCTGATTTTTACTGTTGCAGGAAAGCGACCCTTCGTGCTAAACCGACTCGCCATGACAAGTTTAATTATGATAAATTTGATTGCAAATAAATTAGGACAAATTACAAGTAAATCAGAATACTTTACTCATGTCATAAGAAATTGATGCTGTTTGTCGAGAGAGGGAAAGGAAAAAAAAGATTCCTGAGGTGGTGAAGGTGGAGCACCCTCCGTGGTCCACCCGGGACCCTAAGAATATGCCATTTGTCGAGTTCACCGAGGGAACGAACACATCCACAGATACGTTCAAGTCTCTCCTTCATTTCATAATTACCAATGTTAGAAAGAATTATATATCATCTTTTGCATAATTCTAAATTAAGACAGAATATCATACTTTAAAATAACTGACCGTCATAAACAAATAAACACACAAACCATTCTCCGTCGCCAATGACGCCCATGGGAGTTTTCTGAGGGAAAGGACACCAGTGAATTGGAGGTGTCATGACGACTTGTCTCATCACTTTTTTGTGCCTCGAATCATTCGTTGATCGCACTTCGAAAGCTCCAATTTGCTGAGTGAAGCCGTATGCTTCCTGGTATTCGTGGTAGGCTAATAATAAGAATTGAAAATGTTAAAAACTAATTATGACATCAACAACAATAATGACCACAAAGGTAGGTATTAGGTTCCTACATTAATTTATTAATTAAAGCCACTAATCTAAACCATCAAGACATTAAGTTAAATGTCCAACACTGAATGATAGTTCAACAATGACAAGAAATTCATCAAAACATAGGAATTGCTTAAATGCAAGGGTTACTGACCCTCATAATTGTCATAGAAGTCCACAGGGAATCTTTCACTTCGGGGAATGGCAACTGAAGGTTTTCCTTTCTGGCCTGAGTCAAGTGTGGTCAAAGTGTAAATGCTGTTCACATTCAGATCAAGTACTTTCACTCTTCCTTCTGAAACCTTGAGACGTTTGGTAACATTTATTTTAAAATTTGAATTTGCTTAAGTTAATAAAAACACTGACTGGAACTTTGCCTGCATATTTGAAAAAGATGCTTGAGCCATTTGAGTTCAAGGTTGAACTCCACATGTGGAGGAAGGTCACATTCTGAATTAAAGTGAATTAATGAACATTGAAAATGTTAGGGTTAGCTGTAGTACATTTTCACATCATTTACTAACACATTCACAAAATATGTCTTTATGCATGACTGTCAATACATTTTATAATAATAATAACAATAGTTTATTTTGATTGGGTCTTAAGTTAACAAACAAACCATATCGCCTTTGAGAACAAATTCTGCTGTTTGTGGAAAAACCTTCCTTGGAAAAGCTGGAGGTCGATTACAGAACTTGTTTCCTTTGGTGTCCTGTGGAGACAATTCAGGTCAAAAATTTGTTTAAATGCCAAACAATCGATACTAAACAAAGGAAACAAAATTATTATTAAACCACATAAAATAACAAAAGTAATAACATGAGAAATAATATTTTGTGTTGACATTGAGTAATAAAGAAATGTAAGTAGTACATTCAACTTAAATAAAACCGAAGACCACTCCAATGGCAACACACTGCAGAAACAAAATCCTTACCATGGTTTCAACAATTATCGTCAAGTGCTTCTGATCCTCACTCATGAGCGACACGTACGTTCCTCCAAATTCCAGTTCCCCAACTCCTTCTCTGTGCCTCAAATATTTCCATCCTGGCTCTGTGAACTGCGACGTGTGTGCTAAAACCGTTATTTGATAATATTTTTAATTTTTAATAAATACATAACAATTAAAATGTTTAAAGTAGCAAATAATGCTGATCTATTGAATAAACATGATTAAAAGATAATCACATTGCTTCATCCATAGCTTCTAGTAGATTTACAAATCTCATAATGACTAAGATCTATGACCCTTCCTGACCTACAATTGATAATATTTCTGTGTTTGTGATTCTCATTTTTTGTTAACTTAACCTTACTAGGTGATTAAACAAGGGTCATTTGTCCTCTGTACTTCTTGAAATAAACAAATAAAAAAAAATCATTATAAGCTTCTCCTTAACCTACCCATGGCCCAGATAGGGGGTCCAACTTTGTAGTGTCCAGACCAGGGCTCATTGGCAGTCATTAGGCCATGACCATCATAGTCCATTCTTGGATAATAAGCACAGAGCATGTTCCAGGCTATTGTGCTTGTTAGTAAATATATCATTTAGTTACAGATGGAAATGTAGCTGTCACATTGTTACTCTTGATGCTCAGCAACATAGCGAGGGTACCAACCTCGTATAATATCCGTACACGTAATTCCTGTTCAGTATCTGAAAAAAGGTAAAACCGACTCAATTCGCTTGGCGATTGGTGGTCATGACAGCCTAAAACACTCACCTGAGCCATGCATCCTCCCCCCTCCTCAGTTCCGTCGGAACTCCAATCTTCGGAGGACCAAATGGGCTTATTGGATGCAACTGCCCTTTTGTTGAACTCTGAACCCATGTAATGAACCCTGGGTAAATTAGTACAAGCGTGTTGTTGATTGTCTTATCAATACAAGATTACATCGCTATCTGTAGAAACAGAAAACCTAACCCTATGATGTCGACAGCATCCATCACTTCACTGTCCTTCAACATGTCCTCAACGATGTTCCAGGCTCCTCCTGGCAGGCCATCTCCGGCGACGATCTTCACGGAACTCAATCCGAGGTCGTTCAAGACCTGTCTGAGGAGCTTCAAAAATATTTTTGTTGCTTCAATATGAATGTTATTTCAATCCATTAGAAACAACAAGAAATGCAACAACCTTAATGAAGCTGGCTTTATAAGGTTTTTCATTCCAGATCTGAAGATTAAATTTGTTAATTTAAAAAAATAATTCATCATGTCATCTTAGGAGTTATTTATATCATGTTACCTAAAAATTATATTAAATTATGAATGATTTTTAATAGAGTGATCTAACCCCAATGCAGTTGATATCGAGCCCATAATATTTCTTGGCTCCAACGATCCATTTGGCAATGTAGTCGGCCGTTTTGTTTGGGTAGACATAAGGATTCCAGGATCCATCACTCAGCCAACCAGGATAACCCCATGCCAGTCCACATAACTTTATTTTTGGATTCCTCTTTCAATGAAATAAAGCAATATTTTAATGCAAAGTCGTTGATATTCAGAGTTATTCAAATTTACAACCTTTTTTGCTTCGGTCATCAACCACCACTCATACCCTCTCTGATAATTTTCATCCCATTCTTCATGCATATGAGAGGATTCTGTCCCCTCTGTAACACAAATAGTGGCATAAATGCTCAAAAAATTACAAGGGAATAAGCATTTTCAGCATATTACTATTTCAGTTTTGCTTTGGAATTATTAATTAATAACCTGAGCTTTGGACATCACCACCAATCTCAACCTTCAAGATCTGCATAGAAGCTCCATAGTGTGGCTAGAAATTATTAATGGCTATTAATCATTTAATTATTAATTAAATTAATTATTTAATTATTAATTAAATTAATTATTTAATTACTAGTTTTTAATTAAAACTTAAAATACGAAATAAAATTTACTTTGAAGAGAAAGTCGAGTATGTCGCTTCTTTGCGGTTCATTATAGTCTGGTAAAAGTTTTGATGTAGCCTAGAACGGCAATAAATCAGTATCATTATTTAACATTTGCTAAGTTTAAATATATTAAACTGACCCCTCCGCCACTGATTCCTCCCACTCCATCAAATGTACGGCCGAAACCATTTGTGATGTCAAAGTAATAAGTACCACATAAGGCTTCCTTAACAAGAAGCAATATCCACAAAACCAGCTCACGTCTCATGTCTCTCTGGGCAACGATCACATGAGCCCACTACAAACTTTTATTGAAGATCTCCGGAAAGTTTTATATTTTAGCGCTTACTAAACTTATTTATCATTTGTTTCAGAACATTATTGTATCCATTTTATCATACATCACTTTTTAAATATCTATTTAAAAAATATCCAGAGCAATAAATTACCGCAAAAGGCTCGTCAAAATCAAAAGCATCCCGTAGGTCGTATTCCCCCGGCACACAAAATAATATTCTACTTTTTAAAGAAGATCGCTACTTTAATAGGCTTAATCAAATCATATCTCCTCATTTTCAAATTTAGCTAAGTCCATTGCAAGTCTAAGTAACACATGAAGAACGAAATTCCCAACGACCATCAATCAGCCACTAAAAGGCTGTTGGTCACGCAAACCAACTGGTTTGCTCGTCTAAATAGCATTTAATATTCCCATTCTTGTCGAAATTAAACACATTCACTTCAATTGTATCATCTTTGTATTGATGTTTTATGTTCAAATCAGGCTAAATCAACCATGCGAGTAATTGGGAATTTTAAATGCACGTAACCTGGTCATGTTTATTGGTTTTGCGAAAAATCCATACGGGACTTAGCAAAGATAGAAATGTTATGGCTTTGTGCACATCATTAAAATGTTGCCACCAGTAAGAAAATGAGAATGATAGAAGAAGGTAGCAAGAGAAGTGCACTTTTTATATCATTGTTCGTCATTCTCCACCGTGAAAGTTGATGTCTAAGAGCCATGAGATGAATTAACATTTGAGGATGATGATCAAGCAGATGGTGATATGTTCAAGAAACAAATTCAATATTAACAGATCCAAAATGATTGATTAATTGCAGTGTTACAAAATTCAGTGAATCAATGGTCTCACATAGTAATAAAATAGTGGCGATGAGCAGCTTAAACATCCTCCGTGTGCAAGTGATGACATTGATGCAGTTGCATCCAAAAAAAGTCTAAATCATCAGAAAACCTCATTAGCCTCAAGAAGACCAATTAAAGCTTCGATCATATTGGCAGCACAACCTGGTTACAGGTACATTTAAGTATCTCTTGTATTTACAAGCCAGACAAAATATCACATGTCCATCACTCAATGCAAAAATAGTAACACAGTTGTAATGGTTATGTGAGATAGACGGAAGAAACATCAAGTGGAGGAGATAAGTTTGTCTGCATACGAGTCATGCTGGTGTCAGAGATAAGTGGAGATGGCGTAAGTTAGCAAACAATAGTGGATTGTAAACATTGGAATTTGAAATTCAAATCAAAATCATCGACGAGAAACTTTCAACATGCGAGAGCACTCTCACAGCACGTTAAACAACCTTTGATAAATCAGGAAATAAAATTGATTCTAAAAACGTTAATCACCTAAAAATACAATTAAAGATTTCCTGAAGTCAATTGAAGCTGAAAGAGAACTAGAGCAGAGATCCTGCTGAAGGCTTGTGTTGTTGGAACGTGGAAGGGCTGTTCATTCCAAATGCAGGCCCGGCCATCATCCCCTGTCCGACCGATCCGCCGTACTGGCCTGGAAACAATCCAGGTTGAACGGGATTTGAGGCGTTCGCTCCCGAGACTCCTAAACGGAAACGTGAACCGCATTTTTACATCGAACAATGTTTAGCATCCAAATTTCAATAGATATAAATGCATGGCTAACAAAGCATTTATATTGTGACTTGAATTTAATGAATCACAGAAATAATGATTACCCAGTGATCACCGATAATTATTCCGTGCAGCCTTAAGCTGTTTTAGCTTAATGTTTTGAGATTATTTTAAATTACAAAATTAAAGCATTTTATCAGCACCTTTATTCTGCTGTTGTTGCAACTGCTTGATGGTCAGTGCAGCAGCTTTTTGTTGTTTGCCACCAAGGTTGTCCAGAGAAATGTCAACTCCTGCTCCCAACCAGGTACTTCCCAGCCTCAGGTCTACCTGGCTCGCAGGGGCTTGCTGGAAGTTAAGATTTTCGACATTCATTTGACTGATTCGCTCAGAAATGGAAACAAAAGAAATTATTATAGGTTTAAAGGTCATCTCAGCTCAACATTCCTCAAAGAAAGTAACAATGCATTGATTAAATTAAGTTATTTTACTCAAAGCATGAAATTAAAGACAAAGTTGGAAACAATCTATCATGATGTTCATCACATGTCACAATGGTTCATCCCTGGCTGACATGGATTAGCTAGGCATAGAGAACAGAAAAGTCGACTTACCTGTTTGGCCGGAGTGCTGTTCTGGACAGGTGTCAGAAGGGTGCCTGAGTTGGGTTGGAGGATGGGCTGAAGGGTTGCAGAAGCCACTGGTGGACTGAAGAGATCCTCTGCATTATCAAGCATTCAAACGTCAATTCAGGTGCATTGGACAAATGTTTTTAATATCAACCATACGTGAAAGTGCCCAAAACAATTAGAAATCGGGCGAATGAATAATGTATTTTTTAATTTATTTTATTTATATTTCAAACAAGATCAAAGGGCATTTAACCGCCTACACCAGGGGTACTCAAACTGCGGACCGCGGTCCACAATCCGGACCACCGATAGCTTTTAAGTGGACCTCCAATTATTTCCAAAAAAATAAATTTAAAAATTTAAAAAGTTAAAAAATTCTGAATTCTGGTCTAAGTTTGTAATTGAGGGTCAATACCCTTGCTCCAAGAAATTGGCTTTATCAGTTCTGACAATATTTGGATCAACTTACACCTGTGAATCATCATTTTCAACTATGAACATTATCAAGTTTAAAAATCTAAGTCAATTAACTGATGTACATCTTGGAAATTGTTTGAGAATTGCAATTACTAGCTCTCCAAATTTTTCCAAAGTTCTCCAAATATCATAGAAGTCATGAAGGACAAGCAGTTCCATGCATCACTCTAAATAAAAAGTCTGACAGCATTTTAATATTAATTCATTACTTTTTACTTTACCCCCCCCCCCGGTCCGCATGACTTTGACCCTTGTGGACCGCCACCTATCTGAAAATTCCGTAATGTGGACCCCGGCCAAAAAAGTTTGAGTACCCCTGGCCTACACGACCAACAATGAGATGTAAACAAATAGAATATTAGAGCAACATACAAAACAAAACTTGAAAATAAATTTTTTACAAAAATGAAATAAATCTTTGCCTTGAAAATCAAGGGCTGAGGACTGCACAGAAGGCATGACGGGCTGTTGGAAATGGTGCTGTTGCTGTGGTGGTTGTTGCTGGAACATTGGAAGTTGTTGCTGAATCATCGGTTGTTGGAAAAGTGTTGCTTGCTGAAACATCTGCTGTGCCGATATGCCGTTATTACTGGCAAACAATGAATCATCCAAGAGAGAAGAATTCTGATTGGTGGAGGGTGTTGATGTCAAGGTCATTCCGAAGTCCAAACCACCGAGTAGATCGGCATTGCTTTGAGACTGAGCTGGGATATTGCTGGTCGGAATGGAAACTGATTGAACCTTTGCAGGTGTTGAAGTCTCAGACTTTGTCCTGAGCAAATAATGTGAATAGCACATAGAAATTAAATACATGAAGAATAATTATAATTTTAAGCATGATGATGATGATGATAATTTGTTATCATAAAAATAAGTCGTTGCAATATAACAGTGATTTTCTGAATAGCCATGGATCTTATTTGACATATTATGCAAATAGCATAAAACTTTTCAACAGTTTTTTTAAATTAAATTAAACATCTACAAAAGGAAGCACATAAAATTTAAATTCAAAACAAAAACGGTAATGTTTTTAGTCAAATGTAAATATTTCAAAAATCACGACAAACCAAATGTCAACACAAATCCAATGAAACAAAAACTTTTAAATTCTATTTGAATTTCAATACTTCCTGAACTTATTTCACGAAATGAATTAAAACAAGACTCACTTTATTGGTGGCAAAGAAACCTTTGCTGATGGGAAAAATTAAAACTTTTCAGTCGAATGAAAGTTCTTTTTTTTGCAATCATTGTGACATAATTATTTTTAAACCATTAACTGGAAAGTGACAATACCTGCTTCTAAAGCCCTTGGGTTGAAATCATCTCCCGCATCATCAAAAGTTTTGAAATCAGCAAAATCACCGTTGGCATCTGCGCATGCAGATGTTGCAGGTTGGTTTGTTGTACTTTTCGTTTGCTTGACGCGTGCACCAGATTGCACCTTTAAGAAACATTGAGCAAGTCATACTGATGTTGCCATTGCGATCTCGATAACTAAACACAAGTCGTGTGTTCACATAACAGAAGGAAAAATAAAAATCAAATTGCAAAGATTAAGTGCACCGACCAAATCGGAGTTTGGCTTCTTGTATGAATATTTTGGCTTGGTGTCGGCATCGTCTTTTTCTCTGAAATCGCACCTCGAGTTGTAATCACCATCTCTGAAGTCTCCGTTCCTGTCGCCATGGAGACCATCGTCGTCGTAAAGGTCATTGCTCCTGTTTTGCAAAGACACAGAATCATCAGATTAGCCTATCAATTGCTTCAACAGAAGAGTAAACAGCAGCAATGAAATATTAGTAAATTAAAAATCAATTGTGCATAAATCATCATCGTACAAATCGCATAAAATCATTGTTCATGCTCACCCAAAATCATCTGGATTGTCAAAGATCCTAATGCTGCTGACAAATTCTTTGACTTTGTCGATGGCTTCCTCTGCAATGGTTTTGTTGCCCGACTGCCAGTCCTTGATGTCGTCGAGACGTTTCTTGTCGAAGCTCGAAACTCCACTCGCGTCGTAATCGTCACCTGATAAATTAATAACAATGCAGATAATTAAACTTCACAAATTCAAGAGAGAAAGAATAAATAAAAACTGAATACTCATTTAAAAATCCTAACAAAATAAATGTTGGTGCCTCACAGTATCTGGAGCCATATCCTCCCCCTCCTCCAACGATTCCAACATATTTGTCTTTATTCTTTTTCGATTTCTTCCTTTCTTCTCTCAACAGGTCATCATTTTGCACAAGATTCAGGATTTCCTTGACCTTTTGACGAACTGTTGACAACCACAAATTTTGTCGAATGGTCAAAATATTATTAGCAGAGATGGTTATTAGCAATGGTTACACCAAAAAAATAATAATATAAATAATGCTGATGTCAGCATGATAATCAGGTGTTGCTATTGCAGAAAAATCAATTATGTTTGAGGAGTTCTTGAATCAGTTTGCTGTTTAAAGTCCACTGGTGATGGGTTAGAACATGAACATGAATACTGACAGGCCAATTAAGCTCAGTCTGGTTCTAATTTAAGGAAAATGTTAACAGGATAACAAGATAACATATTTTTGGAAACCAAAGAAATTGAAATTCAACTTAAGAATTACTTTAAAATTATCATTATCTATTAAACCAAAAAATTTAAACTTTAACACTTTCAATGATTGCCATGATACTACATAATTACATAAATTTAAAGCTGTTAAAGTTAAACTTTCATGAATAATTCATTAATTCAACAATTTTAAAGAATTCATGACATTAGTAATAAATTTCTCACCATTGATACCCTGGTCCCTGCCATATTCATCTGTGAAGGTGTAGTTTTCCAGCTGTCGCAACTCATACAATCTCTCCCTCGTGGCTCCGATGACGCGTTCCGATCCATTGTGAATCAAGTAATCGAGCAGTCTTAGAGACTAAATTGAATGAAGACTTTATGAAACTAGTGATTCAAATCACTAAGCAAAACCTATTATGTTAATCCAAGACTACATAGCTGATTAGGGACCATCATAAGACACCTTGTAAACTCTCCTCCAGTTTTTTCTGCTGTCAGTTAGCATTCTTTTCCACAACATTCCAATGGCCTCAGGAAAATGCTCGTATGTGAAGGTAAACTGAGAAATTTCCTGCATGACAGCCCCTGTTGGACCCCAGGGGTCATCATTTGTTGCCTCTCGAACCTTTGCTTCCACTTCAGTGTAACTCATGACTACATTGGTCCTATAATAATAGAAGTTAAGTTATATTAATTTTTATTAGTTCCATCCTGATTATTTATATCTCCTTAACAAAGTTTCATCAAACAACGCAACTTGTTATTTCACTAAACTCGTATATTAACAAATGAAAATGATATGATAATCGATATTTCATAACTTTGACATTAAGCCATGTCAGAAACTAAAACAATAAGTATGTCGGAACGAGAATCAATTACAATCAATAAGAATGTCATCCGTCGTAACACCTGAAATCTACAACTTACACTTTATCTGCCAACTCCCGAACCTTGGACATTGTCACGTTAATCATTTTTGGTCGTATATAACGGTGATGTTCTAGAAAGTTGAAGAATGTAAAAGATCGAGATCCAATTGAATAATAAGCGATAAACTCTTAATCTCAAACTTGACGACGTCGTCGTTTGTTTACCAGGACATCTAGCGAACTATGCCTGTACACTTTTTATGCCTGGTTCCTTGTTGAAGCCTCTCAAATTTTGATATATCCTTTTGTTGAATTTATTATAGAAATTATATTAATAATTGTAAAAATTAAAGTATTTATAAAATAAATTTGGATGTCATGGATCTATATGCAATGCATTCGATTATGTCGTTGTTTAGAAATAAATGTTTTTTTTAGTTTGAAGAAGTTTTATTTATTATTAAATTAATTAGTTCATTTTTAAGTGTGCCATTCGATGGTCATTACTATTACACCAATTACCTGTATTGTTTTGCTAAGCCGTCCTTAGAAAACCAGAACACCTGCTTAACTTTCTTGTGCACGCCCCTCATACAACTTCAGAAAATTTGATTGTATTTTTCGAACCATTTTTTAATTATAAAATAACACGAAGTTTTTTCTGGCATGACCAGACGCACATCCAGAATATTTTTGAGATGATTTTTATTTTTGTAGACCTTTTTAGGTTATTATCTTTTCAGAGAGATGATTTCTCTAATTTTATGCCGGTAATATTTGTTAAATATGAAGACATAATTAAAACCAGTTAAAGCACCTCGACCACGGTAATTTTTAAAGCGTAGTATCCAATCAGATAAGACGTGAATATTAGTATTAGCTTATACTAATAACACAATTTTAATTGCACTAAAAATTATCATAATAATTAATTTAAAAACATTTAACTAAAAATACTTTGTGTAGGTAAAGATATAAAGATATAAACGTGTTGTATTTACTTGAAACGTGCTTGCCGTGCGTTTGTTCGATGTCCATTTCGTAACTGATAATTGCCACACCTGCCGAACGGAGCTCTCGCTTTACATTCAGAACTAATGAGGAATATGTTTTCAATTTTTGTTTTAAGGAATTTTGAAACAATTTCTCTAAATAGTAAATTAATGTTTTTTGCATGCAGCTCGCTTTCAGGTTTGGTCATCGTTCCTCCCAGCGCCCTTAACAACACAAATAGGTTTCTTCTGATTTTGTAAGCATTGCCCCGATTTTATTTCCTGTTTTCTTACGTGTTGAAAAAATCTTCGTTTTCTTATTCGATGGCTCTTTTGGAGTATTAACAAAGTCTTTCAAAAATTAGGGGTAGAAACATTTGCTAATGAAAAATGTGTATGTTATTTTTAATAATTATGTATATCATATTTGTAATTCACTTTTTTGGTGCAAAAAGCGTAGATCCGTGTGTGCGCCAGCCAAGACAGCGAAAATAAAAGACTTATGAGTACTGGAGTACGAAAAAGGCGATTATAAATCAACCGAGCCAGTTAAAAATACAATAACTATTATAAAATGTAAAACACAACTTAGAGTTATTTTCGCCTAAGTTGTTTTGATTTTATCGTTAGTTTTTTTCGACCCCGTCCATGCGGATTAAAAAAACATGTTATACAAATTCTGATAGATATTTTTCAGGAGAATTCAAATATGTAACTGTCTTGGCTGGCGCACACACGGATCTACCATAAAAAATCTTCAAAGTTTTCAAGCATTAATTACAAATAGTTCCCGATTTTTAAATTTTTTTTGAATACTCGTTCTTGGCTCTCTAAGCTTATTTTGATTTTTTTGGTCCGGATGCAAGCATTGAAGATTTTTTTTATTCTTATATAAAAGGGATGCTATGTCCATTATTTGGAAAACATTGCTTATTTTAATGTGCCATGACTTTTGAGCTACTAAATAAAAGTTTTGAGTTTGTCATACTGTTATATTTCTTGTTAGCGAGCAATAAATATCGACAAAATATTAAGTAAATATTTTTTGGTGTGGCAAAAACTGTCCTTTAAGCCTCCCCAGTGCCGGATTAAGCCGGTGGATGGCCCTGGGCCCATTTGGAAGGGAGGCCCCTTTCCAATTCCCCTTATTGCACACGCCACAGCATCACATACTATTAACCTAATCTAACACTAGTTGTACTTGCAAAATTTATTTACAGTTATAATAATTTAATTTTCCATCAAAAATAAAAAATAATGTAACCAAATAAATATGGCTAAAATCAAAGAATGAATTATAACTAATAAGTTATAACAGCTATGATTACAGTCCAGATACTTTTATAGATTTCTGTATGGCAAATTCGCTGATGATGTCACTGAAGTTTAATTCACGCAATACATCTGACTCGATACTCATGATTTGTAGACTATTATACTTGCAACTCATTGCAGATGCATTGTCGAAACTTTGCCCGTGACAGTTTCCCAGGTCTAGGTCATTAATCTTCAGAAATTCCATCAAGGGGATGAACATCTCTTGAGCGCCATGGCCTTTGTTTGTCATGAATGTTACAAAGCCTTCCACTGGGCCATCTTTCTTCATGTATCTCAATACAAGGGTCAGTTGGTCAATGTGGGTTGCATCGGATGTAGAATCCAAAGTGGTGGAGTATTACTTTGATTTCTTAACTCGAGAAATGATTTCCCCGAAGACTTGTTTACCCATAAAACTGATAAGCTCTTCCATTATTTTAGATGACAAATAGTTTGTGTGTCCCTTGCCGCGATTAGCTTGAGTTTCGATATGCTGTGTAAAAAAGTCCTCGTATTGGGCAATGAGTTCAAGAATACCCAAAACGTTTCCGTTGCTAGGTGATCTAACCAATTCGTTGTCACCTCTGAATGCTAAGCCACAAAAGCTCGGTAATAAATTTAATGACACTAGCTACTCGTTTCAGCACTGCTCTAGACTCTTGACCTGTTGTTTCAACCCCGTATCAATTCGCCATATTGCTTTTAAACTCTTACTTGCCGATCACCCTATAGATAAAAAGATTTTTATTGAAATGGTAATAATATGCCAGTCATACTAATATCTGGTATAATATATGTCAGGTTCTTCCAGTGGCATAGCAACTGTTTTTGCCGCCCCTTTACCGTTAACAGGTTGCAAAACGACTATTAAAGAGTGACACAACCCCTTGGTGTGTCAAACCAGCCTACCCAGTCTTGGAAATGCTAGTCAAATTGTTGTCCCAACAACTTGTTCAGAATGATTATTTAGGAAACTACCCAGATAAGTAAAACAAATAACTATTTAAAGAAAAAAGTAAATACTAATCAAACTCACAGAGATGCTTTCGAAGTTCTTCGATATAACAATTGCGAATGAACGTAGTTCAAACAAGTACATGGAAGCAGAATGCACGAACAATATGCTTTGGTTTCGGAGTAGTTCCATATATACTCTTATTATCAAATGAAATCACTGGACGATCTGAGGAACAGGCGTGACTGGATAAGGGCCTCGTAAGGTGATTCTCTTTGATGTGTGGCTCGCATATGTAATCGATTGCGCTAAACCAAATGTCAAATGGACACCTAACTCTTCAATGGACACATTTATCAAGGACTACTGATTTTGAAAACATATCATACTACAAATTTTGTATAAATTTGATCGAAAGTTTGTATTGGTGGGAGTCCCCTCTTGGTGGTTGGCTCTGGGCCCGGGCCCATTGGGCCCCACCTTAATCCGGCACTGAGCCTCCCCACTCTTTCTCTTTCGGTATGTCCATGGTAAAGAGAATCGGTCAACTGTTTCTTCATCGTCCATTTCTACCCTTACTTTTTTTTAAACATATGAAATTAAACAACAAAAACAAGTCATCAACCAATTTTAGGAAATTATCTTAAATGGCTAAACGAAGATTTGCCATCTCCTCTCTGGAAATTGGTGAAATAGAGAAAAGTAATTAAGTTCACAACGTGAATGCACTTTTTGTCGTAGATTCATTATTTCTGAGCAGATGAATATGGTTAAAATTACAAACTTCAAGTTATTATTTAACCACCATTAATTTAATTTAATTTAGCTATTTTATGAATGCCCATGCCAATATTGAAATAATGACTTTATACTAGATTTCATTCGGTACGTCACTGTTTGTAAACACCAAAAAATAACACTTTCTTATAAAACCTGGTTTCTAAATGAATTATACCAGAGTATTTTCTCTGGAGGGTACGCATGGAAACCTTTAAAAAATACCAAAACTGCGATTTCACATTTATAACATTCTTATTTTTTTAATACTCTAATATTTGATTGTTCAGAATCAATCTTCGTAAAAAATGTCTTGGTGCCTGTGATGCTGGTCATGTGGATCAGCATGCTGGTGAAGATAGCTCAAGATTGCATTGTCTTCATCATCACATATGCCCAAGAAGAGGAAGAAAATGGACACGGAGATGGTCTTTATTTGCGTTAACCTTATTTTGCTTGCAAATAGTTGGGTATATTTTAGTATTAAACTTTTATTTGACATGTGTATTTAGGCACAATAATTAAACATAGGCATATAATTTAGATAATCACTCATTGAGTTGTTTTATTTAATTGAAACTCAAACCGATGAGTTCTGTCGGGCCTCTTAGCTCATGCCCTCCTACACCCCATCCATCTCGGCAATTTAGCAGGCAATAAATTTTGATTACCACCAAAAAATAGTTTGTGAATATTGAACTTAGCCTCTCACTAAATATAACCGAAGCGATCTCTCTGGTTTTCACTATGCATGATTAATTTTGGTAACTAGAGTTTCTCGGCAACTTTCTCTCATTAGTGGAAGTTCATAATTTTTTGATGTTCTATTTTCAAAAGTGGAAGTATTTTGGCAATATATTTTATATTTGTCATCTTTACAAATGGTGACATGATACATACTGTCAATGTTTATTTAATGTAAATTTGTGATTACTATGTGGGGATATACTAAAAATTCGTACTTAATTTGTAAACATGTGTTTTATCTTAATTTTAAATCAGGAGCCTTTCGTGAAAACATGGAAGAAGGTGGTCAGAGAGTTAATTGGCGCGCCCAAACTCCAATAGTTTCCAATACTAGGAGCCATATCTACAGGCGACAAGGAGCACATAAACGCTCCAAACAATCAAAGAATCTTTCTGATAGCGACTTAAATCCAGTTAAACAAAAATATACGTCAGACTTCAGACTACGTGCAATATCTGCGCAGCCATTGAGAGACTCTGGTCAAGTTCTGGAGACCGTGCAAGCTTCTGAATATTTCACATGAAACAAGCTTATTTGAGTTTCGCAAAATAATTACATTTTTATTAAATGCAAATGTTAATATAAAAATAAATATTTAACTGTATATGTGAACAATTAAATATTAATAAAAATAGGCATCTCTAAGCATCTCGCTGTGGCTTAGTCGTCTGCTTTTGAGGCCTTGCTTATTTTGAAAATAGATGGAATCGGTCAGGTGGTCGTTTTTTCGTTCAGAAGCTTTAAAAGTCAAGCGATTACTTCCATTTTTAAGTCGTGAGCAGATAAGGGGGAAAATATTGAAGAAATGGAACAATGCAAAGCATGCGATAACTAGGTAAGACTATTATATCTTAGTTTTGTGGTTATTGATGAACGAACTGATGAAGTGTTATTGATGAAAGTTTCTACATTCAAGACCATTCTTGTTTATAAATGCTTTAGCAATAATATTTTATCTGGTTTTGCGTCTGGACATTATCTCGATATCAGTTTCTTAAGATTGTTGTGTTCATATTTTGTTCCTGGCAACAGAGCCTGTAAATTTATTTGTGATTTTGAGATTGACTACAGATCAGGCAATTCATAATTAATGCTATTAAGTAAAGTATAGTGTGTTTAACAAGTAGGTGAAAAAGTGATGACATTTTATTCATAGATATATATAAAGCAATTTTTTATTATTTCATATTCGATACTACAAACTTTAGCGTATTTAAAAATAAAGCCTGCTAGCTTAAACAAACAAAATAACATTTTTACTCATGAATCACTGCCATAAACCTTTAAGGTCTCATGTTTATTGGTTCCCATATAAAACTTCTCTATACCATGTCCATGTTCTTTATAACATTTTAATTCTTTATGAAGTTATTCTTCTTATTTATTTATTCTTTATAAACTTATAATTACAATCTAATGGTGGTATATTTTCATTAGGTTTCTAAATAATATTGAATTTTTGAACATTGGAATAACTTTTTGCTTCAAACTAGCAGTTCGAAATTGGTTCCTACTTAAGTAAACTTATATTTATAACAGTATTTCCTTTCAATCTGCTCAGTTATCTAGAATAAATTTCACATATCAATTGATTGATGAGTTCAACGATTTGAAAATAAATTCTTGATAATAAATTTACAATTGCCCATGATTGATGATGATTTAACAATATGTTCGAATTTAATAAAATTACAGAATTAATCAAAGTCCTTCTCCCACTGGGGAGAGACAAAGCAGATTGAAAAATTATTCAAAACAATTTGTCATTCCAAAATTTTTCAAATCAAAACATGGATTTATCAGAACACCTCAGAAGAAAAAGTATAATTTTAAAGTTTATGACTTGAGTGATGAAGAATCATTTTATAACACTGGAGTGCCATTTCTGTTTAATGTCCACAAAAGAAGTTACGCAAAGATAAACAGATGTGTTGAGCATACCATGGATATGAGTTTCTTGCACCAAGGAGGAGACATCTCGCCTAGAAAGAGGGCAAATGAGGATGAAACATTGTTTGATGAAAGAAAAGTTTATTCTAAAAAGAAAAGTTATTTTCACAATCTCTGTGCAACAAAGGTCATCTGTAACCATAAAAAATTTAAAAATAAAGAAAAGCTTGATCAAATTTATGACTCTCCTGTTTGTTGTAAAACTAAGTCCTGTTTACCTAAGAAATTTGTTAAAGAAAATTGCAAGGAAGACATTTTGAATAGATTTATGGATTCACATAAAATGAAAGGAACCAAGAAACCAATGATTGAAAGATTTAAAAATTCAAAATTGAATACATGCACTGATTTCACTTATGATGATTTTGATGAAATAATAAGGCATTCAAACAAATCAGATGACATCACAAGTCCAATAAATAAAAGAAAAATACTTAGACAAACTTCTCAATCCCAATCATCTTTTTCATTTATTAATGAAGAATATAACTCCAAAAGGCAGGCCACAAAGTTTGATAGCCTATGCAGAAATAAAGGTATTATTTCACATGGGATTAACTATGATGATGCTGTGGTGCCACTAACCCCTAAAAGAATACACAGTACAAATAAACTTGATTATGAAGAATTACTTGATTCTTTCTCTAAAGAAAATATTGATGGCAAAGAGTTTTATGAATCTCCCATTGAGAATGAAGTAGAAAAATGCACACTTGATGATCGGGAGAGCCTAATTGACAAGCCAGTAGATTCTATAATTAGTTTACCAGAGGAGAAAATTCTTGAAATCTATGCAAAATTGCTTTCAAAAGAAGGAATTAACAGTGCATCAATTCTTAACAATAATGAATCATTTGTGGCTCTTCCAGAAAAAGAAATTTCTTGTGTAGTATCGGGTGTATTGAACGTGCTTCATGCTTGTGATAACAGTGATAATATTCAAAACGATGTTATTAGACAACCTCCGAATTTAAATATGACTAAAAAGGGTGACAAATTTTATTCTGATGATCATTTTGCACAAGACGCTTCTGTTGAAATGAATTTAATTGTTCAGAGTTATGACCCAGTAGAAGTTCTTCAAACTAAAGATCATAATTCACAAAAGACATCAGAAGCACACTTTGATCTTGAAAAGGGAGAGACTGACCAAACCAGCCACTTTATCTTGTTGGAAGAGCCAAATGTTGAATTACTTACCAAAAATGTCAGTGATTCACAGTCTGCCATCATTTTGAAGGACATGTCTGTGTCATCAAAAGAAGAGGTGAAAGTTAAAGCCAAAAATAATTTTGGAGAGGTGATCCTTGCCTCAGCTTGCCATGATGATAAGGCAGGCAAAAAACGAAAGAATAAGAAAAGAAAAACATGTTATGATAGTAGGAAGAAACCCAAGGCTCGGAACAAGTCACCTGTGCATGGAAAAGAAAAACTTATGATAATGGATACATTAATTGAAGGTAATCCAGAGAATGTTAAGCTGACACAAAATATTTCAATGGACTTGGCACTAGAAACAGAAAGTCTTGATGCAGGTGCCACCGTGTTAACAGCAGACATTAAATGTGTCCTCCATTCCCACTCATTTGCAAGCAGTGAATCTACTGTATTCACAGCTTCCCCAATATTGCAAGAAGAGCCGATCCCCCAAGAAAATCAAGACATTGCAATCTGTAAAGACATATTTAGTTCTCCTTGTAATGAAATTAGTAATGTTGATTTAAATTTTGAAGGAAATAGAACTACTGTCTGTGTAACCAAATCAAGAAAAAATAAAGTAACCACAAGCAGAAGGAAGGGACAGAAAAAATCTGAAATGAGAGTTGAAAATAATGGAGTAGTTGAACAAGAAAGCATTGAAAACTGTGAAGTTAATTTCATATCTGCAGAAACCCCGATAGTGATTGATGCTAACATTTCCACTAATGCAACAAATAACAGTGAATTAGATAAAAACAAACCTGAGGGATTAGAGATAATCAAATTGCCTGATTCTAACTTGGATATGCATGATTCACCCATATTAACAGAAAGGCCAATTGCTAATGACAATTCATTAGATCTGAGTGAAACAAATCGCTTACATACATTGGACAGCAATGATTTGAACATTAAAATGAATTATGAGAATGTTGAAGATAAGCATCAGAAAGTTAGGAAGTTAAAGGGCAAAGCGAAATTTAAAAGTTCTTATAGAGAGAAACATATAAGAAAGAAGACTATTGACAAAAATGGTAAAAGATCAAAAGTCAGAGGAGTTTGCAATTTTGCTCAAGAACTGCAAGAGAACAAATTTTCGGAATTGTCTGACACTTACAACGCAGATCCTATTAGCGTTTCAGAATGTGTACAACTAAATACAAACTCTATTAACATCAAAGAAAGCACTTTATTGATGGTTAAAAGTGATTGTGATGAAACATCTTCAGATTTCACTCTCAAACATCCACATTTTCCTAGTAATTGTCAAACAAATGGGCAAAATGTTGATCAAATGGATTTTGTGGATATTGGTGATGCAAATAATTCATTTGATTGCAGAATTCCCACAAACTTCACTGAAACCAAGGAAGTCAAATGCAGAGTAATTTCCTCTAGTCCAACCACTGATAATGTTAGCACAAATGTCTCAGATAAAGAAATCCTTTCCATAAAAATTTGCAAAAGTTCCTGCAGTTTTATTCCCATGAGGGGTCTTGTCAGGCAAAACCCAATTGATATCAAAGCATTACTTTCCAATTTTCCATCAGATGATGTGACTTTTGGCTCAGCTTCCACAGAATTGTTAGTTGTAGAGGAACTGACAGTACCAGTAGATCCTTCCAGCACACTAACTTCTTTGCAAGAAATTTCTGAGATTAATGCAGCAATCTTAAAGATCCCTGACAGTCCAATAAATGACTTCAGATTGAAATCTTCAGTCTCCAAATTGTTTTGTCTTCCACGGGAAGTGACAACAAATTCAAACATTTCAAAAATTGCTGATGTAAACCAGACTGACCGAAACAGGAGGAGAGTATCATTCGCAGGCTTTACCATTGTTAATATTTTTGACAACCAACAGGATTATTCAAGGAGAGCCAGGCACTACAAAATTGCCAAAGAAATTGGGTTGCAAGAAATTGTGACCAAAGATATTTCATCAGATAGAACCAAAGCAAAAGGGATTCTGAAAAAAATCTCAAAGTCATATTGCTTGATTGATAACAACTTATGCAATGACGTTGAGAACTGCAATATTTTGAATGCTGAAGTCTCACCAAAGAAAGGACTTGACGTTAAATCATCTCAAAGCATCATAAAAGGAATTCTTGCAGAAGACATTGGGATAAGAGCTCAGCTGCTGAGAAATTTCATCAGTCAACAAGAAGGTTATTCAGAAAGTCTTTTCAGTAGAGAATCTCCAATGAGTATGCAAAGAAATTCAATGCAAACTCTTTATTGCAATGAGGGTCTAAGCTCAGGCTCTCAGGAAAGTGAGTTAAGCAATGAAGGTCACTGCGATGACAATGAATCCCCAATAAGTGGAGTAGAATCCCTTTATAGAGCATGGCCATCACCTACTCACATGCAGGCAAGTGCACATTGCATGTCTGTGGTTTTATTTGAAGCAATAATGTAACAAACCGTATTTGTACAGTCAGGACAGCAGACTGGATGGGCAGACCATCTCTATTCCAGCCCTTGATCCATTCATAGGTGCTCTTACGAAGGGATTTAATTCCAACTCAAATTCTGATTCGTTATAATTTATGACATCGGAATGTTTTTGTAGTTGTTGATTCCAATTAAAGAACTAAAATTTGACCAATGAATTTCTTGAATGCAGAAAAAAGGATTTAGTGGAAAAAATTTTATTTTCAATACTTGATGTGGCATAAATCTAAAACAATTGGGGCAGATATAAGATCCAAAAAAATATCTGCTGTAAAATTGAAAAAAACAATATCAAGAAAATATTCACATCAGCAGTAATCAGTGCAAAAGAATTCCTGTTTTAAAAACTTTCACATCACTGACAACCATTGTCAAAACCTGTGGCACCATTATCCAGATGACTAAATGCACTTTTTGAACATTCATGCACACATTCTTTGACAATTTTTATATAATTAAGTTATGATATGTCTGAAGTCAGTCCAAGCGGGTCATAACTTTTCGTAGAGCAGCATGTATGCATCAGCAGAGAAAACTTCCTGTGAGCTTGCTGGCCTAACCATGGTGTCAGAGGCAAAAATCCACTTGTTGGGAAACCTGATTCCAAACCTTGATGTGGACCTCTTGTAAGTAACAAAATGGCCGGACGTTGCACCGCCAAGGTGCACGATTACCGACATAAGTCTATACATCTTGTTCGTTCTGAAGAATCGTAATAATTTTATTAAATATGATGTGCTCATTTTGATGACTTTACCATTCAATTACTTGTCACATAGAGCATCTCTCCTGTAGGCTTTGACCAGAGACTCCAGTTCTGAATTAACCCCATTTTCCTAAAATAAGAGTAAAGATATTGATTTCAATGAATTTGAAGTTGGTTTTGCAAAATTAAAGCAAACCTCATTTTTTATACTTGGAAGTTTAGATGCATTGTGGAAACCAGAAACTGCAACATGGTTATAAAAGTTAAGAGCTTTCAACATGTTTATTGGAGTGGAATAAGGGAGTTGGGATAATCTGCCAAAATTCTTCCTCTTTCCTTCGACTCTTTGCTCACTTCTTTTTTTTCTAAAAATTTATTTTAACATTGTTTAATTGCATCGTGCATGTTTCTTCAATGAGCCAATATAAGATTGCACAAATACATTAAAACTTTATCAATCAATGAAGTAACGTGAAACAATAAATTACTGAAGCTTAGGAATACAGTCAGTTTCTCCAATGGTAAGTTTGCCTCCATCTTTGACCAGGCTGAAGACAGGTAACAGATTTGATATGCGAGGCTGTGAATTGGTGTAGCTGGACATGTCAAGGTAATCGGGAAAGAGGACTCTATCATTTCTTTTGATGGCGCCATAAGCAGTCCAGGAGGTACGCTGGATGTGTATGCAGAGGGTGGATGGCAGCTGTTGTAAAATCAACCATGAATAAGTCAAATGATCAATTAAAGATGAAGATTGAAACAGTGGCTCTTGGTTTGGGTTTTGCATTATAATTGTAATTTGAAATTGTTTAGAAATTCATGAGATTACAAGTGGATATTGAAGGTTAAAGGCAGAACCCCAAAAATGTAGACTAGATATATAATATAATGTTGAATCAAAATATCCCTCAGAATGTTAAAAAAAACCAACCTTTCCAAGCATCATCTTTTTCAAGAAGTCACCCCTTGTGTTACAAGATTCACAAAGCATACCCTCAATATTTTCTGAGGTAACATATTGCTTTAACAGTGACTCCAGAGATGCCATGCCCTGGAAATATAAAAACAACAATACCTGTAATAATAATACTTTACAAACAGAAGAAAGTATTTGAATTCAGAATGTGTTGACTCTGATTTCATTTTAGGTTTGATCATGTCATTTGCACTGACTACCACTTCGAACAAAAGCTTAATAAACCTTTAATAAAGTATTGCAATAATATGAGTCAATGAATCCTACCTTCATGCAATTTAATGAATCCAGAGAAATTGACAGGCTGTCGAATGAATCGTACTTCACTGGAAACTGGAATAAGACTTGCATTCAATAAGCCCATTTATGACAAGCAACTTCTAAATAATGTTTAGAATAATGAACCAAATTAAGGCCGTGCCTTTTCATATAAATCACATCAAACAATAATTCTTAAATTTGGTCAAATAGCAGTCAAATCGGGAGAAATACTTAAAATTTGACCTGACCAATTTTTATTAGATTGAGCGGTGCCTCAAGTTGTTTGATGCTATCTGCATAGAACTATCCAAACTCACCCGATGTGTGCATCTCATGCAAATAAGTTGATTTGCAATTTTCCCTTGAAATGGAAGATGCAAGATTTTTGGTGGTGCTTTTGGTAAATCTGTTTTGTATTTGTTCACACCTTCATTCCCAATTAACCAAGAATGCTGCTGAAAAGTTGTAATCAGTTCTTTATCCAGTGTTTTTTTTTAAATTATATTATATTTCGTTTTTCTCTGTGAGCCACAAAAATACTTTCTAAAACATTTTCAATAATTATCCATTCATTGATATTAATTATTACTTTAACGTGAAGCAATAAAAAACAATAAATTAAGTAGCTACCATGAGAGATGTTCCATCAAAAAGAGAAATGACTTTTGAGTCTTCTGGTTTTTCCTCATTTAGGGTTTCCATCAAAACATGGAATAATTCATAAGCATCCTTCAAATCAATCATGACCTTTATCAAAAACGTATCAAAACATATTTCTCCAAATGATAAAAATAATCATTTGGCAATTTCTGTTTGTATTTTTAAGGCCTTCATTTTTGAGGTAAAACTCTAAACTGAGCCTGCTCAGCATTACTATCATAACTAATTAATAAATTAACCATCTACGACCAAGTAGTAGCAGTTAAATGAACAAATTAACTCAATAAACACCTGTTCTCCAGCAGGAATGGTCCAACCTTTTGCATACAATGTATCCAAGATGACGCTGGGATTGTACTGATCATTTTGCTCTAGACTTTCATTGTTTAGAACTAAATTCCAAAATTAATTTAACAGTTTTACATAATCCTGATTCAATTGTGATTCTATCAAACTCCGAAAACTAAATAATACCTTTGAATGCCGAATAGAGATTAAAACTCAGCGAGTTCCTCAAGTTATGACCTCTTTTGAACATTGTTTCAAAGCACTGAGTGATAGATGCACATGGAGACAAAGCTTGAAGAAGTGAATTCAAAAAACAGGTGTTGCCAAGATTCAATATTCCAGGATAGCCTCCTAAAATTATTTAGGTATATAATCAATAATTAGAAAAAGATTATAAAAATCAGACACCATTTACAAAATAAAGCAAAGTACTCAACTTTTTTTTGGACTTCCCTTGGCCTTTGTAAAAAACATGTATGCTGTGACAAAAACGGAGGTGCAAGCGCCTCCTAACACTAGCAATAAATCGCTACTCTTCATGCTTATTTTACATAGCCATCGGCACAAAATGCATTGCTCCCAAACTGGAGTAATCGCAGTTTAATATCTGTACAGACATTCCTTAGTAAACAAAGATAAACCACGCCCCCCTATTATAATAATAAATTATGTATATGTTGAAATAAAACAAAACGTTGTTTAATTATTAAAAAATTAGTAAAAATTTATAATATATATGTATTTAGAATATCTGTGTCACTTAAGATAGTTACACATAATGAATGTCGCTTTTGTTAAATATTCAAAATGCTATTCCAAAATTAAATTTAATATACTTTTAACCGTACATATATAAATATTTTAATTTGACAAAAATTGTTTTAAATTATAAATATATTTTATATGCTTCCAATATCAATATGTACTCTAGAGCTATAAAGGGATTTTTAACCAGTGTTGTGCAGTATCGAATTACATGTAATTCGTTACTGTAATTAATTACATTTTTTGGTAATTTTTACTTGTAACAATTACAAAAAAAATTTTGTACTCTTACTTGTAACAAATTACTATTTTTGGTCATACTTTTAATTCGTTACCTTTTTGGCGCAAGACGTTACAAAGTAACATAAATAACATTTTAAATTAGTTTAATTTATTAAAAAAAATTTAAATTTTAGATTGTTATTCTTTGGTTCGTTCGAGAACCTTCCCCTTCCCGATCATCGCTCTTTTGTTATTGTGGTTATCGCCGGTCGTTTTTGTTTTAAATCGGAAATTGTTGATTAGTCATACCGAAGCTTTTTTAATATTTTTAATATTATATACATATAATAATATAAGATTTAATATATCGTAGTATGGATTCATTTGAAGCCATTTTTAGTGTCGTTAGCGAAGATAAGAGGAACAAGGTTGAAGATAGTCCGTGGCCGTATTTGAACAAAATGTTCAGATTTCAATCAAAGGAAAATCATATAAGTATGCATGCTTACTCTGCCAACAGAAACAAAAACTACATGTTCAGCATATGAAGGTTCTTCATCTAACTTGAAGAAGCACGTGCATCCAACAGAAGTTAAGGAATATGGTATATCTGTTGCTAACGATTGTCAAGCTTGATGAGAAACTGGTAGCCAAAATAGCATCTTCTAATGCAGCAAAGATGGACGAGCTTTGAGCTCTCGTTCATCTGATGCTGACAGTATTGAAGACAGTTTCTTCAATTGCACAAGGTCAACTGATATTCTGATGCAGTATCTTCGAGACCGATCAGATGACATGAACATTATTACTGGAAGCGATACCCTGAAGAAATTATTTATCCAGTTGAACACTCCTCTGCCAGCTAGTGCAGCTGTTGAACGTTTATTCAGCTCTGCTGGTATGACAAAGAACAGCTGAAGGACCATAATGAGTGACAAACTATTCGAGGACTTAGTTATGTTGAAAATTAACAAAAATTTGTGATTGCAATGTAATAAATAATAAAAACACCAAAAGAATGCATTAGTTCAAATGTTATTACTTAATGACTGTTAGTACTAGCAGTTAATACCAGTAATTGTTTTAACGATAAGAGAAACAATTCCTTTTAAATAATACGGAATGATGTATGATCACAATAATGGCGGCATCAAAGTTACTTGTAATTTTTACTTAAAAGTAACTTTTAGACGCTGTAACTTTTAACTTTTGCTTGAGTAAATTTTTGAGACAATACTCTTACTTACACTTAAGTAGCTTTTTGAGGTATTACTTTTACTTGTAACTAGTTACCGAAATGAGGTAATTTTTACAACACTGTTTTTAACCGGGCTAATTAATGAACATTAACAAAAAACAAATAACACACAAAAACAGGTTATTTAAACTACACATATAAATGATGCAAGTGTTGAAATAATATTGAGCGTCTATAGCCCACCAATATCCATATTGAGAGCTAAAAATAGATTCTGAATATCAAGACTCTTTAAGCCATATAGATAATGAGGCTAGCTTGTCAAGCTATGAACCAATATTATAATGAGTGCCTCTTTCCTATAGCCCACCAATATCCATATTGAGAGCTAAAAATAGATTCTGAATATCAAGACTCTTTAAGCCATATAGATAATGAGGCTAGCTTGTCAAGCGTTGAACTAATATTATAATGAGTGCCTCTTTCCATATAGCCCACCAATATCCATATTGAGAGCTAAAAATAGATTCTGAATATCAAGACTCTTTAAGCCATATAGATAATGAGGCTAGCTTGTCAAGCGTTGAACCAATATTATAATGAGTGCCTCTTTCCTATAGCCCACCAATATCCATATGGCGAGCTAAAAATAGATTCTGAATATCAAGACTCTTTAAGCCATATAGATAATGAGCCTAGCTTGTCAAGCGTTGAACCAATATTATAATGAGTGCCTCTTTCCTATAGCCCACCAATATCCATATGGCGAGCTAAAAATAGATTCTGAATATCAAGACTCTTTAAGCCATATAGATAATGAGGCTAGCTTGTCAAGCGTTGAACCAATATTATAATGAGTGCCTCTTTCCTATAGCCCACCAATATCCATATTGAGAGCTAAAAATAGATTCTGAATATCAAGACTCTTTAAGCCATATAGATAATGAGGCTAGCTCGTCAAGCGTTGAACCAATATTATAATGAGTGCCTCTTTCCTATAGCCCACCAATATCCATATGGCGAGCTAAAAATAGATTCTGAATATCAAGACTCTTTAAGCCATATAGATAATGAGGCTAGCTTGTCAAGCGTTGAACCAATATTATAATGAGTGCCTCTTTCCTATAGCCCACCAATATCCATATTGAGAGCTAAAAATAGATTCTGAATATCAAGACTCTTTACGCTATACAAATAATGAGGCTAGTGTAATATTAATATTATAATGAGCATCCTTTTTCCCTAGCCCACCAATATCTATATTGAGAGCTAAAAATAGATTCTGAATATCAAGACTCTTTAAGCCATATAGATAATGAGGCTAGTTTGACAAGCTATGAACCAATATTATAATGAGTGCCTCTTTCCTATAGCCCACCAATATCCATATTGAGAGCTAAAAATAGATTCTGAATATCAAGACTCTTTACGCTATACAAATAATGAGGCTAGTGTAATATTAATATTATAATGAGCATCCCTTTTCCCAAGCCCACCAATATCTATATTGAGAGCTAAAAATAGATTCTGAATATCAAGACTCTTTAAGCCATGTAGATAATGAGGTTAGTTTGACAAGCTATAAACCAATATTATAATGAGCGCTTCTTTCCTATAGCCCACCAATATCCATATTGAGAGCTAAAAATAGATTCTGAATATCAAGACTCTTTAAGCCATATAGATAATGAGGCTAGTTTGACAAGCTATGAACCAATATTATATTGAGTACCTTTTTCCTGTAGCCCACCAATATCCATATTGAGAGCTATAAATAGATTCTGAATATCAAGACTCTTTACGCTATACAGATAATGAGGCTAACTTGAACCAATATTGTAAGTCTAAGGTTTACTTCTGAAGAAATTTAATTTATCTTTCTCACAATACTAATCTATTTGTCATCAGACACTTATTTTTCAAGTTATTTGCGCTTAACAGCTTTGATTCAAACTCGTTTTGTTTTTATGCTACAAACTTGACAGCAGGGTTGTGTTGTTACTATACTAATCATTTTGACAGGAATTATATCCCTTGGGATACAATGTATATTTTTTTGTTTCTTGTTCAGAATTTTTAAATAAACGAATTCAAACAACTAAAAACAATACAAAAATCTTCGGTGAATCAACAAAAGACAAATAAAAATGACATTATTGGTTACAAATTTTAATGAACTGCAACAATTGGATTCTTGAAACAAAAATAATTGCTTATTCATTGAAGTAAGTCCTTAGGAAATGTCTGGGTTGGCAAAAAATGCCTTCGTCCGTACGTTTGCGTAGGAAGGCGATGGGAGACAAAATCTGCAATTTTTACGGACGTCTTTTATAGACGCCTCCTGCAATATACCGATGATAACTTTCCACGTATATATAAAATCCTTTGTATAAAGTTATAAGCAGACATTGTTTTTATAAGCTCTTAGTTATGCAATGGACTTTCATCAAATAAATAAATATGAGCGCTGCATGCTGATTGGCTCTCGCTACAACTGCTCCGACAACTTGTTATTTGGTTACTCTAACATGGCTCTTTGTAAGTGGTTTTTTATATGAAACCATTTAAAATGTCTGATGACGTCATTTTGGAGATGACTAGGACCAGGGACGTTGTTCCCCGACTTTAGACTAGATGGAAAAAAAACATCATCTTGTCATGATTTATGAGGGTTTGGCCCCGTGACTTTTGGCTAGAAGCAAATAAAGGTCTCCTCAGATTGTGCGAGGGTTTGTCCGCTAAAAAAGCTGAAATGACTAGGATGTGTTGTTGCAAATTCCAATAGTAATAAAAATAACAGTAATAATGAGTAACATCATCCACAAGTATGGATGTGTTCATTTCTTTCTGATTTGATCTGTCATTCATCAACTAGTCATTTAATTGCTTTGACCATACCTCCTTTAATGAATAGGTTGTTCAAGGCTGATATTTTTTTTGTCGGTTGAATAATACTAGTTATTATTTACATCGTTTTAATAATTTTTTGTTTTGTAGTTAATAATAATAAATTGCATCAACTAACGATTTTGAGTTTAGGCTACGATTCCTTTTTAATTATGCGGAACGAATAAACGCATTTCAAAGAAATCTTGGAAAAAGTAGGTTTGCTGTCACGGAAAGCTTTTCTTGTTTTAAAGTCTTTTATGTTAAAAATAATGTATACAATAAACTATATAAAATGTTGAAATTTAGCTTTTAACCAATAATAACCCAGTTATTTCGGTATTTATTAGAATTAATAAAAAAAATAATAATTAGTAATTAATAATTAATGTTTTATTAGATTCTATTATTCTACGTTATGTTTTAAAAATTTTATTATTTTTATAATACACCAGATTATGAAAAATGTCACTAAGATTTACATTACCCACTAGTAGATTTGGAATCTCAGGTCGTGCATGTTTCTCGATTGACTACTTTATGGTGAATATTTCTCAAACTAATTTGAATTGGAAGGTCAAACTTCAGATTATGGAAGAAAACTTCATTTTCTAATATGCTTAAAAGAATGGGTTCTCTAAAATTGGTTGAAGTCGAGATTTTAGGCACTTGTATGTTCTGCAGAACATTTATTATATCTTTCTTAATATAACGTTCAAACGTTTTTTTCTATGATTATAATGTTAGTTAGATTGTAATTACCTATACTTTTATAAAGTGATTCTTAAACGAAAATGAATGTTTGTTTTAAACACGTTTTTATTAATATCTTGCTAAATATATGTAGTTAGAAATTCCACTTCAGACATGTTTGTCTCCAAGTCATGGGTGATATTTAATTTTAGTACTTGTACTTTAGAATGTATTATTGAAAGGATTTGAATGCAATTTTACCCTAATATATTCATTTCAATATTGTTCACTTTTAAACACACTATACTTTCTATCGCCTATTGATTAGATAAGCTCAACGTAATCGATCTGACAAGAAAGATTTAAAGATATAGATTTAATTCTTAGCACGGAATATATGCATTAAAAAATAAAACCTTGGTCTAATCGTAAGTAGACCTTAGGACAAGGGGTCATTCAAAAAAGCTCGCAAGTGGGGGGGCTTCAAAAGCATACTAAGAATACTGAGAGGGGAGGGCAATTGCTTTTTGCGAAATAAAAACGACATAATTTATATTTTTATTGATTTTATTTTTATTTCTTAAATATAATTTTATTGATAATTTTGGGACCGTCCATAAAGTATGTCACGCTCGAGGGGGAGGGGGTAAACCTCTATGTAACGTGACACAAATTAAAAATTAAAGTTAAGGTTTTTTGCGGACATCTTTTGTTGACGACCCCCAATGAAAAAAGCGTCCTCAAATTCAAATTTTGTGTTTCCCTGCGCCCCAATAGAGATCTGCCGTCATAACTCTGCTCATTGTAATATTAATTCAACATTAGCCACATTATCTGTATAGCGTAAAGAGTCTTGATATTCAAAATCTATTTATAGCTCTCAATATGGATATTGGTGAGCAATAGGAAAGAGGCACTCATTATAATAGTGGTTCAACGCTTGACAAGCTAGCCTCATTATCTATATGGCTTAAAGAGTCTTGATATTCAGAATCTATTTTTAGCTCGCCATATGGATATTGGTGGGCTATAGGAAAGAGGCACTCATTATAATATTGGTTCAACGCTTGACAAGCTAGCCTCATTATCTATATGGCTTAAAGAGTCTTGATATTCAGAATCTATTTTTAGCTCTCAATATGGATATTGGTGGGCTATAGGAAAGAGGCACTCATTATAATATTGGTTCATAGCTTGTCAAACTAGCCTCATTATCTATATGGCTTAAAGAGTCTTGATATTCAGAATCTATTTTTAGCTCTCAATATGGATATTGGTGGGCTATAGGAAAGAGGCGCTCATTATAATATTGGTTTATAGCTTGTCAAACTAACCTCATTATTTTTAGCTCTCAATATAGATATTGGTGGGCTAGGGAAAAAGGACGCTCATTATAATATTAATATTACACTAGCCTCATTATTTGAATAGCGTAAAGAGTCTTGATATTCAGAATCTATTTTTAGCTCTCAATATGGATATTGGTGGGCTATAGGAAAGAGGCACTCATTATAATATTGGTTCATAGCTTGTCAAACTAGCCTCATTATCTATATGGCTTAAAGAGTCTTGATATTCAGAATCTATTTTTAGCTCTCAATATGGATATTGGTGGGCTATATGGAAAGAGGCACTCATTATAATATTAGTTCAACGCTTGACAAGCTAGCCTCATTATCTATATGGCTTAAAGAGTCTTGATATTCAGAATCTATTTTTAGCTCTCTATATGGATATTGGTGGGCTATAGGAAAGAGGCACTCATTATAATATTGGTTCATAGCTTGACAAGCTAGCCTCATTATCTATATGGCTTAAAGAGTCTTGATATTCAGAATCTATTTTTAGCTCTCAATATGGATATGGTGGGCTATAGACGCTCAATATTATTTCAACACTTGCATCATTTATATGTGTAGTTTAAATAACCTGTTTTTGTGTGTTATTTGTTTTTTGTTAATGTTCATTAATTAGCCCGGTTAAAAATCCCTTTATAGCTCTCCGAGTACATATTGATATTGGGAGCATATAAAATATATTTATAATTTGAAACAATTTTGTCAAATTAAAATATTTATATATATACGGTTAAAAGTAAATTAAATTTAATTTTGGAATAGCATTTTGAATATTTAACAAAAGCGACATTCATTATGTGTAACTATCTTAAGTGACACAGATATTCTAAATACATATATATTATAAATTTTCACTAATTTTTTAATAATTAAACAACGTTTTGTGTTGAAATAATTTGTTTTGTTTTATTTCAACATATACATAATTTATTATTATAATAGGGGGGCGTGGTTTATCTTTGTTTACTAAGGAATGTCTGTATAGATATTAAACTGCGATTACTCCAGTTGCTCCCAAATAAGCTACGTCCAAGATTTGTTGACATTGATAAAAACTTAACATTGATGAATTAATTAAAACATTTGCATATTTTAATTTTTTATAATTAAAATGTAATTATGTCATGACATGTTTCACAAAATTTGTTTCTTTTAGTACCTCTAGTGATAGCATGTACGTGATCGGAGTCGCAAGGTTTTGGAACTCAGGGTCTGCTGGGTTAATTTCGCCATCGCAGTTTTTATCAGCAGTTAAAATCTCATTAACCGTGTCGATGAACAGTTTCATAAGTTATGCCATTGAAATGAACAGGCGTAGCTCATCAAATTCTGTATCGAGCCTTTGAATTTTCGGTCGACCTCAACGAAAATTCCCTAATGGTCAAGGACAAGCTGATTCGAACCTTCAATTTTGTATGAATTAGTTTGCTATATCTAGAAAATACATAAGCGCAAAACACCTGACCTGATTGAGCAAAACCAATGGTTTTTTTTATCCAGCACAGTAAAATTATCATAAATCTTTAAAACAACCGGCAAATTTGATGTTGATGAATGCAATTTTTATCTTTTTATCATTCACAGTAAACTCCAGTTCTCCATCGGTTTTCACTGCAGTTGTTAGATTGCTAATCAATTTTGTGGAATTCATACAATATGCAATGACGCACATGATTCACTTTGAAACTTTTATCTTCCATGGGCTATAGATGTGTTCAAAATATCAACAACAGTAGATTTAACTAAATGTGAAGTCTAACCGAGTATCTGGCATCTGATTTGACCCTGAAAACAACTGTCTATACTTAATCTCATGTTTTAGTTAAGTTAAAGAAGACTGGACAGAACTAATCCGACTCGGCTCTGACAATTGTAAGCGAGGCAGATATTGATACTTTAGCGACCCTCATCGACACCTGAGAGGATGCCCTGGTAAGAGCCTCTCTGGCCTCCATCAATTTGAGCGGAGTCATACCCCATCGGTCCCGATGTTTTTCCAGGTCACTGTACCATAAGCGATACTGGGTCCTTGCTCAGGACTCAGGTGACTCAGGAGGCTCAAACACACATGAGAAAAAGGGAATACATATAGTACCTCCAGCCACCTAGAAGAATAGAGGGGAACTTCGGGTATCAGGAGGGGGAGAAAGTCTGCCGAGGCCCCGTTCCCCCCGAGAGCAATGATTTGGAAACCCGGTACAATCGCATGATAATTGGTACTAATAATAATGTATAATAAAGATATATTACATCGGTAATAAATCTTTTTTTGCGTTGATGCACAATTCCAGTCGATGTTCAAAATTGCCATAAAATTTATCAAGTAAGTCGCTGCTTCCATCAATGTGATTGCACCAACGAATTATCTGCTGGCGAAAATGGTCGACATCTGCAATTCTTGTAGAGTAGACTATTTGTTTGAGGTGGCCCCAAAAATAAAAATCCATTGGGGTCAAGTCAGAGAACCTTGGTGCCCATTCTACGGTACCTCTTCACCCAATCCAATTTTCAAAATTGCCATTCAGCCAATTTCGCACATGAGATCATTTTGTAGGATTTTAAAGTACACCTCGCCGGTCACTGTCTTGTTGAGAAAGAAGGAGCCCAAAACATGACTCTTCCAAAGTCCGCACCATACCACCACTTTTGGACATGAATGCTCTTTGGTAGGATCCATCCAATACAGATTAATAACGACAGTTTTGTTTATTAACTTCGCTGTTCACAAAGAAGTTAGCTTCGTCGCTGAACAAAACATCAGGGTTCACAAAATTCAAAAAAATTATAAATTCTTTTATTCGTTATAATTTTTGTCCTAGCATAAACAAAAATAACATTTAAATCCATTTTGACACCCTGAATCGTCAGCTTTCCTAATATCAGTGCAACTGATATGGATCCATCTATCGCTGCTGTCACATCGTACCCAAAGCTCGCCGTCTTTTGTTGCCAAATCCGCAGTATGAGCCTATGTCTGTCATTTCATCCGAAATGTGGAGGATTGTCTTTGCACACGATTGCTTCAGCTCGTCTGCCTCTATACCTCCGATGGAAACATTCCTTCATCGCCTATTTGTTTTAATTTGTGAAAACGATAATGTACGTTAGGTATGGCCATCTTTCTGCTTCGAATCCCACGGTCCTTTCTTAAATATGCGTTTGAGCCAATGACTTAGAACTAATGGAAAAGCTATGAATAAATTCTTTCATAACGATCGCTTATCTTCTGTCGTCAAATAATAATATAATAATAATAATTAATTTATAAAGCGCCGTGTGCATAGCGTCAGAGGCGCCTGTGTCAAATAAAAAAAACTATTTCATGTGATTCATTGTTTACAACAGAGCAAACGAAATGTTATGGAATAAGAATGTATGGCGAATTGGGCCATACTTCAATTGCTTTAGTTCTTACCTGTACATTGGGGCCCACGTTCTGCAGCAGTTTCTCAAATTAGTGAAATAAATTAAATCTTTTTTGTTTCTTTTCAGCCAAATGGCTATAACCCTTTGGCCTTTGGCTGTGACTTAATTTTTGTTTGTAAAACTGCTCTACTGAAAGTGTGACCATCTCCAATACCTTATGTTTGGGCTTAATCTTCTCGATGAACGTGGTTGCTTTTAAGTTTGAAGCTCATCCAAGCAGATCATGCTTGTCAGAAATTATTATCAATAACTGCATTTGAAAATATCTTCCTTGGGGATTGTCGAAATAGGACCATAAAGGGAGTACAGAAACATTTTTGTAAAAAAGTCCAACACAAACTCTTGTCGTAATATTTCTTCGGCCCTGCTTTTTCGACCGGGTATACAAAAGTGGGCAAATACCTTTATTGGCTCCAGTCCCCAAAGCTATCACTTTCAAGTCAAAAACGTAAAAAAGAGGCTTCTTTCATAAAAATTTGCAGATTCGTCAAGACTCTCTTCAAAAAGATCCTCTCCCTGAACAAGTTAAGGACTAAATTTCATGAGGAAATTTTTTTGAAGCTCCTCATCAATCCGGGTTTGTGTTTTGGCAAGAAGAATTGCAACATAAGTTTAATGATTCGCAGTAACCATGATGATAAACCTTCTTTCCTTCTTATCACTTGCAGCCAATCTAACATCAGTGCTGCCATTTTCAAGAAAGGCAAGTCACCAGATAAGTTATTGAAATAATCATACATTTTCTGTATATATTCTTAAACAGTCAATCCTTTGTAATCATCTATCAATGACTGCAGGGAGGCCAGGAAGTAATAAGTAATTATTACTGAAAAAATTGGCCACATCAGATTATAATTTTCATATTGTTGTTACTTTCATCATCATCATCATCGTCATCGGCAACTTTTATGTTTATATAATTCAGTACAAATAACATTATGTTATTGTTTTATCCATATACATTATCTTTTGAACCAGATCAGTGTGTTTTTTTAATCATTAAGCATTATTTAATTTATTAAATATAAAATATTTATAATAAATCTATATTAAATTTACATAATTACAGTATTTAAATAAAAAAATATATTCATATTTACAGTCTTTTGGAGTACAAGTCCAGCGGGTCATTTTGGACAGTAAACATAACAAATAATTGCAAATACATTAGAACATTTTATTGAAAGCCAAGCCATTGAAGCCAAAGGCAGCATGTTCGAACCCAGCAATGCAACAACTCCCAACAAACCAATCTGGCATGCCCCCTGGAAGCTGTCTAGGGTCATAAGGGGACACGAAAGTTGGGTGTTGTGTGTTGTCGTCGATCAGCGAAACGGGATAGAAAGATAAAAATCTGGGATCTGTACTCTGGAGAGCTGAAGCTCTCTCTGACAGGTGAACTAGGTTGTGTTAATGGTTTGGCTGCAGGAAATCATCATTCTTATCTTTTCTATTGTGGTTATGACGGGCAGATCAAATGCTGGGATCTCGAACATAGCAAGGTTATTAGGCATTACGACGGAAATCTCGGTCGCGTGTATGGACTTGATTTCCACGATAAGTTGGACTTGCTTGTCGCCGGTTGTAGGGATGGGACGATTAGACTCTGGGATGTGAGAACCAAGGTTCAAACACATTGCTTGAGAGGTCACAAAAAGGGCATCATCCAAGTTTGTTGTCGGGGCAGCGAACCTGAGATCATCTCAGCTTCCGACGACAACACCATTCGCCTTTAGGACATCGTGGGAGGGAAGGAGAGGATAACTCTGACCAATAAAAAGTCTTGTTTTAAACCTTTCGTACTCCACCACAACCTGAATATGATGGCTGCAGCATCAAGTAACGAAGTGAAACAGTGGAGTATCCCGGACGGTGTTGTCATCCAAAACATTCGTGGACCCGATGCCATTGAAGCAATGGCAATTAATACCGACGACGTCTTCGTGTCGGGACATATAAATGTAGAATTGTGTTTCTTTGATTGGTCGTCAGGTCACAACTTTCAGCGTATTCCTTCTTCAATTCGGCCTGGTCAGACGTATTCTGACGCAAGAATCTTTGCCATGACTTTCGACAGGACCGACTCGAGGCTTATAACCTGTGGGATGGACATGACCATCAAGGTCTACGTGGAAGATCCGAATGCTACTGAAAAGAGTCACCCACTCAACTGGTAGTCATAGGTTGATCTTTTGAATGTACAACTTATTATCCTGAAATTGTATTATCACCATCTTTTTTATAATTAATTTCAAAGACAGATGAATATTTACAAGAATTTGATATTTGATTATTATAAAAATGAGAAAATGCAAAGAAATGGTTATTTGTTATTGATCAAGAAGACACACTGGACTTTAAATGCTAAAATAAAATTAACATTATAAATATACTGTTTTGGTCAAACAAAATATGAATTTTTAATTTTATGAAATTTTAAATTAGAGTTTATTCAAAGACTAGAATATTTACAATCATCATAAGAATCCTACAAGTGTCATCATCATCAATCCAATTTGTGAATTTTTCAATCCATGTCTCCATTGCTTCTGTAATAACTCGTTTTGTTGTTTGTGTTATTATTTATTATTGTTTGTGTTATTTTTTAATAATAAATATTTATTATTTCTTTATGTTATTATGTTATTATTCATGATGTTATTGTTGCAACTTTTTGTAACTTTTAAAAATAGCAAATAATTAATTAGGATTAATTTTTATATTTTATTGTTAATGGCTGGCAATGTTTCATGGAAATATCTCATTTTAATATTAATACTTATTACTTTTTAGAACATTGTTGTTGATGTTGTAGTTGTTTTATAAACGCACTGATATCGTCTGCCGATATTGGTTTTTATGTCGTTTTCATAATTTCCAAAGAGGCCCATATTTTCACAGATGATGACAAAGTAAGAAACAGTGGTGATTTCACTCTGAATGTCTCGATTTTGTCGTCACCATCAGAACAACCACCACCACCATCATCATCATCATCATCATCGTCATCGTCATCGTCGTCGTCGTCGTCATCATCATCATCATCATCATCATCATCATCATCATCATCATCATCATCATCAGCATCATCATCATCATCATCATCATCATCATCATCATCATCATCATATCATCATCATCATCATCATCATCTCATCATCATCATCATCATCATCATCATCATCATCATCATCATCATCATCATCATCATCATCATCATCATCATCATCATCATCATCATCATCATCATCATCATCATCATCATCATCATCATCATCATCATTCATCATCATCATCATCATCATCATCATCATCATCATCATCATCATCATCATCATCATCATCATCATCATCATCATCATCGTCATCGTTATCGTTATCAATATTAACTGACCCATATTGCCTGGATAACATCATCTGAACATAAATTAGCTGACTAACGTTGACTTATTAAATTAATAATTAATCAGTAATTAAATATTGCAATATATATTTCCCCTAATAAATTATACGTAATAGATTTACTCAGAACTGGACAAATCTTACAATGCGATCACGTGAATTCATTATAGATTATCATCAAAACACTTTTAACTATGTAACGGTTTTAGTTTTTGTACCAGCTTCACTTTGTTTTCGTGGAGTGTAAAAATGTAAGGGAATAGTTTAAAAAAGTCCAAGAAGCACATTTTTGATTTGCGTCATATCAGTGGAATCACAACAAAACATTTGTTTTTTTTTTTTGAAAATGAAGAGCTTTAACCTCATCATTTTATTCCTCATCAAACTTCCAGTAAGTACTCGTCAAGATTCGATTTTTCAACAAACAGAGAAAAGCTCATCACTTCCATCACTTCAAAGAAGCCACTCGGAGGAAATCTTCTCCAAAATTCAAACTCCTCTTCATCTTCGCAAAGAGAAGTCCATACGCCACATTCATCTCTTCCCAAGGAAGCACAAAGCCTTGAACAAACATCGAAATTTGGATGAACAAAAACCATGGAACTTTGAGCAATTAATTTCTCATAAGCTATCGAAGATTGTTCCACGTTTTGAGAGCGAAAATGTAAGAAGGAGACCTGAAGTCGAAAGTAATGAACGACCGGTTGAAAGCAATGATCGGTCCAAGAGTTATCCAGTTGAAAACAAACCTGAGTACGAGAGTTTTTCTGAACGTCTGAAAAAAGGTGAAAAAAAATAAAATGATAGCCGACTGAGAATATTTAATTCATGGAAACGTTTTAAACGAAATTGTTTTATTGAGCAAATGTTCAGAACCATGAAATGAAGTTTAAAAGAGATTTTATTTTTTCATAGCTGCTTAAATCGCTCAAAATGTTACATGGTTTTTATATTTTTAACATTAAAATGCTTCCTTAATTTATTCAGACGAGTTTCCAATGTTTGAAGTTGATCTATTGGAATGTTGTTCGCTCAAAATCGGAAAATGATTTAAGCAGTCTACGTAGTCGTGTCTGTAAACGATGAAGCTGTTTGTACACCATCTCTGAGCTAACAAAAGTATTTGCAGTGCAATTAGTGGACCAACATGTAACTGAGACCTCCTTTTGAAATTCCAAAACCTTGCGTCTTCATTGTGAATTGACCGCATTTTAAGGACCTGGTGTTAGTCACGACCAGCACCTCGTAATTCCTTTGGCAGGCCAATAATAATTTCTTCAAAAAAGATTTAAGTAACATTATCGATGAAAGTTTTAGCTGCTAATTACACTAATTGGAGATAAATTATTACCATAAATGTCATCAAATATTCAGGAGTGACTATTTCTTGGCTGCAGAGTAAGGAAACAGAAGCAATTAGTGAAGCCAGGTGGTTGTGTATGATATGTATGCTAATTTGTGTCTTCAAAACGTCGGTTGACTGCGGAGTGCATGGGAAATACAGGACTGCAGAACAAAGTGAGACTGCTATAAAAGATGGACCAAACGTGAGCTTCTAACTCGGCATCTGAGTTCGTCTTGGTGCCTGTTTTAAGATTCGTCCGTTTTGCTTGATTTGTGTATTTGTTCTTTTGAATTGAGGTAAACTATTTTATTCTGCTTTATTTGGTTTCTATTAGTCATCATCATCATCATCATCAACGTCATCATCGTCGTCGTCCTCATCGAACAAATCAAACTTTGTCTCTGAAACTTTAAACTTTGCATCTCATTATCGAGTTTAAACATTCTAAATAAAAACAAATAGAAAAATAAATTAGAGATTAATTTGAAAAAAGAAAAAAAAACGGCAAGAAAAGCGTTTAAGAATACGAAGAAGGATAAAAACCACTTCAGAATTTTATTATCTTCGCATCGAAACCAATACAAATGTTGAAATAAGAATAATATTCAAGTGCAGTTTATTACTGAAAAGCTAAACACAATCAGATAATCGAGATTAAAACGAGTGATGATCATTGAAGTGTTGGGATTGAATTGTAGGACAACTTAAACAGGCTACAACACGCTCCAAATCCTGCTGTTGCAAGGAGTGCTTGTCCAGAACAGCCTGTGAGACTCGATGTTCGAGAAACTTACTCCAACTTCCAGCCTATCTGACTCATTCTTTTGTTTCCTCTTTTAATGAGATGCGATTTATTATTTCCAATCGAAACTCGGGCAATAGGTCGTCGTTATGTGATTGGCTGCTTCGAATAAATAGGTCACGTCGTAACATTTAACAACTTCATGTTAATGATAGCAACACACAAGCTTCTTCACAAACCGCATGTCTTTAAAGTCGCACCTTCGCTAATTTTAGCTGAATTTAAATTATAAACAATTTCTCATTCTAAAGATTTTCATTAAAATTTCTGAACTTTCTAGAAACACCATGAGTGATGAATCTCCAAAATGTCACAAAGTCTTTAAAACTCTCACCTTCGATTTGAAGTCCTCTTCCTTCACCAGCAACAACGACTCAACCACCAGCCCTACCATCAACCTACCCACCATTGCCGGAAATAAACCCCTCCCTAGAGCTTTGCAGCCAAAGACAAACCACCAGGGTGTTTCTGCGGGGTACAAGCCCCTCTTCACAGGGTATGGGGGGTCGATTTTGAAAAGCTCCGATGACGGCCAGGATCGTCGTAGCAGCATGATTTGCACGACCACGTTCAAGTCCCAGTGCTCCCTCAGCAGGCCTTCCACTGCCAAAGGTTCAGCAGAACATTCGACTCCACTGAGACACAGGAACTCCGTACAAGTTGAGTGCTCTAGTTCCGTTCGAGAGGTGCAGAGTTCAAAACCAGACCCATCGCCAACGACCATCCACGTTTCAAAGAAGCGCAGTGGAGTTGACAATGGAAGCATTTTTTTGTCTTTGGGAGATGTCTTTGGAAAGCACGATCCAGTGGAAGAAATGAGAAAATCCGAGGAAGTGGTTTTGAGGAACTTGGGGAGGCATTGCAAAGGTGAGGGGAAACCAGATCCCCCGAGCTCCACCGTGAGTAGGGCCTTTATCTCCCTTCAGGGTGCGAAGACTCAGAAAGGAAATTCCTCCGTTGATGCCACAAATCTTGATCTTTCGTGGAGCAGTTCTTATGGGAAGCAGAAAGTATCCAAGGATGGAGTCATCCTCGCAAGACCGTCTGAACACTTCCCAGGTACCATTCGACTGTTCCTGAATTCGGAGGACAAACAGGATGAGTTGGAAAAGAGTTCCAATAGAGGCAAAGAAGTCGATCCTTCTCCGATCCAGGTGGTCTCGACGAAACGAAACCAGGTAATTATCGCACCTGCAGGAGATCACAAAAGCTCTCATCAAATGAAAACATCAACACGCCTGGAAAACTTTCCGGACACTCCACGGGGAGTCGTTCGGAGTTCAGAATGGAAACACGTGGCTTCCAGTGAGAATGACGTCACGATGGTGTCACGTGATGTTCCCGAAGAATCCAAAACATCTTTTTATCCTGGTTCAACTCTCAGTCAATTTAAGGAATCCCATCGTAGAAACAGGATTTCGTCGACTAATGATGATGATAATGATGGCGATGATGACGATGATGATGATAATGATGAGGCGTATCGCGATGAAGATGAGCATCACGGTGAAGATGCTGATGACGTCACTCAGAAAGATGAAATGAACCGTGAAAAGTGTCAACCTTGCTACGAGAAGGTCTCAAAAGAGGAGGGAGTCCGCGCCAACGAGAAGTGTCATGATGATCATCATCATTATGAGAATGTAGTTGATGATGATGATTATAAGAATGTAGTTGATGATGATGATTACAAGAATTTACTTGACGGTGTTCGTAAGAATGAAATCGATGATGATGATCATGACGACGTCGTTGATAAGGTTAATGAGATAATTAGTCCCGAAGATGTCGAGATTAAGGATGATGATAATGATGTCTGTGATGTCGTTAGAAAGGAAGTCGAAGTTCCAGTGTCCTTTCCTGAATCGTTTGCTGAAAATGGAGAAACAATTCAAGCAGAAAGAAGCACTTGTTCAATCGAAGGAAGCATGACGTCAGAGGAAAATCCAGATGGAGATCAATCAACCGTGAAGTCGAATGAAATTCATGAAAAAAATTTTTCAGAAGTAATTAGAACTTTTGAAGTTCCAATATTAAAACATTTAAAGTATTTAAGATGATAACATTATAATAATTAAAATAAAATATTAACAAAATGAAAACAAAATAAAATACTTGCAGTATGAATAATTATAAAAAGCCTGTGAACATTTCACAGGATTCCATTTTGTTGACGAGAGTTGAACATGGGTTTGGATCTGATGACAGTGGTTGTGATGAGGCAACAACTTCACTCTTCATCGAAGATTCACATGATCAGGTCGAATAAACTATTAATTTTAATAAAAATAAAATCAAATCCATTCATTTAATTAAACGGATTAAATGGTAAATAAATTAAATTCTCAGAAGGAGGATGCAAAGAACGACCACAACGAATCAACAACAACAACAACATCAACAACAAAACATGACAAACAACTGCGCAGAAACTGCGAATTGATCGACAACTCAGTGGAATGTCTGCCTTTTAAACTTGAAGGTTGGAATGAAAAGTGAATTTTTAAATATTTCAGAAGAAATAAACTTTATTTTTCCTGATTTATTTGAAAATAAATTTAAAAATTCTTGTCGAGTGAACATCATTCGACAAATTTCTGTCTTGTTGCCTTGGCAAGTTGAAATTGTTGAGGTTGTTCGTGTGCGTGTTCAAATGTTTAATTTCAATGGACGTGTGAAGTGCATGAAATTAGAGAGCAATTTGAAACTGAAACATTTCTTTCCTGCACCTCTGAAGTGTCGGTTCATTTCAGTAACCTGGATAACCAGCCGTCTCACATCTTCAGTGCTTGCATTCAAATGTCATCATCATCATCATCATCATCATCAGTTGCCACTGTCATCTTCATCATCACAGACACTGTCATCAGCATCATCATCACCATAATTTTCATCGTCATAGTCATCGTCATCCTTGTTATTCTTTAAAAACAACCAGAAATTTGAACCAGCACGTCTGCCATCTAGCGCACGAAGGATTTATGTTTGAGTGCGGCATTCCATTCCATTCACTACTTTTTAAGAATCGCTTCGAAATGATTTTTCATCTTTCGTCTCCTCTTTTTTGTAGGAATTCAGCATCCAGTCCCGTGTAATTCCACTTCAGGCACCGAAAGTTCACAGGTCAAGGGTGAAGTTTTAAACTTTGACACAACCTCAGTAAAGTTGGAAAAGGGCTTCCTTGGGGTTGGATTCTGCATCGAGGGTGGAAGGGATTCACCGTACGGGGACAGGCCCATCCTTATTAAGAGGGTTGTCAGAGGTGAGCCATCTGTTGAAGGAGATGTAAATTAATACTAAAGTAAATTATCATTTATCTTTGCAGGGAATATTTATTAAATTATTATTATTATTACTATTATTATTATTGTTAAAATTTGAATAATATGTTTTGGTTGTTAACTTGAGTATGAACTCCTGTTTCACTCTTGTGAGTCATGCATCGGAATGGAAGAACGAGTGGTGAAAGTCAAGGAGAGAATATATTCAATCTTTCATTCCTTCATTCCATCGCATATTCATGAGTGATGATGAATAAGCTTATCGGGAAAGAAAAATGTACAATTTCCTACTAATATGTGCATATTGATGAGGACGACGACGATGATGATGATTATTGCTACAATAAATTAAAGCGTTATCACTAACGACACACGTTGTTGCACAGGTGATGTTCCGTTGAGAGCAGGTGACGAGCTGTTGTCAGTGAATGGAGAAGAGGTGTCATCCATGACCTCAGGCCAGGTGTGGAGTTTACTCAAATCACTCCCAGATGGAGTGATGGTACTGGAGTTGAGAAGGAAGAAGTGAACATTGAAATGATGAATGCTTATCTGCATTCGATGGCTTGCAAAACCAGCTGTTTCACACATCTTCAGTGCTTGCATTTGTTATGATTATGAAATTTTCGACCAATTTTATTTTATTGAGATTATTTTGCAAATAATAGCAATAATAACTTTGATTGAGGAAAATTGAATTCATACATTCTTCAAAGTCTGCATTTTCTTTGACTTTTGACATTCAGATGTCGAGCAGAGAATTTATAAAAAAAATAAATAAATAAAAAGAGCAAAATTCCAATTTAAATTTAAATTTAACGAAGACTACAACCTGCTGAGTTTCTGAACGAATGTTAATATTATTTTTAAAGTCTCAAATAATGAGTTCACATCATCGCATTGTAACATTTTTCACAATCTGAGTGACATTTTGGACAAATCTATTACGTAGAAATTATTAGGGGAAATATATATTTCAATATTTGGCACCCCATCATAACAGACTGGCGACAAAATAGCCCCACAAAACAGCCCCGTCAATATAGCGGTAGAATTGGTTCTTTGTTGATTTGTTACATGTCCACATGACGTGATGATAAGGTGAGATAATTTATATTAAATACCAACTTGAAAAGTTCATGTAAAGTGAGGAAGTAGCCGGAATCCTAATAATATTTTAGACGATAAATCTTCAAACCACTAATTTCGAATTAAATTTGGAACCAGTTATCGGTTAATGTATTCAACTCACAAAATTGTTTTAAATACATTGACGGGGCTGTTTTGACGGGGCTGTTTTGTCACCGGTCTGTTATGACGGGTCACAACAATATTTAATTACTAATTAATTATTAATTAAAATAAGTCGACGTTAGTCAGCTAATTTATGCTCAGCTGATGTTAGCCAAGCAATATGTTTTAAGTTAATATTGATGATGATGATGATTGCGATGGTGATAATGGTGATGATGGTAATGGTGGTGGTTCTGATGATGACTACAAAATCGAGACATTCAGATTGAAATCACCACTGATTCTTATTTTGTCATCATCTGTGAAAATATGGGCCTCTTTGGAAATTATGAAAACGACATAAAAACCAATATCGGCAGACGATATCAGGGCGTTTATAAAACAACTACAACATCAACAACAATGTTCTAAAAATTAATAAGTATTAATATTACAATGAGACAATTCTTAAATTCCTTCTCATTAAATTTCTTATTCTGGCTCTCATATTAAGTGAGACCGGTTAATGATGATTAATCACGAAACATGATTATTTATAATTAAAATTTATTACGATGACGTAATCCTACATACAATATCATTAATATTATTTATTACTACAATAAGTGTAATTATGGTATGCTTATAAATGAATACATAAATAATAACTAATAATGAGTCCTATAATCATGAATATAACATTCTAATATAATTTTAATATTCCTTCTTAAACTTAAAAAACGAGAAGATATTGCCAGCCATTAACAATAAAATATAAAAATTAATCCTAAGAAAATATTTTTAAGTAAAAAATGTTTATTTGCTATTTTAAAAAGTTATCGTGTAAAATGGGTTGAAAGAAATTTATAATGTTTTATTTAAGCGTTTGAACTTGTAAAGAACGGAAAGCTTCTGTTGTTGATGACGACGACGATGATGATGATAGTTATGATGAATTTGTTGATAATAAAATGATCAATCATCGTTATTCACGCCCTACATGCTTGATATAAATAAATTATAATAAATTAAATTATTAAAAGTGAACAAACTTGGTTTTAATCACTTTGGTGGCTGTAAAACATTCTATCAACTCCAAATCCTCACTTCATTCTTCGGTCAATCATTCAATCCATCCCTGATCAATTTTTATCGCAATTATTGTAAATAAACGAGAATTACAACTGCCTGTTGCAACAATAACATCAGAAATAATAACATAAAGAAATAATAAATATTTATTATTATATAATAACACAAACAATAATAAATAAAAACAAAAACAACAAAACGAGTAATTACAGAAACAATAGAGACATGGATTGAATAATTAACAAATTGGATTGAATAATTCACAAATTGGATTGATGATGATGACACTTGTAGGATTCTTATGATGATTGTAAATATTCTAGTCTTTGAATAAAACCTAATTTAAAATTTCATAAAATAAAAAAAAATATTTTGTACGAACAAAACAGTATATTTTTAATGTTAATTTTATTTTAGCATTTAAAGCCACTGTAGTCCAGTGTGTCTTCTTGATCAATAACAAATAACCAATTCTTTGCATTTTCTCATTTTTATAATAATCAAATATCAAATTCTTGTAAATATTCATCTGTCTTTGAAATTAATTATAAAAAAGATGGTGATAATACAATTTGAGGATAATAAATTGTACATTCAAAAGATCAACCTATGACTACCAGTTGAGTGGGTGACTCTCTTCAGTAGCATTCGGATCTTCCACGTAGACATTGATGGACATGTCCATCCCGCAGGTTATAAGCCTCGAGTCGGTCCTGTCGAAAGTCATGGCACTGATTCTTGTGTAAGAATACGTCTGACCAGGCCGAATTGAAGAAGGAATACGCTGGAAGTTGTGACCTGACGACCAATCAAAGAAACACAATTCTCCATTTACATGTCCCGACACGAAGACGTCGTCGGTATTAATTGCCAGTGCTTCAATGGCATCGGGTCCACGAATGTTTTGGATGAAAACACCGTCCGGGATACTCCACTGATTCAGGTCTTTAAATGATGCTGCAGCCATCATGTTCAGGTTTGAGTGGAGTACAAAGGGTGTCGTGTAAAAATGTTCATTGGTCGGAGTTATCCTCTCCTTCCCTCCCACGATGTCCCAAAGACGAATGGTGTTGTCGCAGGACATTGAGATGATCTCAGGTTCGCTGCCCCGACAACAAATTTGGAGGATGCCCTTTTTGTGACCTCTCAAGCAATGTGTTTGAACCTTGGTTCTCACATCCCAGAGTCTAATCGTCCCATCCCTACAACCGGCGACAAGCAAGTCCAACTTATCGTGGAAATCAAGTCCATACACGCGACCGAGATTTCCGTCGTAATGCCTAATAACCTTGTTGTGTTCGAGATCCCAGCATTTGATATGCCCGCCATCACCACAATAGAGATAAGAATGATTTCCTACAGCCAAACTATTAATACAACCTGGTCCATCTGTCAGAGAGAGCTTCAACTCTCCAGAGTACAGATCCCAGATTTTTATGTTATTATAGTACGATTGCGTGGCAAATCATTCGTTTCGCTGATCCACCGTAATACACCATATCCAACCTTCGTGTCCCCTTATGACCCTAGACAGCTTCCAGGGGGCATGCCAGATTGGTTTGTTGGGAGTTGTTGCATTGCTGGGTTCGAACATGCTGCCTTTGGCTTCAATGGCTTGGCTTTCAATAAAATGTTCTAATGTATTTGCAATTATTTGTTATGTTTACTGTCCAAAATGACACGCCAGACTTGTACTCCGAAAGACTATAAATGTGAATATAATTTTTTAATTAAATACTGTAATTATGTTATTTTAAAATAGATTTATTATAAATATTTTATATTTAATAAATTAAATACTGCTTAATGATTAAAAAAACACATTGATCTGGTTCAAAAGATAATTTATATGGATAAAACAATAACATAATGTTATTTGTACTGAATTATATAAACATAAAAGTTGCCGATGACTATGATGATGATGATGATGATGATGATGATGGTGATGAAAGTAACAGCCATGTGTTTGCAGGTCACAAAGGCTAAGAGATCTTCATGATTTGCAATGATTGTTGATGACTTCATTAAGAGAAGCAGAATATGAAGAGATTGGTTTATTTAATGTTGTAAAATAAATTATTCAACGAAACTACGTTCATTTATTATGGTTTTTCATTTTTAAATATTTACTAATAAATTATTTTGATTAATTATTTTTAACTTGATACTTTGTTGTTTTAATCCTAAAAATGGGAACTAATCGAATATAAAAGTGTCATGTCTCAAAACATAAACGTTGGACATGCAATACTTAATAATTGTACTTGTAATAATAACTTTTGACATTCAGATGTCGAGCAGAGAATTTATATAAAAAATATGCAAAAAGAGCAAAATTCCAATTTAAATTTAACGAAGACGTTAAGACCTGCTGAATTTCTGAACGAATGTTAATACTGTTAAAGCATCAAATAATGAATTAACGTGATCGTAATTTGTCACATTCTGAGTTTTGACAAATTTATTTCCTGGAATTTGTTAGGAGAAATATAATATTATAATATTTATATACATAATTATATTTTAATGTAATTATATTTTATTATTAATTTAATAAACCAAAGTTTTTTTTATGTTAGCTAATTTATATTCAGCTAATGTTTTCTAGGCAATTTATATTCAGTTAAGATTAATCAGTTAGTATATGTCCAGATAATATCATTCAGTTAGAACTTGTTTAGTAATGAGACATGGGAAGCACTTACTGAAAAACTCTGTGGTCTTTTCAAAGTCAAAATGTAATTAATGAACTCCACCTGGTGATAGTTTGAAGAAAAAACCTTGAATTTTAATAACTTTCTGAATTCATTAACAATTTTTAATCTTTAAAATGAATTTCTTTAATTTGTTACAAAAATAAAATTAACGCCATTAATTGAAGGTTGTAAACAAGTAAAAATATGGCATAGCATGGTGCTGTTAAGAATTATGATTGCTTCATGGTGGTCCATTTCTTCCTGGTGACTCATTTATCTTAATAAACAAAATTATCTAAAAGTATTTTAACAACAAATAAATACGGGTACAAGCAATAAATTTATAATTTAAAAAAAAATTAAATAATGGAACCATAGAACGTAAAAACATTAATTAATAAAATAATAATTTTTAAAACATTAAACAACAAAATTACACTGTTTAAACATCATCAAATAATAATATATTAATGTTTACAAACATTAAATAATAAAATAATTATATTGAAAAACATACTTGAACTAATTACAGTACAGCGGAAAGTTATCTTTTGGAACGTTTGGAGGCTGGTACTTGGCGTACGTTCAACTAATTAACCAGGTGGACTGATGATGGTAGTGATGACGATTGTTGTGGTGGTGATGGTAGACTGAGGATGATGGTGACGATGACGACGATGATGATGATGATCCTGCTGACAATGACGATGCCAGATTAAGTGAGATTTAAAAAAAAAATATATTAATGCAAAAACTTTGATGTATTGATATAAAAACATTAATTGACATTACAAGAATTTAAAACAACAACAACAGCCACAACAGCAACAATAGCATCAACAACATTTAGGACACAATCACAAACAAGTTTGTTTTTGAAAGATCGAGGCATCAGTAATTAGTTTCCATGTCAGCGAATCAACTGTCTTCATTAATGGAGGACATTCACTGCCATCTTGAAAATATAATTTATTATTTATTTATTATTATTTATAAACATTATAACAATATTTATTATATTTGTTGTTTCAAATACTAAAATACATATTAAGATGTCATTATTAACGTGATATATACGATAACATTAATAATAATTATAACTGATACAAGACAGTAAAAAATTCAAATAAAATGACATGTAACAAATAAGTTATGTTGTAACTGAACAGAATATAGGAACTAAACACATTTGATTCATTAACTCTAACAACACGCATTCTTTGGAAGGAATCATTAGGATTCAGGATGGCCTTTACGACTGCACCGATGATGAGGGTGATAATGATGACGATGATGATAATGATAACTCCTATGATGGTGATGATGATTATTTCTGTTTTCTTTGCCCTCATTCCAATGGAATTTAAGACAAATTCACCCACTAATTGTTAGTATTTGTTGGCTTAAAGGAGACAACTGTTTATTAATTAAGTAAAAATTAATAAGTTAATTATTGTTATAATTGTTAACTAACTATTATTAACTAATAACTCGTTATTACTGTAACTATTAATAAACTAATAAAATTAGCTTTAATCGATATAAAACATGAAACATGACACTGATGAGGACAAAATATACACACAGGTGCTTCCTCGTAGCGTTTCTGAATGATTAAGTTAATTTCTAACAACTTGATGGTGGTGATGATGATGATGATGATGATGACAGTATAAACTTTGTTATTAAAACATTCGCGGTTCATTTAAATGAATCCATGCATTTCATTTGATGACGTCACACATTCCTGAATTCCACATTATTAAGGAGATGACTACGGTTACGATGATGATGGTGGTTGTGGTGGTTCTGATGATGACTACAAAATCGAGACATTCAGCTTGAAATCACCACTGATTCTTATTTTGTCATCATCTGTGAAAATATGGGCCTCTTTGGAAATTATGAAAACGACATAAAAACCAATATCGGCAGACGATATCAGGGCGTTTATAAAACAACTACAACATCAACAACAATGTTCTAAAAAGTAGTAATTATTAGTATTACAATGAGACAATTCTTAAATTCCTTCTCATTAAATTTCTTATTCTGGCTCTTATATTAAGTAAGCCCGGTTAATGATGATTAATCACGAAACATGATTATTTATAATTAAAATTTATTACGATGACGCAATCCTACTTACAATATTATTAATATTATTTATTACTACAATAGTGTAATTATGTTAGGCTCATAAATGAATACATAAATAATAATAACTAATAATGAGTCTTATATTCATGAATATAATATTCTAATATAATTTTAATATTCCTTCTTAAACTTAAGAAAAGAGATGATTTTGCCAGCCATTAACAATAAAATATAAAAATTAATCCTAAGAAAATATTTTTAAGTAAAAAATGTTTATTTGCTATTTTAAAAAGTTATCGTGTAAAATGGGTTGAAAGAAATTTATAATGTTTTATTTAAGCGTTTGAACTTGTAAAGAACGGAAAGCTTCTGTTGTTGATGACGACGACGATGATGATGATAGTTATGATGAATTTGTTGATAATAAAATGATCAATCATCGTTATTCACGCCCTACATGCTTGATATAAATAAATTATAATAAATTAAATTATTAAAAGTGAACAAACTTGGTTTTAATCACTTTGGTGGCTGTAAAACATTCTATCAACTCCAAATCCTCACTTCATTCTTCGGTCAATCATTCAATCCATCCCTGATCAATTTTTATCGCAATTATTGTAAATAAACGAGAATTACAACTGCCTGTTGCAACAATAACATCAGAAATAATAACATAAAGAAATAATAAATATTTATTATTATATAATAACACAAACAATAATAAATAAAAACAAAAACAACAAAACGAGTAATTACAGAAACAATAGAGACATGGATTGAATAATTAACAAATTGGATTGAATAATTCACAAATTGGATTGATGATGATGACACTAGTAGGATTCTTATGATGATTGTAAATATTCTAGTCTTTGAATAAAACCTAATTTAAAATTTCATAAAATTAAAAAAAAATATTTTGTACGAACAAAACAGTATATTTTTAATGTTAAATTTATTTTAGCATTTAAAGTCACTGTAGTCCAAAGTTTCTTCTTGATCAATAACAAATAACAAAATGCATTTTCTCATTTTTATAATAATCAAATATTAAATTCTTGTAAATATTCATCTCTCTTTGAAATTAGTTATAAAAAAGTTGACAATAATACAATTTGAGGATGATAACAAACTGTACATTCAGAATATCAACATATGACTACCAGTTGAGTGGGTGACTCTCTTCAGTAGCATTCTGATCTTCCACGTAGACCTTGATGGTTCTGTCACTCCCACAGGTTATAAGCCTCGAGTCCGTCCTGTCGAAAGTCATGGCGTTGATTTTTGCGTCAGAATACGTCTGACCAGGCCGAATTGAAGAAGGAACACACTGAAAGTTGTGACCTGACGACCAATCAAAGAAGCACAGGTCTCCATTTACATGTCCCGACACGAAGAAGTCGTCGGTATTAATTGCCAGTGCTTCAGTTAAAAAATCGGGTCCACGAATGTTTTGGATGACAACACCGTCCGGGATACTCCACTGTTTCACTTCGTTACGTGATGCTGCAGCCATCATATTCAGGTTGGGGTGGAGTACTAAGGGGTTATAACAAGTATTTTTATTGGTCAGAGTTATCCTTTCCCTTCCTGCAACGATGTCCCAAAGACGAATGGTGTTGTCGTTGGACTTTGAGATGATCTCAGGTTCGCTGCCCCGACAACAAACTTGGAAGACGGCACATTCGTGAACTCGCAAGCAATGTGCTTGAACCTTGGTTCTCACATCCCATAGTCTAATCGTCCCATCCCTACAACCGGCGACAAGCAAGTCCAACTTATCGTGGAAATCAAGTCCAAACACGCGACCGAGATTTCCGTCGTAATGCCTAATAACCTTGTTGTGTTCGAGATCCCAGCATTTGATCTGCTCGTCACAACTACAATAGAGATAAGAATGATGGTTTCCTACAGCCAAACCATTAATACAACCTGGTCCATCTGTCAGAGAGAGCTTCAACTCTCCAGAGTACAGATCCCAGATTTTTATCCCTCTATCGTACGATCCCGTGGCAAACCATTCGTTTCGCTGATCCACCGCAATACACCATACCCAACCTTCGTGTCCTTTTATGACCCTAGACAGCTTCCAGGGGGCATGCCAGATTGGTTTGTTGGGGGTTGTTGCATTGATGGGTTCGAACATGCTGCCTTAGGCTTTAATGGTTTGGCTTTCAATAAAATGTTCTAATGTATTTGCAATTATTTGTTATGTTTACTGTCCAAAATGACACGCCGGACTTGTACTCCAAAAGACTATAAACATGAATATAATTTTTAATTAAATACTGTAATTAATTAATTTTAACATAGATTTATTATAAACATTTTATATTTAATAAATTAAATCTTTAATGTTTAATAATTAAAAAAACACTGATCTGGTTCAAAAGATAATGTATATGGATAATAACATAATATAATATTAGTTTATAACATTTATTAATTGTGGATTACAAAATTGTGCTTCATAATGTAAACATAAAAGTTGACGATGATTATGATGATTGAAATTAACAACCACGTGTTGATAATTAATTAATTTTAATATGGAGTTATTATAATTACAGTGGAACCCTGTTATGCCTAGGGGTTTGCTAAACAAGCGTCGAGATAACCGATGATCGAGATAACCTAAAATCATTATGGCGTATATTAACATATGATTGATATTTCTTTACGTTCATAATGTTCGTTAATAAATGAGAATGTACATGTATTTCTTTTGCACAACGGCAATTTATACTTTATATTTATAACAATAAAATGTACTTACATGTTTGCTAATAGCAGAAGGCATGAGTAAACCCAACTAACATTAGAGATTTACTAATTCGCAATAAACACCACCGCTGATTCTTGATAAAAACCATTATAATTATTGTTTCCTATATTGCAAACACAAAGATCGCTTGCAAAATCCCCCATTTACGGTAAAGTTTGTTGCTTGCGAATTTGTGAACTATTGAAGCACTTCATTGTCATTACCTTTGTGCTCAGCCACTACAAGTTCTTTTATTGCTGGATCATAGATACACATAGATGCACATAAACACACATAGATACACATAGATACATTTCTCATACATTTGCTTTATCACGTCGGCCATCATTTTCCACCCTGAAATGGTGTTTGCTGGAATGCCATGCTGATGACAAGGGTCTGCTGGTTTTGTTCCTTGCACAATTACGATTTCATGCTTATTCTCTGTTGACTGATTGTCCAGTTTTCTCTTAACACCTCCAGACATTTTTAGAACGAAAAAAATAAACAGAATAGCTAAAGAGTGTTTCCCCTCAGACAAAATCAGTAAGTGTGAATTGGGTTCGGCGACTTAAATTAATCGACATAATCGATGAGAAAATGCTAGAATAAAGTTTGAATTTGGCGGTTTCAGTCGATGATTAATCACGGGTATCGAGATAACTGATGTAAAGTGTAAATTCGGTCCTCTTTTGTGCTCGAGATGTTAGGGTTCGGCGACATAAAGTAACGAAAAACCGATGAGAAAATGATAGGCAAAAAAGGAATTTGGTTCTACTTCAGAAACCTCAAGTTAGTAGGGTTGGCGTGTTAACCAAGGTCGAGATAAGCGGGTTCCAATGTATAAGCATAAAATTAAACCTTTTAATATTTGTAAATATATTGCCACCACCACCACCATCATCATCATCATAATCATCATCATCATCATCATCGTCGTCATCGTCGTCGTCGTCGTCGTGGTCGTGGTCGTCGTCATCGTCATCGTCATCGTCATCGTCATCGTCATCGTCATCATCGTCATCGTCATCGTGATCATCATCATAGTCATCGCCACCATCATCGTCATCATCACCATCATGAAAATAATGACGGCATAATGACGATACGACAACTCATACCATCGAAGTAGAACAAGTAGAACTTGTTATGTCCTTAGCGCCGTTTTATTTGAGCTCAACCCGCCAAATCCTTCTCAAAATCAATTTTACAATTCTTTATTATTTATTAATTGTAACTTCATTTATATAGCGTCATATGCATAGCGTCAGAAGCGCTTCTTGTAACCATTTATATAGCGCTCCTTCCCAAGGGCGCTGGCAGCAGTGCAGGCTGGGTTTCGAACACGACACATTACGACTGTTGCCACTTACGCCGTTCTATCCATTCATCCATCTATCCTCCCATCTGTATGTACATCCCTTTATCCCTCCATCCATCCACTCAATCAATCCATCCATCCGCCCGTCAATCCATCCATCCATCCACGTAACCCATTCGGCTAACCTGCACGCCCCATTAAATTATACATTTTTAATTTTTTTTTAAATCAAAAATCTCTAACAGCTCCATCTCCACTTTGAGTTAAAATGTTAGCAATTAATTGAAATATGAAATGTCACTAATTATAGAACCTCTGACGACACCAATAATGTTGGACGAGATTGTGAAAAACAAAATTTAAAATTAATATTTCCATAAACTATTTCGAAATAATTTCTACTGCCTATGTTGATGGTGATGATGATGATAATTAAATGTTATAAAAACAAAATAGCAATAATGTAATGATAATTATTATAATAACAAAATAGCAATAAAAAATGTCTGCGATTAGAGAATGTTGCTTTGTGGACGAAATCGTTCGTTCTCGCTTCGACTGAATACTCACAATTATATCGTTGTTGTTGTTGCTGTTGTTGAAGCTGTTGTTGTTGTTGAAGCTGTTGTTGTTGTTGTCGTCGATGCTGTTGTTAATGATAACAATGTCGCTGTTGCATCACCCCACTGACTAATTGCGCAGAAAAATTATTTTTGAACTGCTCGTTGATCTAGGTGAGTGAAAATCATTACCTCAGGTATCACTGTCTCGAACTTCACTTGTTCACAAACAACCATCACCACCGCCATCGTTATCATCGCCAACGTCGTTGTCAACATCGTTTTCGACATCGTCGTCGTCATTTGTCATCGTCACCGAAGTCTCCGTGGTCATTAATGCTACCTAAACAATTGGAGAAAATTTAGTAAATGTCACATATTTTCATATCAAAGGAGATAATGAAGTACAATTCAGTTAATAGATTTTAATATAAAATTATGTAAGAAATTAGAATGCCACCATGCTTATCACATCATCATTCTCATCTTCATCATCATCATCATCGTCGTCGTCGTCATCATCATCATCGTCATCGTCATCGTCATCATCATCATCACCATCATCATCATCATCACCATCACAATCACCATCATCATCATCATCATCACCACCACCATCATCATCATCATCATCATCATCATCATCATCATCATCATCATCATCATCATCATCATCATCATCATCATCATCATCATCATCATCATCATCATCATCATCATCATCATCATCATCATCATCATCATCATCATCATCATCATCAACATCATCATCATCATCATCATCATCATCATCATCGATGACGACGACGACGACGATGATGGCGATTGTGATTAAGCGTTGGATGGCTGTTTTTTCAAGCGGAGGTTGAGTGAACACATGCGCAGTATAAAAGGCAGTGAGATGAGTTGATGAGTTGCATCAAGAATTTGTGTTGAGGACTGGAGACTCTGGTACTACTTTAGGAGCAGGATTTTAAGACTTTTAAAGGTTTTACGGAATTTAAAGATTTTAAAGATTATAAAGAATTTTAAAAATTTTAAAGATTTTAAATTGAGCTGAAGAAGTCGAGGGTCGTTAGCAGTTCAATAAGTTCACGTTAAATTAGTTGTTTTTGATATCAGAGGTTAGGAGATTTTAAGGAGAGTTTGTTCATTTCGATTTTTAGGTTATTTTTAGTTTTTAAGCTAATTAAAATTTTTAAGTTATTTTGGATTTATTGCAAAATGTTGCAAGCGTTTTGTTGTACGGCATTTGTTGCTGCAAGTTAGAATATTACTTTTAATATTAAATATTTAAATAAGCAAGATATTTAAGTTATTAAAATATGCATTAAACAAATAAAATAATATAACATTTAAATTAATACATTTGTCGTACACCGACAAGATGTTACTCACAGTTTTTGTTGACATGCGATATTTTTAGAAGGCCTTACTTTATTTTGGCTTCTGTCTGATAATCCTTTCAAACTCGTACAAACCATTTAATAATAAAGATTTAAAATAAAAGATATAAAATAAAAAGATTAAAAATAATAATAATATAATAATAATAATAATAATACATATATATTATAATATTATTATTATTAAATGGTTTGTACTAGTTTGAAAGGATTATCAGACAGAAGCCAAAATATTATTATATTATTATTATTATAATAATAATATTATAATATATTATAATATATAATATATATATATAATATAATAATAATATATTATAATATTATTATATTATTATTATTATAATTATTATAATAATAATTATTATAATATATAATATATATATAGAATATTAATATTATTATAATATATATTATATAATTATAATATTATTATTATAATATATAATAAAAATATAAAAATAATAATAATAATAATAATAATAATAATAATAATAATATAATAATAATTATTATATTATTGTTATTATAATTATATTATTATTATTATAATAATAATAATAATCCTAATAATAATAATAATATATAATATATATATAGAATATTAATATTATTATAATAATAATATAATAATAATATTATAATATATAATAAAAATATAAAAATAATAATAATAATAATAATAATAATAATAATAATAATATAATAATAATTATTATATTATTGTTATTATAATTATATTATTATTATTATAATTATTATAATAATAATATTATTATAATAATAATAATAATAATAATAATAATAATTAATAATAATAATATAATAATAATATTATAATATATAATAAAAATATAAAAATAATAATAATAATAATAATAATAATAATAATAATAATAATAATAATAATAATAATAATAATAATAATAATAATAATAATAATAATAGTAATAATAATAATAATAATAATAATAACTTTATTAATAATAATTAATCATCCAATTAATTGTTACAACAAGATGAGCATTTTATGACGGCTGTGAATTTTTAAGGATCAAAAGGGTTTTTTTCAGCTATTATTTTGTCTGATATTTTATATGCATGGATGGATGAATGAATGAATGAATGAATTGATTAATTAATTAATAGATGGATGGATGAATGGATGAATGGATGGATGGATGGATGGATGGATGGATTGATGGATGGATGGATGGATGGACGGACGGACGGACGGACGGACGTATGGATGGATGGATGGATAAATGAATATATAACCAAAAATAGTAAGTGACTGATATTATATAACTGCAATAAAGGAATCATTATACTGTAATATGCCAACAAATGATTGTAGCGATTGCGTAAATGGAGCTAACAAAACATTTTAAAAACATAATACCATTTAAAAATCTGTCTGCAAACAAAATATAGAAGCGTCTGCGTGCTTTGCTGACCAGACATGAGAAGAATCGAAGCATTGATGTTTTCAGTAGTGATTTGTAGCAGGTTTTGATGCAAATTGTTTCACAACAAGCAGTTATATAATAAATAGTTTTACAACAAATAGTTATACAATAAATAGCTTTGCAACAAATTGTTTTACAATAAATAGTTTTGCAACAAATTGTTTTACAATAAATAGTTTTGCAACACGTCCGTTATGAGGAACGAGGTTCGACTCCCAGCTGCAGACGAGTTCACCTCCTATTTATATTCCATTCGATCTTTTACTCATTTCTGGACTCTTCAATCTCTCTTCTCCAGACATCACGTCACAATATCGCTCGTTACACCGTTGGTCTACAATCAGGGAGTGATTTGTAATCCTGTACGGGCGATGTATCCCTAAATGAAGCTCTTGTTATTGTAGTACAATGTTGCAAATGAAACAATTACGCACCTTTTATTAGAGAAATATTACAAATCAACTTCTAAATAAGAATAAATGAATTCGCATTAAATATTGATCAAATGGATACATATTTAAAAACCCCGTTCATACAAAAATACGATTTTATCATCCTCTGTATTTTTTGTGACCTTCATCCTGATGATGATGTTGCTTGTGAGGTTTTCAAGGAAAGGATGCCGAGTTGTGGTGGAGTGAAAGTGGAACAGCGGAAGTAAAACGTGGAATTTCCATTTAAAAGATGAAAATAAGAATTGTTACTTAAAACATTTAATTATAATTTTTAAAATATTTAAATCAACGCTATACGACATCCAAGTTTAACAATGTCGCCATTGTCAGCCTAAGAGATGGAACATTGAAGATTAAGCTGAATAACTATTATAATTAAGCATAATTAGTAGAGGCAGTCGTAATTATCTTGGTCTTGATCTCGGAATGTCTATTGATGATGATGATGATGATGATGATGAAGAGGATAGAGTTGCGTTAGCATTTCCAGGAAATGTTTGTTTAAATATTTTGTTGAATAATTTCAAAAAAATATGTCGTTTTTCAGAATTTCTCTGCAAACTCCTGCCAACATTGGAAATGATGCTTCGTTTCTTCATCTGCATTGTCTTCATCTCAGCAACGTCGGGTGGATAATTTTATTATTTATCATTATAATTATTATTAGTAGTAGTTGTAGTAGAAGTAGTAGTAGTAGTGGAAATTTTTCAAGCATAGTACCTGGAGAAAAGACAGAAGAAAGGGCCAAAGAAGACGCACAGAAAACACTTTCAATGATTCATGACAATGTTTCGAAAATTTATTTAACCATTTCAATACTTATATTCGGATTCAAAATATTCGTATTATGGTCCTTGGTTGATCTCTGACCCGTGTGAGGACTTTAAATATTCGGGTGATGTTTTTTTTTGATGATGGTTCTAGAAAGTGTCAGAGGGCTAAATAAAATCTTTGAAGAGTAGTAGTAGTAGTAGTATTGTTATTGTTATTGTTGTTGTTGTTGCTGTTGTCGTCGTGGATGTTTTTATTATTTTATTTTTATTTTAATATATTACAAATTCGATGAGCCTAAAAATTAAATCGGCTAAGAAGTAACTTTGAACTCAGTTTCAGCCTCAACAAATGATCACGAGGTTGTCATCAGCGGTTTGTTGCCAACGAGCGACAACAACAATAACAACAACTATTACATCCAGTTGTTGGAGTTGGCTGAGGACCTCCATGAACAACAGGAACGTTGGCATCTTCAGCTTTTCTGGGATCCAAAAAATAAAATTTGTGAGTTTAATTACATTTATTTATATTTGTTTTTTTTTTTTACTGTCTTCTTATAATTCAAAATTTACGATTATCTTGTGCCTTGACAATAAATAAAAATAAATTAATAAGTACTTGTTTTGCAATAAGTGAATAGATTATTTTTTTTCATTAATTTATTTTTTAATGAAATTTATAGAAAGAAAACTTTAAATTGTATTAAAATCATAATTTTGAAAAATTGTAAATACTTGGAATGTTTTGATAACAATTGAAGATGTTTATGAGAATCATTACCTATCTTACCAGTTTTAATATTTGGACCACCATCAACAACAATATTATTGTTCGTAATAATAATAATAATAATAATAATAAAAATAATAATAATAATAATAATAATAATAATATAATAATAATAAAAATAATAATAATAATAATAATAATAATAATAATAATAATAATAATAATATAATAATAATAATATAATAATATAATAATAATATAATAATAATAATAATAAAAATAATAATAATAATAATAATAATAATAATAATAATAATAATAATATAATAATAATAATAATAATAATAATAATAATAATAATAATAATAAGATAATAATAATATAATAATAAGAATAATAATAATAATAATAATAATAATAATAATAATATAATAATAATAATAATAATAATAATAAAAATAATAATAATAATAATAATAATATTAATAATAATAATAATAATAATAATAATAATAATAATAATAATAATAATAATAATAATAATAATAATAATAATAATAATAATAATAATAATAATAATAATAATAATAATAATAATAATAATAATAATAATAATAATAATAATATAATAAGAATAATAATATAATAAGATATATTTTGATGAAAATAGCTATAATAATTTGATGTCTTTGAAGTAATGCTTGATCGCAGACCATTATCTTTATGTTTGTTCATCAACTTTGTTGGACATACAAGTTCTGACGACGAGAAACAATGTTTAATGATTTTCAGTAGTGTAATTTAATTTTTTTGATAATTACAAAAACGTAGAAGGTAATGATGATGATGATGATGATGATGATGATGATGATGATGATGATGATGATGGTGATGATGGTGACGTTGGGATCACTAAGTATCCACAACATTATTTAATTGTATTTTTACATTAAAATGGTTGGAAAAGATGGAAAGCCATTGAACAAACACTCAATAATAATAATAATCATCTCACAATAACAATAATAACTTCACAATAACAAATAACAACCCAAAACAACGATAATAATTTCACAATATGTCAACTTCACTCAACCACAGCTTAAACACTAAATATTCAATTTGATTATTCAAATTTCTACTTGAACCCTCGGTCATCTTAACCTTAACCAACGACCTTTGAATTTAAATCACTGTTCAGCACCGATGCCAATCATCAGAAAAATGAATGAACTGCGTCTCCACTGGGTTCCAACAGCAACATTCGTTCGTTTGATCCTGGATTCCGGCGAAGATATGTGCATTTGTGCATCACAAGCATCATAAGCATACTTTACTGGATAACTACGCACTATTGGAATGACGCAACTGATTTCAGTCCCACTAGTGATGGTGATGCGTTTTAAGTCTTCACAAATCTCCAATTAGCGACTCGACACGTTAATGAATCGTTTTTTGAGGCAATCCAGCCATCCATAAACCACTCAACCACCCACAACCACTCAACCACCCAACAACCACTCAATCACCCAACAACCACTCAACAATCCATAAACCACTCAACAGTCCATAAACCACTCAAACAACTACTTCTTAAAATGTCTCAGACAACCCTACGAGTTTAATTCTGAAGAAATCGGGGTCAAGATTCTGATTTACAACTCTGTGGCTTAACGGGCTTTCTTGTGATGGTGGTTAATTTTCAGTTTCTTTGTCCACTTATTAAATTTTAAAACGGAATGAATTCAAATCGCGGCCTTTTTAAAACCTTTTTAGTTCGCAGGAACCATTTCGATCGATTCTTTATTTTTGCTGACGATTCAAAAACGGGTCCGCACCAAAAAATTCCACTTTAATTTAATAACTAACCTTTGAATTCTTTTTATAATTATTCCAAATTATTCTTTCAGTGATTTTAAAATTTTTCAAATCTTTGAAGATGAAGCGTTTTTTTATTCTTGCTTGGATGTTTCATCCATTTATTCGAATATGACATTCTCGTAATATCTTTCTTAGATCTCACTATTTTAAGTTTTCAGCTCCGTTGGGAGTGATTCATTGAAAACAAATATCTAAATAATAATAATAATAATAATAATAATATAATAATAATAAGAATAATAATAATAAGAATAATAATAATTAATAATAATAATAATAATAATAATAATAAGAATAATAATAATAATAATAATAATAATAATAATAAGAATAATAATAAGAATAATAAGAATAATAATAAAATAATAATAATAATCATAATAATAAGAATAATAATAATAATAATAATAATAATAATAATAATAATAATAATTAATAATAATAATAATAATAATAATAATAATAATAATAATAATATAATAATAAAATAATAATAATAATAATAATAATAATAATAATAATAATAATAAAATAATAATAATAATAATAATAATAATAATAAAATAATAATAATACTAATAATAATAATAATAATAATAATAATACTAATAATAATACTAATAATAATAATATAATAATAATAATAATAATAATAATAATAATAATAATAATAATAATAATAATATAATAATAATAATAATAATAATAATAATAATAATAATAATAATAATAATAATATAATAATAATAATATAATAATAATAATACTAATAATAATAATAAAATAATAATAATAATAATATAATAATAATAATAATAATAATAATAATAGCTGGAAACATTGCAATGATTAAATACGATTTCAAGTTCTAATTGTAGCCACAAACCAATGAAATGAATCAATTTAATTAAGATGAACGCTTGAGAATCTGGGAGAAAATATTCGAATTTTAATCAAAAGCACGTCAAATATGTTGCGAGACTTAAAGGTCCGAATGAGATTTTTTGAACCAAATCATATTTTTGTATTATTAAATTATATTATTATGAAATGGTCATTAAACAAATTGGAAATTTTTTAACATAAATTCGTTTAAAATAATTGGAGCGTCTTATCCATTCCAAGCATTTTGATCGGGAAAATCTGAAATGTCGTATTGTCGGATAATTTGTTGATTCATTTCGAGACATTTGCTTCCATTATTATTACATTTTTATCATATTATTATTACATTATTATTATCATTATTATTATTATTATTATTATTATTGTTATTATTATTATTATTATTATTTATTATTATTATTATTATTATTATTATTATTATTATTATGATTATTATTATTATTATTATTCTATTATTATTATTATTAATTATTATTATTATTATTATTATTATTATTATTATGATTATTATTATTATATTATTATTATTATTATTATTATTATTATTCTTATTATTATTATTATTATTATTATTATTATTATTATTATTATTATTATTATTATTATTATTATTATTATTATTATTATTATTATTATTATTATTATTATTATTATTATTATTATTATTATTATTATTATTATTATTATATTATTATTGTCATGTTTTAATCACATTATCATTTTTTAAATGTCCGTTCAAGGCCGTGTTTCTGTTCACCAATTGAAAGTTTTTACCCAATTCAGGTGGCACTGTTTGTTTCTGAGCAGCTGTTATTTATTTGCTTTATTCTCCTTCAAGCCCATAGCAAACTATTTAAAAGAAGCACTCGAATCCACAATCAGTGATACGACGTGATCTCCAAACTAAAAAATTACTTTCTCAAAAAAGCCACAAAATCCAAGTAATTGCAACAAACAAATGCTTCCAGTACTTGCCAGATATGGAACACTGGAGAAGCAATCGACGAGCGTAAGACTGTCACCTCGCAGATCCGTTCAGACATTTCATTTGGGTGTCCTCAAATCCTCCCCAAGCACGTACCTCCTCGAAATCTTCCTCGGTTGTTTCCCGATCAGGGACATCGCAGTCAGGGGACCTGATGGCATCAAATCATCCTCGGTGGCTCCATTCACGGTTAGATGTTCTTCTCAAGTAGCATCATCATCATCATCATTATTATCGGCTTCGTCATCGTCATCTTCAAGAATATTATTCTTGGAATTTTATTTTAATTTTAGCTTATTGTGTTTATATTACCCTACTATTTGTTACAGCTTATCGACGAATAAGCACTTTCATTGCTGTCGTTGCATAATTGTTACTTATTATTGTTGCTATTATCGTTATTATTATTTCTAAAATATTATTATTATTATTTAGTGACCCACATTATTTTTGTTTTTGCTGGGAAAGTTAACAGGGAACTCATCACCCCTTAATGACCTCAAAAAGCTTTCAACAGCTGAGTGCTTTCTTCGGATAGCAATTGTGCGGCCTGAATGGCAATTTTTTAGACAATCACTATCAAAACTCTCTTCTAATGGCCAACGTATCCGTGTGGCGTCGACACCATCAGTACCGTAATTATATCATCGTTATTATCATCACCATCATCATCGTCATTATCATCATTGTAATCATTAAATCATCATCACAATTTACTTCCAGTACATACATAAGAATCTTCAACTTCTGGAGAAAGACTCCATCTCACTGAATGACCTTTCAAACGGGCGAGGTTGTGAAACGACGGAGAATGATGACTCACCTGCACCTGAAAACATGCATTTCGAAGAAAGTCAATCTTCGTCCACCACCCAAGCAGAGGAAAACCATCAACCTTCGTCGAACCTCTACTCCAACTTGGAAGAAAGCCACCATCATTCATCTTCATCCACCATCCAGACAGTCATCTTTCCACCTACCCACTCCTCCCCGCTGACACCCACCTCCACCACAACCACCAGAGCCGCCGTCGGACCACCTGAGCCACCGCCTCAAGAAAGAACCACATCGCCGAAAGGAAAACGGAAACCGAAAGTTCCAGCCGTCGGGAGTTCCTTGCATCCTCTGAAGAGGGTCAGTCAGTTCAGAAAGTCATCCAAGAGGCCCATCTTATCTTCCCATTCAGCCTCTGATCCTTCGAATCTCCCTGCTGACTCTCCTTTCCATTCGTACTACTGTAAGTCCAACTGCGTCATTTACAAATAATTTTTATCCAATAATTTTGCCTCATTTCGAATTCAAACTTCAGACGGTTTTTTGCCAAAGCAATTACATCGTCAGTTTGAAATCTAGGTCAGTCGGATGTCATTACGAAACTTTTTTTTTTAAATGAGACGCATCAACTGTGCAGATAGCAGGCGTCCTTGGTTTATAAGTTGAAACAAAAAAGCAGTTAATTGAAGACCGTGCTCTATAAATAGATTCTCAAGACCTGTATCTGACGTCACTGGAAGAGTTGAAGAAACTCATAGTCGGCCTGAAAAGGAACGTAGACAAACAAGTGAGCCACTTCGTTGCACGCTTCGTTCAGTTAAAAACATCGCCATGTGGGTGGCCACGTTTGCGAGTAATAATAACAATCGTTATCAATCGATCTCCAGAAATGAAGTCAGCATGTAGCTCAATTAAAATTAGTTCTTCTTGAGACTAGTTTTGAATGCGAAACCTTGTGGGTCGAGACGCATGGAACCCCACACAACTGACTTTGCAATTATTGTTTATTAAGGGAGTGATAATTTGGGAAACTGATTACGTGGGCAGAGATTTTTTAAGGGAAGCCTTCGATTTCTTGTGGAGGCGTAATTTGTTGATTAACTCGTCATAAAAAGACGAAGATGTATTGGAATGCCTCGCTGATGATTGTTAACCATTGTTACTGGTTTCCACTGCTTCAATGCTGTAATAAAACTTTATCACTGTTTGGTTTGCCTTTTTAACGGGGTGGTGCTTAAAGAAGCTGTCGATATCTAATTGCATTAATAATTACTAATTAATAATAGTTTATTAATAATTTGCTTTTAATTACAGAACGAGGAAATAAAAAACCTCAAGAACATAATGTCAGAATGTGGCATTTGTAGTAGAGACTCGTCTTACTCCAGCGCCGAAGGGCGTCGTTCAGCCGCCTCATTCGACCCATGCAGACCCAACCCTTGCCACAAAGACACTCAATGTTCCCACGACCCCAATTCACCTGAGGGATTCCAATGTGAAGCTTGTCCCTCGGGTTTTGTTGGAAATGGTTTGACATGCCGTCCAATTCAGTGCTACGATTTACCATGTTATGAGGGTGCGTTTTTTTCTAATGTAATAACATGCAGAACTGCCGATGACTAATCATTTGTATCGCGCATACTTAAGCCTTTTTATAACATAAAATTAGCTATTAGGGTTCTTTACAGCGAACAAGTCGTTCAATTGAGAATTCGGACATAAATTTGTTTGCTCGAAACATTTTGCGGCACATGTGCAATAGAAAGGTGAAACAATAATCACTAAATCTTCAGACGTCAGGTGTTTTCTGAATTTTTAGGAGTCCCATGTCAGGATACTTCAGAGGGATTCGAGTGTGGACCATGTCCCCATGGTACAACTGGAAATGGAAGAACGTGCACCTCTTTGCCCAACAACTGTGCTTCTCTTCGGCCGTGTTTCCCCGAGACTGTCTGTTACGATACCGAAAAAGGACCAGTTTGTGGACAGTGTCCTCCAGGTAGAGATTGTTTCGATGCTTGAACGTAATAAAATAAAATAAAAAGACTTAAGTATTGAGCTTAATAACTGATGTGTAATGCGTAAACTTTTGCTGATAAGGTACGACAGGAAATGGCACAGGTCCTGAAGGCTGCCAAAAACTTTCCTGTTCAAACGTGATATGTCCGGTTGGGGTGGAATGCATTGAAGCACATCGACCGACCTGCGGTCCGTGCAAACCCGGTTATAGACGCTTCCATCCCGATGCCACCGAGTGCTCTCCTTACGACTGTGCCAGCGATCCGTGCTACCCAGGAGCAGCCTGCTATGATTCCTCCACGGGTCCGGTTTGTGGTCCATGCCCGCACGGTATGACTGGTCACGCCAGAAGGGAAGTGGACGGATGTAGGTACTTGACTTGCGCCGAGGGATTCTGCTTCTCAGGAGCAGAATGCTATGACGGAACACAGGGTCCGATCTGCGGAAAATGTCCTGGGAACATGATAGGAGATGCAGTCGGAGAAACCGGTTGCAGGAGAAGAAATTGCGGAGACGTTCATTGCTTTCCAGGGGTGAGATGCCACGAATTTGAAGAGGGACCAACTTGTGGGCCTTGTCCTCCAGGTGGGGTATACCCTCAATCGTGTTGTTGACAGATAAGAACCTCATCCAATTTTCGTCAATTCGATGTAGGCTTTATTGGGGATGGATCTCATGAAGGTTGCCGAAGGATTCAATGCAGCGATGATCCTTGCTTTGAGAGTGTTCCGTGTATGGACACAAGTGAGGGATTCAGGTGCCATCAGTGCCCAGACAACATGGTTGGTGATGGAACCAAACACGGATGCAAGCTCATTGAGTGAGTTTAAATACAATTTTGTCTTTTCTGACATGGTCTTAAAATGTATTTTTCATCTTTTAGTTGCTCCGATGAACCTTGTTACCATGGAAGCACGTGCTTGGGAATTCCAGGTATAGGTTTCAGGTGTGGAGCATGCCCCAACGGAATGACGGGAAACGCAATTGTCAAGGGTCGCTCGGCCGAAGGATGTCACGAAATTAAAGTGAAACACTGCACTCCTGAAATGTGCTTTCCAGGAGTCACTTGTCATAACACAGAACAAGGACCGCAATGTGGAAGTTGTCCAAACGGAATGATTGGAAATGGAACATTTTATGGCTGCAGGAGTATTAGGTGGATTTATTTAATTTTTATTTTTTTGTCCCCGCTTCCAATATTTAAACTGCAATTTATGGAGGTCTTCAATTCGTCAGATGTTCGGATAAACCGTGCCATCCTCTTGTGGCATGCCAGGATCATTTTGGAAAATATCGATGCGGTGCTTGTCCTACTGGCATGACAGGAAATGGAGTTGTGCTAGAAGGGGAGGAAGGTTGCACGCGCATCCCCCTCAAGAACTGCAGTTCCTACACCTGCTACCCTGGGGTTCAGTGCCACTTTGATCACGAGAGAGGAGCCCATTGCGGAAGTTGTCCAGAAGATATGATCGGTGATGGAAGCTACTCGGGATGCCGAAGAATGAGGTTGGAAAGTTTGGTTAAAAATGATACTAAGTGAGGGAATTAAATGTCATAATCTTATATATTGCTATGTATTAATACACACGCGCATACGAACACAGCTGGGAACATTGCAAAGTAAATTGACATTCATTTCACGGCTTCATGATTAGGAATCCGTGCCTGGCTCAACAAGAATGCAAAGCTGCTAAGTAATTACAGCGTTTGGGTCGAATTTTGATAGGTTGAGTGAGAAAAACTGGATATTATTTATAAATGAAATCTGGGTAAAATGAGTGAGTTAATATTATTATTATTATTATTACTATTATTATTATTATTATTATTATTATTATTATTATTATTATTATTATTATTATTATTATTAATTATTATTATTATTATTATTATTATTATTATTATTATTATTATTATATTATTATTATTATGATTATTATTATTATTATTATTATTATTATTATTATTATTATTATTATTATTATTATTATTATTATTATTATTATTATTATTATTATTATTATTATATTATTATTATTATTATTATTATTATTATTATTATTATTATTATTATGATTATTATTATTATTATTATTATTATTATACAATGCTAGAAATATTGTTACGACATACCCACTTTTTATGGATAATTTCCTTACAAATTAACCTTGCTGAAATTTTTAGCAATTACGTAAATCACCATTTGTAAGCATTGTGCAAAATTTCCTTTCATGGGGGTTAATGGTTCCCGTAAATTATGCAAATAAACCATTTTTGGCCTGGAAATATTATTACGACAGTTTCCGTTTTGGGCTCGTTTCATCAATTTCAAGGTCTTATTGGAAAGATCAAACATTAAATTGTCATTAAGAAAGCTATGTAAAGGAGGGTGACATTCAAAACTTCCTTTTACATTCATTTCATCATGGGGAAGAAAGCAGGTTTGACAGAAGGAGAAAGAGGACAAGTTAAAGCCTGTAGGAAGGCAAACTATTCAATAAGAAAGATTGCAAATGAGTTGAATAGGTCAATAGATGTCCTAAAATGTTTTTTGGATGATCCAGACTCATATGGGAAGAAGTACAAAGGCGGAAGACAGAAAAAACTCTCGAATCAGATTCAGAGACGTCTCATCAAGGAGGCTGCACAAGAGGAATATTCGTGTAAACAGCTAAAAGATAAGCTGGATTTAGATGTCCATGTTAGGACAGTCTGCAATTATCTTAATTCAAGTGGACAGCTGAAATACGAAATGCGAAAGCGAGCTCCAGCGTTTAAAGTCCATCACAAGAAAAAACGCCTCCTCTGGGCCAAAGAGATGGTCAACTACAACGAAAGATGGGAACGCATAACTTTCACAGATGAAAAAAAATTCAACCTTGATGGGCCAGACGGCTATAAATGCTACTGGCATGATCTCAGAAAAAAAAAAGTTTTTATAGCAGAAAACATGGAGGAGGAATTTCAGCATTTGGGAGGACTGAACTGGTGATTTTGAAAGGGAGGCAAAACTCTAAGAAGTACATGAAAATGCTCAAGGATCAACTCCTTCTTTTTGCTGAAACAAAACAACATGAATTTCAGAAAGATAATGCTCCTATTCATGTTTCCAAGGCAACCAGAGCATTTTTCTAGGAGTCCACATGCAAGTGATGGACTGGCCTGCATTTTCACCCGACTTGAATCCGATTGAAAATGTCTGGGTCTTTCTTTCAAGATCAGTTTATGGCAATGGACAGCAATATAACGCAAAAAATGATTTGAAAGAAGCGATTTGGAGTGCCTGGAGAAATTTGGATGAAAACATCATCAAAACACTGATTTTCTCAATGAAGAATAGGTGCACAGATGTTATTTTTAAGAAAGGAGGAATGACATCTTATTGAAACATTATTTCATTTAGTTTTAAATAAAAATTTTGCCAAAAGACTGAAATTCATGAGTTTATTTGTAACCTGTCGTAACAATATTTCTATGCAAAAAAATGGATTTTTGAGAGATTTGCGCTTAATTCTTGATAAAAGTGAAAAATAAAATATACGAGTTATGTTCTTTAAGTATATTACACAGTTCTTCTAAATTTGAGCTTCCTACGATAATTTAAACTTAAGTTATTACAAAAAATGGGGACTGTCGTAACATTTTTTCTAGCACTGTACATTAACATTAGGTTTTATTAACTTCAGGTGTTCGGACGATCCCTGCTATCCAGGAGTGCAATGCAAGGATATGATCTTAACCGGATTCAGGTGCGGAGAATGTCCGCATGGAATGATTGGAAGCGGGAAAGGAGAAGGCGGATGTCAACCCGTTCCTCAGGACAGGTGCTCACCTGGATTTTGTTACCCCGGAGTTGAGTGCCGCATGGATGAATCGTCGAACCTCCCGAAGTGTGACAAGTGTCCTGATGGAATGAGGGGAGATGGAAAACATTGCCAGGACATTGACGAAGTTAGCTGGAATGAATGTTGAATACTGAACAGCAGAAAAAATATAAATTGTTAATATTATTATTTGTATTTGTTTATGTTTATCTTATTTTATTTTATTATTATTGTTATTATTATTATTAACAACGAAGCGAATAAATTCTCTTTCAACAGCGATAACAACAAATCAAGTTTCAATGGAGTTCGAAATTGCAATATCTGCTTATTTATCGAAACTCTAATGCGTCTGAAAATGGCCTCCATTCATCATCATCATCGTCATCATAGTCGTCGTCATTATCATCATCCTCATCATCATCAACACTTCATCTCTCAAATGTTATCGATGAAATTTTTATTTTACCGACATAAAAGACATATTAATGATCGGCTCACTGATGATAGGTGCCCCACTTTAAGGACTTCTAATATGTTTAGATTACCTCCTAAGTGGTGTCTGTTCTCCTCGGTCACGTGATGTGACGTCATCGTCTCGTCTGCTTCCGGTATCACATGTGTGTCTAAAAGCTCTTTATACGACTTTATATTTTTCATCCACGATGAAATAAATTATGTTACTGCAGTTATTATCATGTTATTATAAGTTAATATATTTTATGCAATCTTGTTAATGTAAGTTAAGTTAATAAATTCCACACACACGATTATTTCTTATTCCTATCCGTTTTAGGATTTCGTCTACTTCTGATTTTTTGTTCATTGAGTGAAAGAAATTTAAAAAAATAATAATAAATTCATTTAAAAAAAAAGTTTCATTAAAAATCTCACAGCGAATTAAATTAAGAATTCCCTCGCATACATTTGATGCTGCTCAATATCAAACTGATTGATTTTTTTCATTTTTTTAGGTCTAGGTGAATTTTTGATGCTTAGATATTTAATCTCATTTAATCCTATTTAATTTTATTTAATATTATTTAATCTTATTTAATTTTATTTAATGTTATTTGATCTCCAATTCCACAAGTATTTTTACTTTTACTTCTACTTACATAGCTATCAGAAATATCTTCATATTCAACTTAATTATAATTACTGGAGTTAACCTTTCACTGCACATAATTATATTCACCAGAAGTAACTTCTCATTAAAAGTGTGCAGAACAATCCCCGTGTGACCCTCTCGTGACCTGCTCGAATTTGTCACCCGGTTACAAGTGTGGCAGTTGTCCACGTGGTTACGCCCCCATGACAGGCAAGAACAGATTGAGGAGACATAAACACGTGAGACTCCAGTTTTTCATTCACAAACTTTTGACTTTATTTGAATGAATATAAATTTGACTTTATTTGAATGAATATAAATTACATGATTATAGAATTTCGGTTGTTTGTTAATAAAATATTTATAACCTAATAAATCATGATTTGGTTGATTAATAATGACGAGAATGTTGACTCAAGATCTGCAGAGATGTAGACGAGTGTCGAGAGAACATCCATAACTGCGTGGAAAATTCTGAGTGCATCAACAAAGAGGTTTGTTTAGAAAACTTTCAACAACACAAACGATACAAATCTCATTGTTTACAAACATTCAACATAAACGATACAAATCTCATTGTTTACAAACATTCAACATAAACGATACAAATCTCATTGTTTACAAACATTCAACACAAACGATACAAACCTCATTGTTTACAAACATTCAACACAAACGATACAAATCTCATTGTTTACAAACATTCAACATAAACGATACAAATCTCATTGTTTACAAACATTCAACATAAACGATACAAATCTCATTGTTTACAAACATTCAACATAAACGATACAAATCTCATTGTTTACAAACATTCAACATAAACGATACAAATCTCATTGTTTACAAACATTCAACATAAACGATACAAATCTCATTGTTTACAAACATTCAACACAAACGATACAAACCTCATTGTTTACAAACATTCAACACAAACGATACAAATCTCATTGTTTACAAACATTCAACACAAACGATGCAAACCTCATTGTTTACAAACATTCAATACAAACGATACAAACCTCATTGTTTACAAACATTCAACACAAACGATACAAACCTCATTGTTTACAAACATTCACCAACTCAAACGATACAAGCCTCTTGGCTCAAAAACATTCAATACAAACAATAAAAACTTCTTTGATTACAAACGTTCAGCAATTCGAACAATGAGGAATTCATTCATTAACGACACTTTAATGAATGCAGGGAGGATTCGAATGCGGGTCTTGCATCGAAGGTTACCATGGCAATCAGACTCACGGTTGCCACCTCCAGCCAATCGTGTGCGGGCTCCAAAAAACCGTCTGCGATCAAAACGCCTTTTGCACGCACTCGAAATTCGGAGAGTCAATTTGCGCGGTTCGTTGACTTTTGACCTCCTAACCTTTCCGAAGTTCACCTGATGATCACGTGGTTTTTAGTGCAAGATCGGATTCGCTGGAAACGGAGTGATTTGTGGAGTGGATTCCGATTTGGATCGTTGGCCTGATGAAAACCTCAACTGTTCGGATAAGAAGTGCAGGAAGGTTAGCCTTCATTGAGGAATGCTTGCTCCGGTAGTGATGATGATGATGATAAACGACGACGACGACGATGACGATGATGATGATAATGACGTCCCAATCAGGACAACTGTCCCAACTTACCCAACAGTGGACAGGAAGATTCCGACAAAGATGAAATCGGGGACGCATGCGATGACGACCTTGACAACGACGGTGTTCCCAATGCCGAGGTCAGTGAACCGCCAAACAGAAATTCAGTAATAAATAAGTAGGCCACACGCTTCGACCGGACCTCATTTCTCGTTTGATGAACAGGATAACTGCCCTTTCAATTACAACCCGAACCAAGAGAACTCGGAAGAGAAAGGTGACCTGTTTGGAGATGCCTGTGACAACTGCCCAGGAGTGTCCAACCCTGACCAGAAGGACACCGACAAGGATAACCTCGGTGATCTTTGCGACCCAGACCAGGACAATGATGGTGAGGGTTTAGTTTTGTTTATTAATTGTTAGTTATTTAACTAATTAGTTTTTTTTTAAGGTAACTAAATACTACTAAATGTTGCCAATAAAATTAAACTAATTGATGGTTTTTTAAAATTCTGAATCTCAAATTATTTTTTAAAATTCCAAACCAGGAATCATCAACGAGTTGGACAACTGTCCTCTCATAGTCAATCCAGACCAAAGTGATGATGATAATGATGGTGTTGGAAATGCCTGCGATAACTGCCCCAGAGATCATAACCCTGATCAAGTAGGTGCCGCAATTTGGCGTAATGTATTACATTCGTCATCATCGTATTTGTCACTATCATCATCACGATCGTCATCATCATCATAATCGATATCATCATCATCATCATCATCATCACTTGAATCGATAAATTGATATTTTATCAAGGCCGATGTCGACAACGATCTGTTAGGAGACGTCTGCGATTCAAACGTTGATTTGTTAGTTTCAAACAATTTAGTTGCATAGTATTAAAAAATACTAATTAATAAGAATTAATTATTTTCATCATAATTATCGAAATCCTAATTTATATTCTGCACGCGTGAGTCATTTGAATGCCATTCATTTATTCGGCATTAATTCATTCACTCATTCTTTCATTCATTGTAGTCAGCCTCAACCGTTTCATTTTTATGGGCACCTTGTGTTGCGTGCATTTTAATTCATCCAGCCTACCTACCTGTTGAATAGAAACACCTGGTTATCGATTGCATTCCTTTGAGCGTTGTTCTCCATTCCTCAAAATAGCTGCCAATCAGGCGCCGTCTAAATATAGCATAACGACATCTAAAATCTTTTGTGAAAATTCGTTTTTATAGACGGAGATGATATTTGTGGTGGCACAAGAATGCATTATTGGTGGTTGTAATAATATTTGTATTTAATCATTCAATAAATTATTATGTTTATTATTACTTACAGAGATGGTGATGGCGTTCAGGATGAGGAAGATAACTGCGTTGATGTTTCAAATGCTGACCAAGCAGACAGTGACAACGATGGCCTTGGTAGATTATTATTTTTAATATTTAATTTATTCACTCGTTATTAATCAGTAATAAATTAAGGTTCCTTCTTGCTTAAAAACTCACTTAAATTATTTATTGCATAAAAAGCAATTAGATGAACATTTAAAAAATGCCTCCTGTTGCCAGGTGACGCGTGTGATGGTGATGATGATAATGATGGAGTTCCAGACAAACGTGACAACTGTCCTCTTGTTCCAAATGCCGACCAAACTGATATCAATGGTAGGAATACAAATGTTCCATTTGTATAAATACTAAATAGAATAAAGTCTCTTGTCTGCGATTACATAATTATGTAAAAGTGATAATAAATTATTCGTAAATTATGCATCAACAAAAATGACTTAACGCGATGATGATGATGATGATGATGATGATGATGATGATGATGATGATGATGATGATGATGATGATGATGATGATGATGAGATGATGATGATGATGACGATGACGATGACGATGACGATGACGATGACGATGACGATGACGATGACGATGACGATGACGATGACGATGACGTTGACGATGACGATGACGATGACGATGACGATGACGATGACGATGACGATGATGATGTTGTAGGGGATGGACGGGGTGACGCATGCGCCAAAGACATGGACGGAGACGGTACCTTGGATCCTGTCGATGCCTGCCCTGAGAATGCCAAAGTCAGTTGGACGGACTTCAGGAACCTCCAAACGGTTCCTCTCGATCCCGAGGGAAACTCTCAGAACGACCCCAAGTGGGTTGTCCGCAATGACGTGAGACCATTTCAGATTGTCAAGAGTTCCATTTGTAGGTTTTGTTTACGAACAAATCTGTCATCATGATGTCATGATTTATGGTTATTACGATTATGAGGTGATGATAATGATTATGAGGGTGATGATTACGATGACGTCAGCATTACTTTTTAAACGCGTATTTTTATCTAAGGGTGCCGAAATAAGTCAAGTGATCAACAGCGATCCGGGAATTGCCATTGGTCGGTTGACATTTTTTTTTAATTTTAGATTATTTTTGAGCAACTAATTGTAGACATTATTGAACGGTAATTGTAATAAATAGTTAACTAATAATAATTAAAATGTTAATAATGATAACAGGATACACAAGATTTTCCGGCGTGGACTTTAGTGGAACGTTTTACGTCAATTCTGAAAATGATGACGATTACGCTGGCTTTGTGTTCTCATACCAAGTAATTGAAGACTGAAGATGATAACAAAAATGAATCGAATTAAGAATATTTATGAAAATTTATTGTTCAAAAATAATTAAATTATAAGATTAAAACATTTGTTATGACAAACAACAGGACAGCTCCAACTTCTACGTGGTTATGTGGAAGAAATCACAGCAAACATATTGGCAGGCGACGCCTTTCCGGGCAGTGGCCGAACCTGCCATCCAGTTGAAGAACGTCCACTCCGAGTCAGGTCCAGGAGAAATTCTTCGCAATGCTCTCTGGCACACTGGGAACACGACCGATGAAGTCAGCTTTTGGGAACTTTATTTTTGCAATCTGTAGTTTTATAACTTTTTTTTAATTGTTTGTGAATCAGGCATCTCAAGGATTTAAATAATATTTATTAACATTTTATTATCGAAAAGGCAAATGGTGAAAATCAATTTTGTCTAAAATAGCATGTTAAAAAGTTCATTGAGTGAGCTAATTAGTTACCAAGAACTGAATGCCACTAATTATTGAACAATTGAACAAAGTGATGAACTTTTTCATTATTAATTTATTCTTGGTGCCATAAAAACTATTCTAGAAAAAAAGTTTAAAAAAGTTGAACAATTCCTTTGTTATCTATTGGAATGAGTGGAACAAAAATATGAACTTCCTTAATTACGAGGATATGCACAAGACGTCCGTTAGAATGCAGCTGCTAACTTTCATTTAATTTGTTTCTGATTGCACTTATTTTTCAAGGCATTTCAATAATCTATAAAGTGTTTTCTATTTAAATAATCTTAACGTTTAGCGTCAAACGCAAAACAGCAAAACAAACCAATTATCTTGACCTCACTTTGAGACACTTGAAATCCAGTTGACCATAACATATTTGTGCGTAGAATGCTCAATCTGAACAATATTAGGCAGTTAAGAGAGTTATATTTTTATTATTACATTGCATTTATAATAACGATGATATTATTATAATTATACAGGTAACGCTGCTATGGAGTGACCCAAGGAACGTTGGTTGGCAGGAAAGAACTGCCTACAGATGGGAGCTCATACATCGACCAACCACAGGACTCATAAGGTTCAAATTCAATCTTTTATCAAAATTATTTCACAACTCTGTAATTTCAGATATCAAAGTAAATGGTCGATGATTATGATGAGTTTCAGATGACAATAGTAATTGAGATGGTGGTGGTTGTAGGATCAAGTTTTTTGAAGACAAAAAGTTGGTGGCGGACTCGGGAAACATCTACGACTCGACCCACAGAGGAGGAAGGTTGGGAGTTTTCTGCTTCTCTCAAGAGAATGTCATTTGGTCTGACCTCATCTACAAGTGTGACAGTAAGCCTCTTGAAAAATTATTGTGCTGTACTTGTTTGGTACATTTGTTGCAATATCAACAGATTTAATAATAATATTAAATTGGTGATGAACTCAACAGAACCATAATTGATGATTAATCAGTGAAATTTGATTTCGTAGACTCCATCCCAACCGAAAAAAAGAAAAAGAAAGTCTAAAGATCGTGGATGTTCAGGTTCATCCTATGAGCCTTATTCCTCGTTTGGCATACGAGGATATCGTTGAACCTTACTTTCTACACACGTGTTGTCAGCTATAGGATGTTTTGTATAACGAGTAGTTAGTTGATTTGCTACAGGCACATGGCATTTTTCTTCTTAACAATCTACAGTCATCTGTTTGTATCCTGTCCAGACCTCATTCGCTTACTGTCCACCGGCATCGACATTAGAATGCGAATCAAAACATTTTGCTAGAAGTCTCAATATTTGACACGTTTTCCTTAAAATGTTGATGCGAAGCACTTATTGATGTGAAAAAGTGAACCAGTTTCACAATCGGGCGAAAGTAGTCACCGGTGAATCACCAAATAAAATCTTAGCCCCATAAATTCCTACTATTTGTTTGGTTTGTTTACGATATAACTAGATGTGAGAGAACTAAATTTGCAGTTAATGGAATCACAAAATCTTCAGGAATTCAGCTTTTGAAAGGCCTTCTGATATTGTTTTTGATGAAGTTTGTTCTTGAATCAACGAGCTAAAGTCATATCGTACACAAAAATGAAGAAACCATCAATCATTATAAGTGCAAATATTTAGTCATTCAAGAGAACATTCTTGTCCTCGTGTAAAAAATGTCGAGTTGATTTAAAAATTATTCGTACCGTATAGAAACATGATGATAACAATAATACAATTATAATAATAATATAAATAATAATTAATTTTTAAGGCATAATTTATGTGCATAGCGGAGGAGCTCCCGCTGTCCAGTGAAGTCCTAAAGGTGGTGCTTGAAGAGCTCCGGAGATGGATGGTCTCTTATGAGGGGAGGAAGTTGTGAGGCGTATTGATTGGTTGATGAAGATGAATGCTGGAAGATGAACCCGTATATGACGGCGATGGATAAGGTATGAAGATTGGGTGGGTTGGATCCTCTAAAGTGTGATATGGCATGAGAACAATTTTGAAAGTGATACGGCTTTGAATCGGCAACAAGTGCAATTGCTTCAGGCAGCCCATACTATTGAGGCAGGGGTTGAAAAGAACAAGTTTGGCATGCTTGTTTTGGACACGTTGTAAGGAATGTATTAAAGAAGCAGATGTTTCACAGAGAAGGGAATTGCAGTAGTCAAGACGAAATAACGAGGCTGCGTGCAAAGGCAGAAGTTGTGTCGATGTAAGAGTTGCGAACGGATGTGCCGGATTGCCCAGATAAGGTCACCGGTTACAGTATTTAAGGATGGAGGCGGAATGTTCTTTAAAGGTGAGGTGCGATTCAAAATTAACACCGAAAAGCTTGAGAGTAATAGAGGAAGGAAGGAGGACGCCAGCGACGCTTGTGGAGAGGCGACAAAGTTTTGAGGTGTGCCAATGAACATAATTGTAATTTTACTTCATTTATGTAGCGCCATATGCAACCATCTTCTTGTAACCATTTATACAGCCTTCCTATATGGCCGTTCAGGCTGAGTTTCGAATACAACAGATTACGACTGTTGCCATTATCGCCGCATGCTGGTACGTAACCCAATCGGCCAGCCTGCATGCTACATAATTACTATGTTGTATATTACTCTAATTATAATTTTACTTTTGTTAATAACTTTACTTAATAATTAGGAAATACATGAAGGGATTCCTACTGAGTGCAAGGTTTAAACAGATTGTCTGCAATAATCAAACAAAAATAAATAAATTAAGCATATAAATGACATCACAAACGTAATCGGTTTTTTTTGTTTAAATCATAAGTAATTTTATTCTGCTCTTGTATATAAATAATTCTGGTCGACCAAGATTTTGTTGGAATGTCCGTGGTAATAAATGAGAAGGCATTCACCACTTGGAGAGTTCGACAGTCGAACTTCGACTCGTTGAAATAAATTCCGCAGAACGTTGTTGTTACAGTTAGCGGTTTTAGTTTCGTTAGTTATGTCGAACCGCCGATAGCAAACGTAGTCAAGTAGATGATTTTAAAATTATTTCAAATAATCCGTTTTTCGCACAGAAAACAGTAACCCATGCAATGAAGCTACCACTTACCGAGAGAACAATCTCTTTTTCATGCTGTTATACCTTACATACCAAATATAAAAGCTGCAGTCTTGTTCAATATTGTGGATGGGCTACAGCCATAACAATGGAGATCAATCACTAGGAGCCAAAAGCCATTTTTAAAATGTTCACAAATGGAGAAACATGGTGCTCCACAATCTCAACCAATTTTAATTGCAAGCCCAACCTTGCAACTTTGACAAAAGAGACTGATGCAGAGAGAATTACTTTAATGATTAATGACAAAACAATCACATCACAAATGATCAGTCTACTTTCCCTTCTTAGCCTTGAGTTTCCTCTGGTAGAACTCAAGCTCTCTTCCTTCCAAGATGTATCCATCGCAACGACCACACTTTCCAGGGCGTGAAGCAACACATGCCAACAGCTTTCCACTAGCAAACTGCTCTTCAAGGGCGGTCTCGATCTTGGCCGTCTTCTTCCTGGCTTCGTACTTTCTCTCGGTCTTCTTTGACCTCTTCTTGTTCAAGACGGCTTCCTCCTCAGCAGTCTTAAAATTCAAAATAAAGATTAGATATTAATAAGTTAGTGGGTTATGTAATAATGGTAACCAACCAATTTGACTCCCTTCTTCCTTCCAAGGGGAAGAGCATAATGGGCCTCATACCAGTTCCTGAATGGTGCAGCATCAATCTGGATGATGCAGTTTTTCACCAAAGTCTTGGTCCTGACGAGCTCATTGTTGCTGGCATTGTAGACGACATCCAAGATCCTTGTCTTTCTTGTGATGGCTAAATGGAATTTAATTCTCAATTAAAATGTCTCTATAACAAGCATCATCCACATACCTTCTGATCCCCATGCAAAGTTTCCAGCATCCAGTCTCATGGCACGGTACTTCTTATTTCCACCCCTGACTCTGATGGTGTGGATTCTTCTGGGACCAATCTTGGTGTTTCCTGAAGGACGTCCGAGCTCAAACTTCCTCTTCTTTCTGATCTGGACTTGACGTCCTCCAGTCTTCCTGCGCTTGTGCCATTTGTCTCTTGAGATACCTTAAACCACAAGAGTTAATGTATAACCATAAAGTTCTCCTCTAAAAATACTTAAGCAGTTTTTTTTTTCTAAAGCACTAATCCTCATATCACATTTTAACACTGTTCCAATATTTGTCAGATAAACAAACCGTCATTTTATCACGTTATACATAAATATATATCACGTTCTAGTCTGAACATAATCTGACCGAGTTTGTCATCAGAACAAAACCTCGTTTTGCTGCAGAATCTAAATTTTCGCGCATAAAATGTTACTACAAACTGCTTAATATAATTAAAAACTTACCCATTATACAATAAGTTCAGAAATAGCGACGAGGCAAGGCGAGAAGATGCAAAACCTTGCGATAATCGGAAGTTTTGGTATTAAGAGTTTTTGTTAATATTTTAATATTTGCAAACCATAACTATATCTTATTAAAACCTTATTAATATTATTAAAACAATATTTTTTAAAATAATTTATATATTGTTACTTATAAAACAATGGCGAACAATTTATTTTTTTTTTTCATTATCATGTGACATGACATGACATTTTTTTATTTTTTGCCTCTATAACCAACCAAAAAATATCAAAGAACCCAAAATGAGTACAAAAAGCTGGATCACTGATTAAATGAATCAACAGTATTTGAACCTGTGATTTTACTTTATGAAACAAAAAGCAAATGTGCAAATTATTTATATTATGCGAGGCATATACTTTTAAATTGTTATTGAAATACATTGAATAATCTTGATGAGAGATTGAAAGCATCAGTTGGATAAATGTTATCCTATGGCCTAGGAGGTTGTTATACAAACAGAAACCTCTACGAAAATTAATGAAAAGTTCATGGTCTGTTTTCTCTCATTTTTAATGAATAATAAATGTTCATTTGCTACATAGTTCATTGGTCGTTGTTTGCGAAATGTTTCGTGCTAATTTAATATAATCTCGAAGACAAAACCTTAACGCTTTAAAAACATTCAGAATAATTTTAATTATGTTTGCTAAAACTGAGATGATAAATTATATGATTTCTTTCGGAATTTTTTATTAAATTAGTGAAAAATTATCGAGAAAGAAAACGTTAAAAGGGAGATGAAATAAAATGCTTATTACTGCCTGGAACCTTGGATCCATTGTTTCTCCAGCGCAGACGAGTATTGACCCGGAGCGATGCGTTCAATAGAACAACCAGCTCCGTCCATACAGGTACATATTATGGATTTCTGGAGTACTGAGGAATTTTAATCTCCATGTTATCGCTCGAGCTTGGATAAGTATGTAATAACACCGTCAATATTAAAATTGTTAAAACATCAAGAACAAACAAAATAAAGTGAAATTGAAAGGATCTGAATCTGAAATAAACTATTGAATTGAGGATGCACAAATCCAATAGTTGCACTTCGAGTCCGCATCACAATGGCCAAACTTCGTCAGCCCATGGTGGTCAAATGGTTCCAGTTGTCCACGACTCCATGACTTTCGACGCAAGGCAGACTCAACGCATGAAAGAAATGGAAAAATTCATAAACGAGGAGGCCAAAAGACGCAAAAAGGAGTGGGAGAAAGACGTAGAAAGAATGAGGGAAGAATTTCTTTACCTTATTCCAGTCGATGACTCCGTCTCTTTCCAAGACTCTCCGACCAAGTACCAATTGAATCAGGCAGGAAAGCCAATGAGGCACTCCTCTGGAGAACAGGATGGTGAGACCAGTCGATCTTCTAGCAAGACGAGTCTCTTCAGAAACTGCAGAGACGACAACGAATTGGTTGCCAAGCGACGAGGAAGTGTTGACGTCCTGGATAACAAGAAGATGAAGACCCTCTTTCTCGAGTACCCGGGTTCAGGTTTGAGATACAAACTGAGATTCGATGTTTCAGACTTTGATCCCAACAACATCAAGGTGAGACAATCTAATAATAAATGCTTAATGAATAATTCTAGAAATGATCACATAGTTAATTAGTTAATGAATCCAATAGATTAGGTTTCAATAGTTTACCGACGACCAGGTTAGTGCAGACGCAGAGCGAATCGTGGTGAAAGCTCACAGAGTCTTGAACTGCCCACAGTCTGGCAAACCGCAGGAGGTGGAATTTCAACGAAAAATCGAGAAACCGAAAGAAGTCGATCACACGAAGCTGAAGTCCTTCATGACCACCGATGGAATTCTCATCATCGAAGCTCCACTTCCGCCGAAAACGCTGGTCCTCCGACGAACAACAAGCAATCACCCCAGTCCTTCGAAGCTGGCTCAAACGGGAAGCAATGCAGCTGTGGCAGCTCTGGGTTCCTCCAACATTTCCATTCGGTCTGGGTCTCTGCCGCCAAGCCCTACTAACTGCTCCAGTCCTTTTAGATTGGAAAAACGGGGCGTACCGTGTTTCCATGACGACGAGGATGGCGAAGGTAACGTCAGAAGGAAAATGAATTTGGTTCTGGATATCGGTCATGCTTTCGGACCTAAGGAGATCACGGTACTGATCATCAAAGACAACCTGCTTAGGGTCAAGGCCAGACATGAGGAGAGAACTCCGGAGAAATTGTCAAAGAACAAATTCACGAAGGATTACGAACTCTCGGAACGAATTGAAACCTACTCGCTCAGAGCTGGATTCACCAATGACGGGAAAGTCGTGGTTTGTGCCCTCATCAAAGGGCATGGTAAGTTCAATTAGTGCGATAATAATGATAACAACGGTAATAATGTTAATATTCCTTAAGATAGAGTTGATGAATATTTGTAATTTATCGTGTAATGTTTTTAATGAGAGCAATTTGAAATTCAGTCGATTTCTAAATTTGATTGACTTGAAAATGTTCTGGAAAATGAATCTTATTTAAAATTATTAAACTATTTTACTATTATTTTAACCAACATCAACATGAATAATAATAACTCAAGAAAGATTATAATTCAAAGCTGCAAAATAAAACGCTTTTGTCTTCTGATTGACGCTTTTTATCATGCAGAAATAAAACAATTCAATGTGCAAAATGTGCAATGTTCAGCTTAAAAGCAAAGTAATTTTAAAAATTATAAAATGCGTTTTCACTAAAATATGAAATAATATCATTCTTTGTATTCTTGAGGTGAAATTATTTCCATCAAGATGCTCGATTCGATGTCGACATGAACTTCGAACACAAATGTTTCAACTCATCTCTGCAATCTCAGAAATTTCACAAATTATTCATTTTGGGTCCACTATACTTTAGTATACTTTAGTGAGGTCTTTACATTAACTTTAACTTTACGAGTTGGGAAATTGTCGAGTCAAGAATTACGATGCAAACCATGAAATTGGAAACATGAAGAAACGCAATGAAAGCAGTTTGGTACCACGTCGTTTCATATTTTGTCCATCCCAGGTGGTTCTGCTGCAATCCACCTGATTACTTTCTCCTCATTCGATGATATTTTTATAAGCAGGCGATATTAATTTCATCACAACAGCAATCATATAAAATAATTTATTATAAACTTTATATTATTTAACTATTTTAGTAGAACACATCCGACAACTCTATTCCAAAGTTAATTTTATTTAAAACTCAGTTAATGATTTTCTGGTTAGTTGTGATAATGATTGCTCCCTTTCCTTGACTCGAAAATCGATTGACAAGAAATTAAGACTTTTTCTGGTGGAATCTGGTGGCTGTGCTGAGGTGTTTCTCGGTTGATGGTTCTTCGGAGGATGCAGATGATGATGATGATGATGATGGAGTTTGCAGATGATGTTGATGACTACGACGACGACGACGATGATGATGATAATTGAGGATGCAGAGCTTGTGAAAGAGAAACCAACTTTGATTGACCATAAAAACTACTTTTACGAATAGGTTAATCATACATTATGGGTGTATTTGTCATATAAGAGATGTAGAATAACATTATTATCATTATCGTTATAATTACTTATTATTTTAATAAAATACATTAAATTTAATTAATATATGCTGCCTGCGATTAAGTTTTTGTAATTTGCTAATTTGTCCGAACAGGCGAGGGTCTGAGCAAAGTGGCGGCAGGTGAACTGATAGCCGAAGACATCAACTGCATCATGGAAAACAAGGCGTGCAACGTCCTTGACCTGTCCTCATTCCCCCCCACCACTCCACAGCTTATTGCCAGTTCCTACAATGCCAGCGGCTGAGCATCACAGCCAAAAGAAGATGAATCACAGTAGACCATCGCAACGGCGATTCTCTCGTAGCTCACCATTTTAAATGAAGCGTCTGTTTCAAATTATTTATTCTGCCGTAGGAACCTCAATGCTCTACAACTTCAGTAGGAGTCTTTCGATTTGAGAATGATTTGTGCCTCGTTTTAGATGTTTGCTGCCCACCCTTATGCGATACCGGGCAGTGGGTTTTTCAGTCGCATTTCGATATCATCTGCTGTGATTTCTAAAATTTCAGATTCTTTGCTCACTTTTAACCGATTTAGCATTTTAAATAAAATATCGCAGCTAGACTGAAAACGATAATCAATTGACCATTGTCTCTTTTAACTAAATTGCTCATTCAAATTCTCAAAGACAAACATAGAACCAATTAGTGAAAAGCAAAAAATCTTGTATTTACAAATTCACATAGGGGTCCTCGAAGGTGATGATGTTGAATCGGGAAGGAGCGGCCATTGGTTAGTCAAAAATAAATACAAATGAGTCGATGCATAACGGTTAAATTCTGCTTGTCGGACACTCCGAGAAGTAACAACTGGCAAAAATGGATTGCGGCCGAATCGTCCGAGGAGTCAGAAAAATAATTGCAACATGAAGAAGAGCGTCAAATAAAAATAAGGATCGTACCACGCGACGGTGTTGCAGCAAAATGACAACAACAACACAACATCCTGCAGCATCTATTCGAGGCAGCTACAATATGAAACGAAAACAGGAGACGGCAGCATCACTGAATGTTGAGAATGCTGGAGAACTTGCATCATGCACCATTGACACATTCATACTGTGTCATCTGCAACATAATAAAAGCAGTGATGATGATGATGATAACAATAATAGTAGTAGTTATATCAATAATAATATTAATTACTATTCCTCAACAACTCACCATGATACCACCACCGAGTTTTCTTGGGGTTGTCGCTGCATGTTTTGATGTAAAAAGAGTTGTCCACTGGCCGTTTCTGTTCACAACAACATTAAATGATGAACAAACAAAACAGAAATTTAAAATATCTAAATTACTACTTAAAAATAACCAGAGCATATTTCGGCAGCAAGAGAAAGATGATTTAAAACATTTTTAATCGTCCATAAACATCAGATGACATCTTTGGGAGTTGCTTGCAAGCAAGAATATCAAACTACAGGCCCCTTCTAGTCCCATTAACTAACACCTCCTAATGACATCATTAAGTAATAACATCGTCTAATGACACTGTTAAATAATAACATCGACCGTAAAACGGTTGCAATTTGCATGGATACTTCATTTCAAATGGGTTGTTAAATAAGAAATTGCAAACCTTTACTTTGCAGCTGCTGAGCATGCTGACGATGCTGAGGCAGACAGATTGGACAGAAAGGGCAGGAGACCAATCGTCGGTCAAGATGGAAAGACAGATGTGGCCGTTGCTGTAGACGTGCGGGTGTACGGGGATGTTGGAGCCGATGAAGACAACCTGCCGACGGTACAAAGTCCGACGTGGAAAATCGAGCGAACGTAAATCGAGTCAATTGATTAAAATTTCCTAGGACCTGTCGATCTACTTGTGCAGATAATATTGTTAAAATTAGTTTTTTTTTAATATAATATTGTGAAATGTAACAAAATTAAAATAGTTAGCGACTACTTCAATAAATAGTTGTTGTTGCAATAAACTAAATTCTTACCTCTGGAGAGTCAAATGGATACCTCGTCCCAAATTTGAATTGCAACTTAAAAGTTTCACCTTCATAAAGCGTTCCTGGTGCACCAGATAAATCCACAACCCATCTGAGAAGATAAGAATAATAATATCAAAAGTCAATGTAAACGAGAGAGATATCAATAACGTAGCAGCAGTAAAGCGAAGCTGCATTCAATCTGTTGCTTTAAAAATGATTTCAACTGGAAAAAGTAACCCACTCAGAAAGATTTTGAGATATGTTTTCAGCATTAACATGAACTCCCACAGGGGGATCTTTGATCATGGCCTGAAGTTCCCTCTGTAGGCGCTTCTGAAAACAGAAACACTTTTGTTAATCATAGACCCAAGTTTCTTTCTATAATTATCCATCAGAAATGTAAGACTTCTAATATTTATAAAAATCCAATCAATCATTGAGATCACTTTGTCAAAAGCTCAGATAGACAAATTTCTAAGTAGATATTTAAAAATAGTAACATACTCCAATGAGCAAGTAGTTCAATGTATGAAAAATGATAACTGACAAGTCATGTTTGGGGTTGGAGGTGTTTCATAACCTCTATCCGGAATACTAATGATAATGTGAAATTATAAATTTTATTAAAAAGATGATTTGCTAAAGCTTTTCACAACTTTTTTGAACATGATTAAACTGATTTCTGACAAGCTCCCATTTGTTAATGCTGATATGTCCCTCTATGAGGCCATTTAAAACAAGCAAGTATTGTTTTCTTAATATCTTAAAATAGATTAGTCTCATCTGATACTGTTAAAAAACAAACGAGACTTTATTTTTGAATTCACGATCTGAAGAATTACCTCCATAGACGCCATTGTCGTTATTTACAAATAAACGACATCTACTTACTCAATTTCACGGCCGTTTTTTTCATGCATGACTCAGAATAATAAGTTAAATTTGCAGGCCTTAAAACTCGTATTCCAAAGCTATAATTATTTTCAACTTTATAATTTTTTATGAATGTGAAAACTTGAAATTTCCGCAAGACAAAATAACACTAGACTTTTTTCATACCTTTTAAAGAAACAGTTTAAATGATCTTGTACAAAGACAATCTTTCAAGTGTTTGAGCTAGGTAAGTTAATACTCTAGAGTCTAGGCAATTGAAACTTTGAATATCAAGATAGGACAACTGCAAAGCTTCCCGAAATATTTAGAAATTAAGTATTTGAAATATGATTTAATTTTACATTTACATTATAAAAAAATTCAATAACTATTTGACTCATATGATTTTGTAGGTTAGTAACGCCAACTATCGAACATTTGTACAACATAGATTTGCATAACGAGGACAAGAAAAAAAAGCATTTCAGCTTTTTCCAGATGAGACAACTTAATGTCCTTTTTGGCTTCTAACAAAAGTCAGAGTTAAAAACAGTCGTTGCTAAATAAAAAACGTCCCTGACAAGAAACATTAAATTGTTCTGTACAGACTATAACAGAACTTCGAAAGCAGAAATAATAAAGTTTATTTTTTGCCCAGAATAAATAAAAGTCACATTTAACGTGAAGGCGTTCCAAAAAGTGGAATGAATGCATATTTATATGTTATTCACTTGAACTAATAATTTCATTGAAGGAGCACAAGAAAAAGTGTGCTCGCTCTTTTGAAACTGACAATGCTAGTTTTGTAATCCATTTTTATAGAATCTAATTTGACCTTGAAGGTAAATGAATTTAATACTTGCTCATTAGCTCTTATATTGTAACCAATGACAACCTCATACCAGTGCGTAAACGAATTGATGTTTAACTTTCTAACATTTCTGTAAAATAACTTACAAAACTAATGGGAGAACTTAAACGGAAGGTTCGATTTGACAAAACAAGTATGATTAGTTTGAATAAGGAAAGCAATGTCATAAAGGGTAGAAATAATAACAGAAACGAGGACGATTTATTTTTTACAGAGTTTGACTTAATTGAAACCAATAACAAGGTGAGTTCTTCTTTCGTAGTTTAGCTTAAATTGTATTTAAATATTTTTGTAACATTGAAGAATGAAGACTGCCTAAGAAGTAACGCATTGGATAAATGGCTTAAATTACATTCTTTGGAACCCAAACACCTGACTTTGAAATGTCTTATGTCTAAAGCCCATGTTTTAAAGTTAGAAACAAAATTGTACAATTATTAAAAAATTCTTTTTAGAGGGCTAGTTTGTAATTTAAAATTTAATGTTGACCATGCCCTTTTAAGTTTAAGCATATTCTTGTTGAGCAGTAACTTTACTTTGAAATTTATTTATTGTAGGCCCGAAATGAGCCAAGATGGAACTAAATTCCATCCATGTATATCACTAGACCAACAGATTTTGGATGAATTTCAAATTAATCTGCAAAAGTTAGTTTTTAGATAATCACTTAACACTAAAAAAAGTTGTTTTGGTAACTTTAATGAAATGAAATACTCCAATGCATCACATGTTGGTTTTCATTTTTCTATTTTTCTCTGAGGACCGAAAACATTTTTTCTGAGAAGATGGAAGAATTGATAAATGGTCCATATAAAGTACTTTTCTAACTTTTAGTACAATTCATTCAATTATTAAACTAATTCATGTTTGTCTAAGTATTTTGGAAATGTAAGTGGTGAGAATGTGGGACTCCTGATAGAATGTTCAGCTGAGTGGAAAGATAGAAATTCTCTTGTGAAGTCACTGCAGGTGATGGGAGCTTCACTGTGTTATTTTTGTATTCGATAACATTATAATAATTAATAATATCACAACTGTCTTTTTATTGTATTCGATAATATTTTAACAATTAATAACATTACATCTGAAAAATTATTTTAAAGGGGAGCGCCCCTGACGAAGACTCTTATGGCGCTATACAAATGCACTTATTATTAAACAAATGAACTTTGGTAATTGACACTGTAATATGAAATGACTCTAAAGGCAGGGCCATTGCATTAACACGATGTGCTTTCGAATGCATTTACAGGAACTCTTAAAGAGACAGCTTTCAACAAAAAGGAAGCTGTTTTTGGCAAGCTATTCTCGTGATGTGACAACATTATGGGATACACCTGTCCATGTATGTCAATCCAGGTGAATCGTGATTAAATGTCATTTTGTCAACCCCAAATTAAGCTGTGTCATGTTGATGTAACGATGAGTACAGACGCATCAATAAGTTGTTTAATTAGCTGCAATTCATTTATTACAATACTCCAAAGATTATTAACCATATTAATAATATTATAATACTCAAAAGACTTCTAATCATACTAATAACATTATAATAACGTCAATCAGAATTGATGAAGCAGTTGAATGGGTTGATGCATTAGAGTTTGTTGATGGCAGAGACATGCTGCATGGCATCAAAACATTGTTTGCTGCGGAAACTCTTGCGACTGCTTGTATTGTTTACACTTCTAAGTGAGTTTGTCTCACATTCAATTCATATATAATAATATTTATATTTATATTTATAGTTTATAAATATATAATTATTTTGTTTTGCAATTGAAAACATGTCATGCAGAAGATTTATTCTTCATTTAAGAACAATTTCTAACTTCATACAGGCCAAATACAAACTCAGAGGTTTTACAGGAATTTGTCGAGCAAAAGAATTTGTTGAGGAATTTTAAGCTCCACCTGGTGTCATTCGAATGCTCGGATAAATCGACGAATGCACGAATAATTTTGTTGTTATTTAAAATCTAATGCTTACTAATGTGTAATAACAACATGTCATTTGTTAATTATGTTAATTATTCCAGGAGGAAATGAAATTATTGGCTGAGAGAAACGGTGGTTGTTATCATTGCTACAACAGTCGTCATAAGGTTGGTTTGCAGAGGCAATGGATGAATGAATGGATAAATGAATGAGTGAATGAATGAATGAATGAATAACATTGTTTAGTTTTAAATAAAACTGGTTCTTATGAAATAGATTAATGCTTTTATTTTATAAATATTTTCAGAGTCTGTCTTATGAAAGTTCTGACCTCCAGTTGCTACTGAATGAAATTCGAAAGTGTGGCACGTTGTTCAGAATATTGCAGGGTGTTAGGAAGGGGTGGATGGGTTCAACCAAGGTCAAGCTCAATCAGGTTTGTTTTACTGCAACTTGTTGCAAGAAATAAATTGCTTTAAATTGCTAGAATGAATAACTGTATTTGTGGCCAATAATTTTAAATTCTGGCCTCAGAATATATATATATATATATATATATTTCTTGAAGCTTATTTATCTACCTATTTTTTTAATTCCAGAATGAACAAAATAGAATTTTATGTTTTGCAACTAAAAAATATTCAAGGAATGATCCTTGCATCCTTCCATTGAGAATTGAAATGCTTTCTTTCAAACAATCCACTTCTCATGACTGGCTCATGAGGAATGGCTTAAAAGGTTTTATATCTATTTATAATTAATATTCATGTTTTTAACTGACATGTTCCTTGTCACAAGGCAGTTAATTTGTTTGTAAATATTTGCTATTAATATTTTTTATCATGGATTATCCATGTCATGATAAGATATATAAATACCATTCAAAATATTGGATAACTAGATAAAGACTCAAAAACCACTTTTCAGCCATGCACCTCGATCTGTACCAAGTGTTATCTGGAAATGCTCATGCCTACAAGGAGCAGTTTGTTTCGAGCATCAAGAAAAAGGTCCAATCGCAGGTCCACGAAAGGGCGATGATTCAATTCGCCTGGAAGGACGGAAGCACTCGGAACGTCCACGTTGACGTCCCGGAACTGCTTGAATATCAACGAGTCCTTGGCAGAGCGGTGGGTGTTTTCCAGAAAAGACTGGAGTGGCTGTCGTCCGGCAGTAGGAAGCTCTTTGGAACTGTCACAGAAGACAAGTTGCTGGAATGCTTGCTGATTATTTACTCAGTAATCTTTAAGTAAAACATTTTACTTCATCGTTGAAGTGTCGTTCTTCTCTTGGACTTGAGCAGTTCGAACAGAACTCTGTTGCCTCGCATTCACAAGTCGCTCAGACTTCTCCTTGAGGATCAACTTGCCAACAAGAATCTCTTCAATGTCATTGTGTGAGTTCCATCATTGGTCAATCATTCATCAATTATTCATTCATCAATCACTCATAAATCATTTATCAATCATTCATCCTCCAACATTCATTATGATTCTTCTAAATGATTAATTAATTATTAACGCATTCCAATGTATTTTCATGGATTCAGTTGTTCTGAAAACATCCACACTTGGAAGGCTTCCATGGCTGCACCAACTGGAGAGAATCTGCAAGAAGCATGGAGGTGAATTGTTTGAAGTTATGTTTCATTATTATATTATATTTATTTTATTACATTACATTATAATAAATTATATTAAGTTATATGCCATTAATTGGATTAATTATTTAATTAAAGATGGATAACAAGTCAGGAATGTTCAGGCGGAAGAGATTTTATGGCCGGGTTGAGAAGGGCACTCGAGAATGAAGAGGAAGTGAAGCACGGAATTGGTGGACATTTTAAAACTTCAAATTGAATTCCTGTTAAGGCATTAGAATGAAATCATAAAAATGTTGTTATCGACGTTATTGTTGTTGTTACTAAATGCAGTTCATATAAACTTTAAACTGTAATAATCGATTAGATTATTGAAAATATTACTTTTGTTTAAATAAAGAAATGTGAGTGATTTTTAGAACCAAATTATAATTCCACTACTTAACGTGAATAAATGAATCTAAATTTGTTGATGACAATTTTTCTCAATAAAACAGATATACAGGGTCTCTACCTACTAACCACTGGGATGCCCGATCAGCCAATGGATGTGATGACTTCGTACGTCGAAGAAAGATGTTGTCATGGCAACACTAAAATTCATGTTGTTTACCTGGGCCTGCAGTCGGAAGTTGTGGGACGAAATGAAAACACGGCCGAATGTTTTAGAGGACTCTGCAGGGCTGCAGAGGGGAGGTTGCATTGGATCAGAGAATCTGGTGGGGAGTGGTTTAGTAGAATTCAATGATTTCAAAATGCAATACATGTTTTATTTTACTTCAGTAGAATGGATTTTTTAGTTTGACTATGTCAGTTTTGTTGTCAAGGGATTATTGAAAGCGACGATGTCAGACTGATTGAGGCTGAGATCAACAGAGCAATTGATTATTCTCAAAAGTGTTCTGCACTCATCGAATCTGCCAAAAGGAAAGCCCCAGATTTATCACAAGTATTTGGTTTTATTTATTTTTGTGTTAATAATTTATAATATGTCATAAGTTAAGAAATCATAAGATGTCATAAATATCACAAACAAAGTAAAAGTCAACTTGGATTCTCAATAAACATGTCCAACCTGACAGCCTCCATGTATTGAGGCAATGGAAGCAAAGATGTCTAAAGCCACCAATTCACTTTGTAAACAAACCCAAAATTTGGAAACACTGGAGATGAGGATGCCTCTTTCCACAAACTTCTCCGTAACAAAACAAAAACCACAGAGGAGTGCATCCATGGGTCCTCAACATTTGAACATCAAAACTGAACATCCGAACGTCAGACGTAGAAAAGGTGGCAAAGCTGGAAAACATGTGAAGCATCCGAGGAGTGAAAATTTAATCGGTAAATTAGTGATTTAAAATAATTTCCAACAGATGAAATTGTTTATAAATTACTTTTTAAGGTCAACATGTATGATTATTATTTTTTTAATTTAAGCCTCGAGCAATAATAACTTGGTATGTCTTTGTGTAACATTGCTAGTGAACCTAATTGTTCATTTTCATAGGTTATAATTATTTTACTAATAATAAATAGTAATATTAATTTTATGTTTGTATTTTTTAATGCCACGAAGACTTTAGAGCTCAGGTTTCCTCACTGGAGGTATTTAAACGGCCTTTATACTCTTCGACTGATTTCAGTTTGCTTGATTTAAGTGAATTCGTTGTTCATTAAAGTCTAATGATTAATAGAATTATTGAATTTATAGATAATTGATTATAATAATTATTTTATTTACGTTTATTGATTATAATAATTGTTTTCAAGTGGGTTAAGAACTTTGAGTCCATCTCAAGACAGCATTTTGACTCCCTCATTGATGTAAATTCTCTGGTCAGGAAGAAGCAGAGGTTAACATTTGGTATAATTTTTAAATAACCTGTAAATAATTTTAAGTAACTTGTAAATAACTTTAAATAACTTTTAATTTGTTTTACTTTTAAAAATTCATATTGTAGCTTCACTGATGTTACCGTTCAGCTCTACTTAAAAAGATTGGAATGGCTTCTCACTGGTATGGATGCTGTTTATTATGTGTTATTATATAATATGCGTTATTACATGTTAACCATGTGAAGTTAATTATTTGACGTTGAATGGATTATTAAAATAATATTTTGAAGAATGCAGGTCTTTAAGAGAGTTCATATTTATATGTCACATGTTTTACAACCATTATGAACATCTGTTAAACCGATGATTGTGATAATTTAACGATCGACAAATGCATGGCATTTGACATTTTCTTTATGAAATGCCATGTTTATTCCTAATGAATATTGAATATTAATATTAATATTATATTGATGTTGAACGTTAATATTCATTAGGCAGTAGAAGGTATTTTGGTACAGTAGTGGAGGAAAACTGTGTAATCATGGTGGATACATCAGGCTCAATGGTGGATGTGATGATGATCTTGAAGAAACAGCTACTTATTCTCGTTCAGGAGCAACTAAAGAAACATTGTAAAAAGTATTAGGTCTTCCATATTATTTCAATATTAACTTATTATTTTTAATTAATTATTTATTTGGAAAGCTAATGTAAATAATTTATATGATTCACTTTAGGTTTAATTTCATCTCCTTTTCAACCGACGTCCAAGTTTGGCGACCAGCTTTGGTGGAGGCGAAGGAGAATTTAAGGGAAATTCGAAAGTGGATTGCAAACCTCGACGCTGCTGGAAGCACGTGCACTTTGCAGGCTTTGGAGGTGGCTTGCTGAGTTGTCACTGTGGCAAAATAAATTAAATGCTGTTTTTTGTTACTACTAATAACTTTATTGTTATTATTTTTTTACTTATTTTTATAATATAAAATTATTAAAATCATTATTATCATTAATATTGTTATTATTTATAATAACAGAAAGCACTGCAAACTAGAAACAATTGGTTTCCGTTTCATTATTTACCTGCACTCAACATATTTCTTTGTGAAACTATCATTTTTATTCACAATTTAAAAGATTGAAAACGTTGAAAAGTTTATTTAATTAACTGAATTATTAATTAATTACTGAATTATTAATATTAATAATATATTAATCGAAATACCTGACTTGTTATCACTTTGTAATAGAGCTTGTTTGTTCTTGATGCCCAACATTTGCAATGGTTTTCGAATCCAGACAGGATCTTCATTATTTATTCATTCACTCAGGTTGCCATGGAGATGCAGGAAGTGGAAGGAATTTATGTGTTGACCGATGGAAAGCCGAACTCCAGCATGTCTCTCGTGCTCGAGAAGGTCTCGCGAATAAACTCTCGAGGCAGGATAAAGATAAACACCATTTCATTCAACTGCTTTGATGGGTGGGTTTCAGTCGAACTGGTGTGAGAAATTAATTAAATCAGTTGTTATCAAATTATGAATCAATGCTTAAAGTTTCATTACTTAATTTAAATCTCTAATTTATTATTAACAGATTAGCTGACCAGTTCCTCAGAGAACTTGCTCACAACAACCATGGGAGGTATCACAAGTTTGATCCAAATGTTAATTTCAAATTCCTATTGGACCAAATAAGCCAATCAAATTCTTTGGTGGTGAAGGTAAATACATTTAAACATTTGATTGCATTTTTATTTTCTGTTATCCGCCCATGGCGGCTGAGAATGAATACCAAAAAATTATAATTACCAGTCCAAGCTTTCAAATTATCCAAATCATGTTATTTATCTATAACAATCAGCAGTAGTGCTTATTTTTTTCCATGGCTTCTATTATCACAATATCAAATTTCAAATGAAGAAAAGCTTTTATTGTCAATTTGGACAAGGTATTTCAATCCTCAAATTGAGTTCTTATTTAATTGAGATTATGAGACCATTATGGATATTAAGACAAATAAAGGAAGAATTTGATCAATTTTGAATATTAAATTTTTGTTCCTTGAAAATTTCATAATTTCTGTGAATTCCTCTGCTAATGAACTCTTGGAAATGCATTTGTTAAAACTATATCTATATTTTCTAAGGGCAGTTTTTATTGTTGTTTATTGTGAGGTAAATTTTAATAAATTATTGCAGGTTGCCTTGGAGAGCTTGGAAGGAGATGATGTTGAAGTTTTAGTTGCTAAAATGAACAAAGTTTGTAATGGAGAATTCGAGGATTATTGAGAGTGCATTGATTCACAATTTCATTGTTTTAAATTGTCGATCACGAGAATATGTTTAAAAAGATGAACAACATTGAACATTTGTTTAACCTTGTTGACGAGTGACTGACATTCAACAGAACAAGACGATCTATGCCAAATATGCTTAACTTAAACGTCCACTAAATGTTTAAAGAATACAAAATATCGAATTTAAGAAGAGGAATGAACGAAAAAAAATAGGTACACCAAGTGCTCGCATCTCAACCACGTGATATGTTGCGGTCCAATGAACAGCATCTAAAGTTTTAACCAACGTAACTTTGAGATTATTTGCAGGACTTTTGATGAACGTTTGAACGCCATGCCTGTAATCCATGTTGAAGTAATAATCGAGGTAATATTTTCGGACCCTGAAATAATCGGAACAGGCAGTGCTAAGACTAGTGCAAACTCTACGAAGCAAAGTTTAGGAGAATATGGTGATGACTTCACTGCCTCCTCCCCTCACCATCATCACTCTTTCCATGTTCCTCGTTAGGGCTTCCAGGAACTCCATGTCTGCCATTATTTGTCATGGGAAATTACCATCTACCGCTGTGAATAATTTTTAGAAGAATTTAAATCAAAATTAATGATTTGTTGACAATCACCCACAAGCAAAGGAAGTCAATGACTAATGGGAAACAGTGAAGGCATGCTTTGTTTGTGGTGTTTGAATAAATGTCGTGATTGAATGTCGTGATTGAAAGTTGTGATTGAATGTCGTGATTGAAAATTGTGATTGAATGTCGTGATTGAATGTTGTGATTGAATGTTGTGATTGAATGTCGTGATTGAATGTTGTGATTGAATGTTGTGATTGAATGTCGTGATTGAATGTCGTGATTGAATGTCGTGATTGAATGTCGTGATTGAATGTTGTGATTGAAAGTTGTGATTGAATGTTGTGATTGAATGTCGTCATTGAAAGTTTTGATTGAATGTCGTGATTGAAAGTTGTGATTGAATGTCGTGATTGAATGTCGTGATTGAATGTCGTGATTGAATGTCGTGATTGAAAATTGTGATTGAAAGTTGTGATTGAATGTCGTGATTGAAAGTTGTGATTGAAAGTTGTGATTGAATGTTGTGATTGAATGTTGTGATTGAAAGTTGTGATTGAATGTTGTGATTGAATGTCGTGATTGAATGTTGTGATTGAATGTCTTAATGTCTGATAAACAACAGTGTCTTTGCTTCAAGTGACAAAGTTTCTTTGGGAAGGCAGGATTAGCCAGGGCGGCGCATCATTTCGCAAGGTGACTTATTTACTCTAATAAAGGCATGAATATTCATACTTCACTGAACGAATAATTGATTGTTAGTTAAGCCTTCTATCGTTTAGAATTTCCTAAATTTGTTTTTGACATTCACTTCGTCTACAAGGATACAATTGTGATGTCTGACGTGCTTGTTGGGGAGTGCGGGGAGGTTGAGGAGGATGAGTCGAGCATCTTTCGATCGTTCAGTCATGATCTCGTTCAGTCGAATCGCTGTCCTCAGTCTTCTGGAGTTTTGTTCCTCACTGTTGGAAGAGATTGAATGAATTGATGACGTTGGAGGAGATCATCATCATTTTGTCATCATCAATCGCAAACTTTACGAACAGCTTCAAGTAATACCAACACTATTGCCAAAGTATGCGGATCCAACGTTGCCATAGTATCGGAATGAGCGACGGACACGGAAAAGTCATCGTCGTCGTCGTCATCAGTGTTCAGGGTAGATTCGCGTGACCTTCCTAGGCGGGTGTGACCCGATGCAGAGAATTTGACCTGATTCCTCTGTCCCTTGGCGATGGGACAAGATGTCTCAGAGGCACAGACCGGCCCTGGCATGGACATCGACTGATGCACGCGAATATCGGTATAATGTTTGACCGATGTTTTATTCGATGACCTTGACGAACAAGTGTCGTTTGGAACCTTAAAAGTGTAAAGAAAATCGCTAATAAATTTGCTGTTGATTTGATCATATCATTTCAAATTACTTTATTCACTATTCAAAATGTCGTGCAAACAGTATTTATTGAGTGGAGTTGCATAGCTTATGATTTTATATATAAGCGCTTCCAAACGTCAGTCCGACATCGGAAGCGTGTGCAGCCTTAAGGCTGGCTCTTCGGGTTTATTCAAATTTATTTGCTTTTTGTTTTTTATTTCTGTACATAAGGCGCTAATGTTATTTTGATTTTGAGGTTACTCTAAAGCAAACTGAAGTGCCGTACTTAAATAATAATAATAATATTAATAGCATGATATTAAGAAAGTAATTATAAGAAAGAATTATTTAAAAATGATGATGTATAATTCATGGACATAAATAAACCACGTTGGTGGGCATGCTCTGAGGTCTCCTTTCGATACTCATTGATTTCAGATGGGCATAAGTTCGAATGTCTTTGTCCTCCTGGATATTATAATTATAAATTTATTTTATTATAAATATTGATTTTATAGTCATTATGATTAAATATTACGAATGAGGTTTAAATTTAATTGGTACGTATTATTGGTGATGACATAATTAGTCAGGATAATTCAAAACTGCAAAACTCACCATTTCAACGACGTGCACCTGCGCAGGTATCCTCAACTGGTACATGAACTTCTCCAAATCCTTCCTTATCTGCATGCTGTTGTCATCCAACTCTGTAGAGATGATGTTAATTATTTAGTAATATTAAGCGAATTCAAACGAGCCTAAGATTAGGTTGAACATTTACAAATAAATTTGACGGGAATTCATCAGCTCAAGATTTTAATTTCCTTGACTGGAATAAATTAATTTGTGTTAATATGTAAATAGTAAAAGTAAATGATATATTATTTTAAATACATTACGACAGTAGCAGTTCATATCATCCTAAGCACTATTTAGTTGATGGACTGCAAAGTAAAAAGATCAAACAGCTAAAAATGATCATTTCGAATTTCGAAGACTCCCGATTGAAACATTTTCTCGTTTCATCTAACCCCTTAAACCTCATTTATTGAAAATCAAATTCACTTTTAGTCAATGAAACTTGTCTTTAGGAGTTGTGACAACAATTTTTTTAATCAATTTCAGTTTCCATTTCAAAAGCAATTCAATCTAAATACGTTGTAATCAATTATTCCAAACATTGATTTTATAATATTAATTTTTGTTTCAAATTAAAAATTAAAAATAAAAAAAACCTACGTGCAACGGTGAAGATTCTCAACTTGCAATATTTCCAAACCTTGTGTTGCGTCAACAGAAAAGGAAGCAGCATCAACAATCCACCATCATCTGATTGAAGTTCAGAAAGTAACCTTCTAATGGTTGGACTCATTAATTATGACAATCACTAATTAAAAAATATTTAACAGAGATATTAAGATTAATTATGATAATCACTAATTAACATAATTTGTGAATTAGCACACAACGCCCGGAATTCACGGACAGCTGGTCTTAATGAAACTCGGATGTGGCACGAAACACGCTAGAGAGGAAAGTATGCTCCTCATTAATATTAATGAGAGGGGAAAATTGGCCTCTGAATATTCAAGGATACGAACAATCCACCAAACATCTATGAAGCCTGAGACTTTATCGCAGTTATCGGGGAACAAATCGATGTTCTTCATGATGAGGGCAGCAAGATGGCGGTCGCTGATGGTTCTCAGAGTGTCTTGAGAGAATAAATAAATTAATCATTGATTAGTTGAATATTAACGTTAACTTTTTTTAGGTAATAAAATCACTTTCGGCGCTTTCAATTTTAATAATTATAATTATTATGTTATGATAACAGCAATTTATTTAAACAGGTGATGTTAATTAATTATTTAAATGCACCGTGGTTATTACACAACAACACCGATTAATTTTGTAATTTATATTATTATATTTATATTATATGAAAATGTTTTATAGATTTAAAAAAAAATAATTGAACATATTTTCATCTTTTTATCTTTTGTAAATCCCATAAAAGCGTTTTCTTTCAGCTGATAAAAAACAGTACCTTCTAAAAAACGACAGCAGGAATTTAAAATTAAATATTACAAAAATAATACATAAACAAATGAAACTAGGAAAATAATAAAAATAATTACACAAAAATATAAATATTTAAATAATAAATAAATAATAGAAACGTTATTTTTTTAAGCTGAGTTGCAAAATTGATCGAGTAAGAGAGTACTATTCCGAGGTTTATGCTTTAGTTCGATAAGTTTTTATGAAACAAAATATTGATAGTAAATTAAATAAACAAATAAATATTTATTATATATAATATATTTCAATGTTTTTATGATTTCTAAACTGCAACAATTTGTTTCCAAATGTTTGTGAAGATATCGTTTCCTCATTATTTGTTTAACATAATACTTGACAATT